>MEHQ01002657.1:195643-282330 GCA_008828725.1 Saccharina japonica | reverse complement strand
AGCGCGAGGGGGGGGTACCCATGTCATGCATGACCGTAGTTGTCTACATGACCGTAGACCCTCGAATCTCTGCAATGCTGAGACGGAGTACGTCGGGCCGGGACGGAGCACGTCGGGTTTTCACCGACCACGCAGTCATTGTGGACGGAGGGGTGCGGGTGTGCGCATATCATGCATGGCCGTAGTCATGCATGTTACTATAGATCCTTGAATCTCTACGATGCCGGGACGGAGCACGTCGCGTTTTCAACGACCAGGTAGACATTTTCTTGCATCAATCACGGAGCGCCGGGAGGTGTTCGGCGAGTCGCATGCAGGGCGAGCCGCATCCTACGAAGAACCGATTGTGAGGCGGATTTTCTTGCACGTCGATGACAGCGTCCAAGGAATTGACCTGTTTTCTGGTGTGGCTACTTCGAGAGACGGCAATGGGTACACTCCGTAACCGCCACGTGGGTGCCTTGCCATATAACAGGTACACACGATACGTGATACGACGATTCTCCTTGTGCGGAGTTAAGGGAGGGGGTGGATTGAAAGCACGGAGGAGAAAAACGCCTGTCTACCGTAGAAACGTGCGCAACACGGCCCGGGAAACTGTCAAACACCGCGCTGGCACCATCAGACCGGCTGTCATACCGCTTTCTTCTCTACCGTATATAACTAAGAATACTGTCTGCAGTAGAAGCTACTGTGTACTGGCGAGAGGGGAGACAGCGCTTCACACCTCGGGTAGATCATGATCTAGATAGATCATCTACAGGTAGATCATCATCTACAGGTAGATCATCATCTACAGGTAGATCATGATCTAGATCATCTAGTTCCTCACCTGCCGTTGTGAGGCTGTGCAGGATCTGCACAATACAGATCAAACCCAGGAAACATGTGCTAGATCAGGCAGATTACACGGTTCCCAGCCCGCAACATGAGTTTGATCATACAGATCACACAGATCATACAGATCAGGAATGTATATACCCTGAAAGATCTAGATCATCAAGCGGGAATGATCTGTATGATCTGTATGATCTATCAGATATGTGCGAGGTGTAGACACTGTTCACGTCACGCTAGCCCAACGGCACCAAGAGGTAGCCAGCTCCGCGTGCGCAGATGCCTGACGTGCTGTATAGACCAGTCGCTCCACACCAAACGCGGATTGTGGTTGCTAAAAAAAAGGCCCCGAGTTGAGAAATTCCGCGTTTGTGTGCGTGTGTGTGTTCACCGCATCTTGTGATCGGCGCCTTTATTCGTAGCTGCGGCTATAAACGCCGTGAAAACGAAAAGTTTTCGCATATATATGCACACACGAAATAAAGCGTCAACAACAGTCAAGCAGTCGCAGATAAAACAAGTAGTTCACAGCAACGCAAGCAACAATCTAGAAAACATTAAAACGAAGAAAAAAAAAAAAAAGTTGTGTTAATTTACGTCACGGGGGGGGGGGGGGGGGGTGTACTCATGTTGTGCACGGCCGTAGTCATATGACCATAGACCCTCGCATCCCTACAATGCCGGGACGGAGCACGTTGGGTTTTCACCAACCAGGCAGACATTGCTTGCACCAAGCGCGAAACGCCGTGAGGTATTGGGCGAGTCGCATGGAGGGTGAGCTGCATCCTGCTAAGAACCGCCTCTGAGGCGGACTTGCATATGGACGACAGCTTCAATGAGTTAATTTAATTTCTGGTGTGGCCACTTCCGGAGACAGCAATGGGTTTTACTATGTAACTGCCTCGCGGACGCCTTACCATATTAACACTACGTGAAACGACCATTCCCCTTGTGCGGAACAAAGGTTCTCCACCCCGCACAAATGATCTACTCGACCGCCAGCTTTGGTGACCGCCAAAAAAAAATAACAAAAAAAAAACGGCACCCTGGTTGTCTAGCTCACGCAGCGAGTGGCGTGTTTTACAGCGTCGTTGCCAACCGACGCCAACCCAACCTATAAATATAATATATTTATAGGGGGGGGGGGGGGGTATTAAAGTGCGTGGAAATCCAGGCAAGCAGTGTTGTGCGCACGCACCATATGGTAACCAAAAACAAACCTGTCCATTTCCAGGAGTTGGCTCCTCGCCGCCCGTCATCGTCCCCGTCTCGCACTGACGCTTTATGCCGCCGACCCTGCAGAACCAACGGGACGTGGGACATGAAAAAAAAATGTTGTTCATAGTCGAAGCTGGGACTCAAATCAAGAGCGTGGGGCAGACAAAATTTGGAACAAGCCGGGACTCAATCAAGGACGTTGTGATTCAGGCGATGGGTGCGGCACACAGGCAGAGCTTAGAACAGCCCCACGCAGCGGTATTTACTGACCGCAAAACGTTTCGTCAAGACAAGAACAATGCAACCTCTTACTGCTGTATTTTTACCCTGCCTAAATGTACATGAAAGTAGATCATTCCCTCTTGATGATCTAGATCTTTCAGGGCAGATAGATCCCTGATCTGTATGATCTGTATGATCTGTATGATCTAGCTCATGTTACCGGGTGGGAGCCGTATGATCTGCATGATCTAGCACATGCTTCCTGGTTTGGATCTGTACTATACACACCCTGCACAGCGTCTCACAAGCGGCAGACGAGGAACTAGGTGATCTATACAGCAGCAGGTCATGATCTGTCGGGGGTATGGAATATTCCAGATCGGCTGGGCTCACCGCAAGCTCCATCCAAAGCTTGGCCAAGGAAAGCCCGAGCAGGCACGCCCCGACCGCGGGAACGAGCGCCGCCAGCACGGCTGCGGAGAAGACGTTCAGAGACAGCACAACGCCGATGAACGTCCAAGGCAGCGTATTCAGAAGGAGACCCCCGTGTATCACACGCCGTTGGAGCGCCGCCTGCCGCGACAAGGTGCAGGGGGGGGGTCAAGGAGCACAGGGTTGATTGAGGGATGGTTGAGGGCGAGTTTAGTCAAGCGCTTTGTCCGAGGTTAGGTGTACAGCAGCCAGCAGTGGTCAGAGGGGTGTGTTGAGTCGAGAGGTATAATATACCATTCTGGACGGAAAAGTAAGGACCGTCGGGGGTATATATATGCAAATCCAATACGTAAGGGTCCTTAAGTTTTCGGCCAGAGTGGTTCTACAGGGTATCCCCGGTCCCCGGATATCAAAACGTGGTTGATACGAGCAGTGGTTGATACGGGCAGTCTACTTTAGTAGGTAGGTACCGGATAACCTCCGGAGTATACATACACCCTTGATTGTATAACACGCTTTACCTACTACTGCTGCTGCTGATGCTGTTCGAAGTTGCCCACGCGTTGACGTTTGGTTTGGTTTGTTGTCGTTTTTGCTTTGATCGTTCACTGGAGAGCAGAGGGAGGAAGGGAGGAAACGATCCAGTTGCCCCGCCGTGTTCTTTTTTTGTGTTTCTCTCGGGCCCACGGCAAGCAGCGATTTTCTCGCTGGAATGATGGCCGGGCAGATGCGACCATGTGACAGGTTGTGCAAGTCTCGCGCTGTATATACGAGTACGTAGAGCGAACCAGCCGCGAACTTGCGTGAGGTGTGAAGAGCCTGGTGCACGTTCTGCCACGCTATATAACTCTGCAAACACGGCATACCTCGCGCTGCATACCTACTGTAGTACTCGTACGGGTATATACATGGTACATGGGCACAATTAATGCTGGGTACTATTACTGCTGTACACTGCAGTACAGAGCAGTACCGCTGTGATCCAGTAACACCTACGACCTGTGGTACGTATCGATGCGCCTGGAATTAACTTACGTACGTACTCTCGAATTACTGCTGTCGAGGACATGAGCCAAAAAAGAAACGAGTACGAGCCTCTCTTGCCCATCGTACAAGTACCCGAAAAATTAATGCAATGTGCAGAAACCCGAGCTACTGTATATGTACAGCAGTTCGTGCATCCACGGGCAACTTTCGCGTAGCTGTGAAGCAAGAAATAGCCAACAGAGCCAGCACGCAGCACGACGTGCAAGGCGTGCAGGTCACGAATACGTAGCAGGAAGGAAGAACAGAAGCCGAATCTCGCCGCATATGATCGAACAAGACAGAAATGCTGCAAACGACAGCGAAAGCTCCCCTGGCATTGCAGCCTCGAGCCCCACGAACATAAATTGAGCGCATTCTCTCTCGAGCAGGTTGGTCTGTGCACCGCTCACCTGCACAGCAGTCACCAGCGCTGCCGACAAACCCATGTTGATCGCAGACGATGCAGGATAAGCATTTGGTCCTGTAGAAAGCTCGGCGAACAGCTCTCTTGCGGAATCGCACCCGAACCCTGTAATTGCCACCGAAACTCCCGACACGAAGGAGAAGACGCCATGAGCTATCAGTTCGAAGGGCATCTTCCCAGCTCCTTCGGGCACAGGTGCTGCCCGGGGAGGCGCTGTGTCGGTCGCAGTTCCCGCGCACTCACTTGAGCTCGAGCTTGCCAGAGAGAACGCCTTACAAGTAAAGTGGAAACCCCCGTTCAAAAGCGCGGTGCAACCGCACCTCGCAACAAGTACAGCAAGTACAGCAGCACTCGCGGCAGTCAGCCGGCCTAACATACGAGTACGACAACAAAGTGCTGCATGAAAGGTGGAATGCCCTTGCCTTGGTGGGAATTCAACCCCGCCGATTTTTCTTCACCCAGCTCGGTTGCTCAGCCCGACCACGACTCAGACGAGGCGCTGCTGCGTGGCTTTCTGCGAGCAGGCGCTCTGGCTGAGACAGCCGCGTGCTTCCTTTCAGGTACAGTATATTGGTACCACAAGTACATGATACGTGCTGCTGTTGTTGGTTATATAGCACTACCATTGGGCAGTGCTACCACCAGCGGGTAGTGCTGTATACCCAACAGATACGTGTGGTACGTCCCACGAGCAGTACGTAGTAGATGCGAGTTCGTAGTGCTGCCAGAGTAGAGTGCCTTGAACTTCTATTGAATCAGAGCACCCGCAGCACCTACCACCCAAAACCGAAGCGAGCTGAAGAGCACTGCACTTGCAACTTGCAACACTTGGCTGGTCATCTCACCCCACGCAACCGCCGTCTTCCCGCCCGTGCAGCCAACAGCTTGAAGGTTGTCGGAGTGTTGGAGGCCCTCGGCCGGGACGAGCTCGTGTTGCCGACGCCGGAGCAGCTGGATGCAAACCTTCACCTACCGCAACAGCAAGGGACAGCTACAGATTCGGGACACGCCGTGCTCGGTTGGTGAGCGCCCATACGGACCAGAACTCCCGCAACGACTACTCGTATTATACAGCGGACGAGCTAAAGACCTGCACACATCGGACATATCATCTACAGATAGATCATGGTCTAGGTCATCTACAGTAGTTCCTCACCTGCCGGTGGGAGAAGTTGTGCAGGATCTGCATAGTACAGATCCAACCCAGGAAACATGCGCTTACAGGAGTACGTATTAATAGTACGTAGATATGCGGATTGTATATACGGGTTCCACCCGGCAGCACGAGCTAAATCTTACGAAGATCGGGAATAGATCTGCCTTGAAAGGCCAACTGCTTATAGATCATGAAGTGGGGAATGATGATCCGTGGGAGGTGTAAAGTGGGCTTTTTTTTAGCATCCAATCGCAACAGGAAAACAAAATATTTGGGTACTGCTGTTGTTAGCATGCTTGGTTGGAATGATCAATTATCTTCATTCTTTTCAGCTCGCTTCTCACGCCCCTAATATCGACCAAACACTTCGTTTTTCGAACTCTCGCCTCTCGCCTCGCTCGCAACCCTTTCCCAGCCGGAGTCGACTGTACGGGCTGCCGCTGGCGGACCGCCACGCCGCTCTCAATGCGGCGTGTTCCCTCAGGCACAGGCTGCCTCGGCGGGCGCTGGTGAGCTTCTATTGCCGGCTCATTCTGGGGAAAGACGTGGCGCAATTGAAGGTGACCAAAACGCTCGCGTCACGCGCTCCAAGGCAGGGCGGGGCGGGGCGGGGCGGGCGGGGTGACGCAGAGCGGGGCACTCGTCCGTCCGATCGTGTTGCCTCGGCCGGCGGTGCAGAGCACGGGTTTTTTTCGTTTTGTTTTCGTTTTTCTAGTCCTGTTCGGTTTTGTCCTTGGCGTCGTCAAACAAAAGATAAAGGGCAGATCTGCTCCTAATGGGCCTGGATGGGGAGCGCGGCGGGGCGGGGGGAAAAGTCAGCAGAAGGAGCACACCATTCCTGATTGTGGTTGATTTTTTAGGGGAGAGGGAGGGGTTAGGAGACTGTGATGGGACGGGGGAGGGGGGGAGGACGTTGATCGTCTGGCAATAAGTTGTATAGCTGCGGTCGAGCTAGATGTCTTGGTACTTTGTTGCTGCTCTTCGAATGGAGACTTTTCCTTCTATATCATAGGTGTGCGGACAAAGAGTCGGGTGCAATTTGTTTTTGGCTCGAAAAAAATACTAATGTATCGCGATACCACCATATTCCGCGATGGTGGACGCCCCACCGCTTGAAAAAATTGCTGCCGCCCCACCGCTAACGCTTTCCCCGCATTCACTCTTGGGCGACAATTGCGTCTCGCGACATACCGCGTGGTCGGAAAACAAAATGTGACAACGGACTTCAATGACACTATCGTCGGCACCTCTCCGTCTCCGTAGGAGGGTCAGCATCAGCACCACCACCAATACCAACATCACCACCACCACCACCACGCGGCGGAAAGCGGAAGGCCAGGAGCTCACGGATGGGGAGGAGACTCATGCGCCTGCGGAGGGAGACCGCTAGCGGCGAAGACACACCACGGTGAAGCGGGGATGCCGAGAAGTCCAAGCTCAGCAGCGGCGGCACTGCCCACGGCCTGTCGCTCTTGTCTGGCACGAAGGGGGTGGATGGACCCCTTTTCTGCCCGAATGCTGTCCGTGGCGTGTCGCAAGGTGCCAGAAGCAGCATGTGTTAGGTTTGCTTGGTTTTCCGACCGGTGCGCTTGTTCGCAGGGCTAGAGATATCAGGTATTTATGGCTCCCCACAGAGGGTTTCCCGTCATATGTTCAGGCGTAAAGCATCCGCGGGCAGCAATAACCGTTTGGCTTTGACCCGATGAGTTCGCAATTGTTTTCGCTTATCCCGGGTTTACTTGCATGCCCAAACGCTTACAAGATATGTTTGTATATCACAATGCGACTTGAAAGAAAGCGGGAAGTAACCCCCTGCAGTGTTGCCTCGGCCTTGTGCAATGGCCTATAAAGGCGTCTATGAGCAAGCGAAGCCGCGGCATTGAACAACGCAGTCAGCCCTATCGTTTACGGCGTCTCCCGATAACCTCTCAGGGTATCCCCGGCAGAGGTAACTCTCAGGGTGTCCTCGGCAGTCATCCCCGCCGCCCTTCCCTCGACCGACCGTGCTTTCAAAACGGTGCCACGATTGTCCTTGTTGCAGATTCTCTGGGGCAGGACTCTGCCGGACGACGAAGCGCTCGCCCTCAATCGGTGCCTCTCTGCCCTGTCAGAGATTATCGGCAACCCTCCGCAGGAGCCAGCTTGGCCAGATTCCTCGCGGGAGAGAGATCCCTCCCGTACTACCGGTGGTGGTGTCTGCTCTCCCCCACACGATTCGTCAAAGCCGCCGGCCTGGAAAAGCGTTGTCGGGGGAGAGCCCCGAGATCGTACAGCGTTAGCGTCTACCGCGCGGCCGACTGGCCAGACTGAACCATCCCGCTCTTTCCACCATGGCGCCGACGCAAGCGAGGCAAGCGCAGACGGCCCCTTTGGCCGGTTGCCGCCGGCGGTTGCCGTGGGCGTCGCGGCCCTCCTGGCTGGAGTAAGGCGACGACAGCTAGGTTTGGGCGCTCTTGCCGGCAACCGCGAAGATAACCGGGCGAGCGCAGATCAAGGCAACCGCGGTAGTCAGCACTCGACGAAGAAGAGACCCGGGGGCGCCGAAGACGAAAGCTGGGCAGGAGGAGCAGGACCGCCGGCGAAGAAAGTGGCGAAGGTCTACCCGGCCGCCGCCCGACAATCTGAGTCGCCGCTTCATCCCGCGGAAGGTGACCGGATTCCCGTTGACGACGAAGAGTCCGTGAAAGCTTCCACTCACCGCCCCGGAGGAACCGATTCTGACAACGTCGACATGGCTGCGGGTGGACCAGTATCGGAGGCGGCGGCGGCAGCGACGGCGACGACGGAGGCGGCAGCGGCGGCAGCGGCAGCGGCGGGACCGAACGCAGCAGCGGCTTCGGTAGCGGGCGACGGAGAAGGGGCGGGAATGCCTGATCGCGCAGCTGGAGACCAGCCGGAGGACCCCCTCGCACCAGAGATTCGAGAGCTAACGACATCCGTCGCTGAAAAAGTGGTCGCGGCTGGGGCGCGCGGAGCAAACTCCGCGGACGTACAGGGTGCTGCGGCGTCGACAGTGTCCCTCCTGCAGGCGGCGGTATCGCCGAGCGCTCAATCCACACGCAGGTCGTCCGCTTCTTTCCAAGAGCAGCAGCAGCAACAGCCGCTGAAGGTTGTTTGCAAGGACCTGGGCCTGGACGTCTCGCGAGGCAAGGGGGGCTCGGGGTGTGGGGACGACCTGGTCATGGCCGTCTGCACCGGGTTCGTGACCCCGGCTTTGAGCCTGAGGAACTGCATGGCCTTCGTGGAGGCGGTGCTTGTGCCGCGCGCTCGGTCGCTGTCCTCGCCCGCGTCGCGTCTGCTGGTGACGACCGTGTCTGGAGTAGGAAAGACCCGTCCGGAGGTAGTGATCGACGGATTGATCCGGCCCTTGCTGTGCGAGGGAGATCAGTCGGAGGTGGGCTCGTCGCAGTGCGAGCTTTGCACAAGGCTCATCAAGCAGGTGGGGACGAAACGGCGTGAGGGGGGAGCAGCGGTTTCGTGTGAAATCTGCATAGCTTTTATGAATTGTTCGTACCTGACATTGTTCGTTTTTTTGTGTCTCTTTGAGCACGACCACCTGTGGTCCACTTTATTTGTGTCCCCTGCCCCCCCCCTGCAAGTACAGTAAGGTGTACTTGTACGCATCATGCATCAGGTTTACGGTAGGATGCCGGTCTATTGCTGGTAACCGAGGACATACGGAACGTCTTTGGGCGGCAGCGTGATGTCGTAACTACCATATGCGCCTGAATGCCTTCCCAGAGCGACTCCCCCCGAAGCCACCTACTAAACCCTTCTTCAACTCTCGCTCGCCGTTTCCCAGGTCTTGCCCAAGCATACGCTGGAGGCCGTCCTTGTTGCCCTTTGCGGCGTGCGCACGGACGAGAGCTCTCAGACGAGCGGGTGGGGCGCCGGCCCCGGCGGCGGTGACGGTAGCAACTCGGGACAGGCGGCCGGGTCCTGCGTCTGGACTGAGCTAACAATGCCGGTGATCACAGCCGCAGTAAACTTGAAGCCGCCTTTGTCGGAGAAGGCGATCGGTGTTATTGTGCGAAGAGTGGAGGTCGCCGCCGAGCTGCCGCAACTGCAGGTGTGTGTGTGCGTTGTGTTTAGCGACTGTGTAGCCCGCTGCTACCCTTGAACAGGTGTGTCTGGGGCGTCCATCGACCGCGTCAGTCACAGTAGCGCCATGTATCGCGGCGGCCGAACGCCCTGACGGCACCAGGACGCGATTTCCTTTCGGCTTTCTCAAAAATAGTTTTGACGAGTTTTTGCAACAAGGCGAAGGCCGCTGTTACTCCTTAATATCATGCCCGCGAATAAACGACTGAGATTTTATCAATCACTTGTATGTGTATGTGTCCCCTCGTGTGTTGTCGCCCCCGCCATTTTGTCAGAAATCGCTCAAGTTTACGACCCTGGTCCATGGCCTGGTGACTCGGTACGGTCCGCAGCTGAAGCCCTTCGTGCCCGCTCTGCGAGCTGCCGTTGGGCGGTGCTCCAATTTCATGGTGAAGGCTGTCCTTGCTGCGCTACAGCGGCTAGAGAAGTAGCCGCCACCCCTACTTCGGCTTTTTTGTCTCAGGATTTACCCCGGGATATGTCTCTGCCGGCGCTCTGCCGGCGCACTTGTGGCCCAAGCTTCCGCGTGGTCGAGCATACTCGAGCCATTCCACAGATGCGCATGTGCACGCCTTTTTTGTTTATACGGCTGTGTAGCAGGGAGCGTCGTGTTTGTCACGAGAGAGGACCGGACCGTTCTGGGTGAAATGTGGTATTTTAGGTCTCCTAGCCTTGAGGGGGTTTGCCTATTGGACTTGGGCAGCAAGCACCCCTGTAGCTCGATTGGCTGAACTCGACTGAGAGCTGCGGTCGTATTGAAACGAATACTCCGACAAGACTGCTGTGCTGAGGGAAGCAACTCTGTAGAGTTTCCGTCTTGTCGGAGAACTCGCGGGAAGCAACTCTGTAGAGTTTCCGTCTTGATTTGCAGTATTATGCCGCAACGCTGCGAGTTGGTGACGGCAGAGTCAGGGCCGAGTCACGTTCACCGCGACACACGTGCACAATACTGTATCTGTATCGGTAGTGCCCGAACTGTTCACAGGCAATGGGCGCGGCCGACCAGCTCTGTGTGCGGGAGAGCCGGACATATCTTGGGCGGCTTGGTTCAGGCATGTAGCATGTCCTGGTAAGCAGCCGTCTCGCGTTCACATAGATAGGAATTTCCCCCTATCCCCTACCTATCTGTGCTCCTCCTTGCTTTGCGCCGCGTCGGTTGTCGAATGCTTTGCATAGCGGGGTGTGAGGAGGTTTTAGTGCACGCGCTACCGCCTAGCACATCGATTTTTCCCATACTATGCATGCCGATAGTTTTGAGGTTGTTGCAACGGTGACAGCACGGAAAGCAGATTGACGCCACGTTTCCTCTCAGCATCGTGTTTCTGGGTGCAGTAGATGCGGCCGCCAGCAGCCTTTGGGGAAAATATACACCGGCTCACTCCTTGTACAAGTTTAACAAAATAGTTTTTACATCTTTTTTTTGTCATTGCATTTCAATTCATCTCGGTCTTCTAGCTGTGAGAGCAAGGCAAACGGTAGGGGGTTACCCCGCCCCATGTTCACTGCAGAGTGCAGGCTCTGCACCTCGTTCACTAACGGAATTCAAAATATATTTATGTCGGCGCAGCGTGACAAACAACTCACACGTTGGGCAGATCACGATCTAGGTCTAGATCGTAGCACTGCCGCTATTGATATGTTGTGCAGAATATGTGTAGTACAGACCCCAACCCAGGAAATATGTGCTACAGTAGACCACGCAGGTTATACGTACGGCTTCAACCGGGCAACATGGGCTAGATCACACATAATACCAGGAATCTACCTGGCCAGGAATCTTCCCGGAAATATCTAGATCACGAAGCAGGAATCAATGGTCTGTCGGTGGTGTGAAACAACCGCATAGCGGTGCGTTTCGCGAAACTCAAAAACACCAAGAGCCTTATTACCAGTCACTTGTAGCGCGAGCGGCTCTGGTCCGCTGAAAAAACAGCAACCAAGAGGCACTCAAAGAAGACCCCCCTTCCGCCATAGCCTTGGTCGCAACGGAGAGGCGAGCGGTGGGGGCCGTCTTTAGGCAGGCTGCCCTTCTCCTTACCACTACCCTATATTGCATCGGTAGTAGCATTTCGGTACAGCATGGACGACGCGTGCTACGATAGAGGTACTGTAGCACTTTTTGGGTGAAACGCTTTCCGAATGATCGGCCTCCTTAACCCAAACTCGTCAGACTTTCATTCTTGTGTTGCAACATTTTTCCTAATAGACTCAGGTCATGGGACTTTTCGTCGGGTAGCACTTTCCTTTCGCTCCAAAAACCGTTTTTTTCAGAGTGGTATGGAGCTCCTCAAGTTAGGAGCTCAGAAAAAAACATGGTGCACCTCTATCGTAGCATGCGTCGGACACGGTGCAAAACTTGTTGCACGTGCATCGCAGAGCCGGGGATTCATGCTAGAAGAGCGCCTGCATTACAGCTAAAAAAATGTAAGTACGGGTGTCTGATTGTTCTGTGAAGAAGCCCTTGGTGAAGCTCCTGCCTACATCTATTAAATCAGGGCACGGCTGCCCCTAGCCTGGAACATCCTCGCTAGCTATTATATACAGAGTACTTCTAACGTAAGTCTACCCTTAAACCGCCTACGGACAAGGCACACTCGCATGACCAAATTTTACGTGCGGCTGCATTTCGCCGTCGAGTGCCTCACACACAACACACACCACGTGCAGCTACACTCTGCAGCACCAGCGCACGGCAAAATACGTACCCACAAGAACACACACAGCAGCACCCGCGGGAACACGCACAGCAGCAGCCTCAACAACACATACAGCAGCAGCAGCCGTACAGTAGTATGAATAAGTTACATTCAAGACAGGGGAGAAGCGGCGATGATGTCGCCAACGTCCATCGTCAGGACGAGTCTTCTCTGTCCTTCTACCATGTCCGGCGAACGGTGCGCCACGCCGACTGCGTCTTGATCCTGACCCCTTTGTTGGCCCCTGAATATGAGGACATCGCCGGCTCTTGCGTGTCGGGCCTCCCGCCCACCGCTGATTCCCTGACAGCACGAACAAGCCAACGGGGAGGAGAGCGGGAGTTCAATATGAGGCCTTGCGTTATTACAAAACCAGGTATGGCATTGCCCTGTAAGGCTTGTAAAGATCCAGACCTAACCGTCGCTCGAGGGGGGGTAGGTCTGATGCCAGCCGCGGGCCATCTTTCCGACAGTTGGGACAGCAACGTTGCAGCGTCGCACCGTGGCATAGCAGTACTGTGGGAATCCTCATCTTCGCGTTCCAGAATCTCGATCCACTACTGTTGTGGTCCCTAATTGCGGCCTTGAGCGAGCCCCTCAAAGCTCCATCGTGGCACAGCAATAACCACAAAACGCTACCAGTATGTATTCGGACCGAATCATTCTCGTTCCCTATTTATCGTGAAAGCGTCACTTTTGCAAGGAGCTCCTGGGTTGCTTGACAAAAGGTAATCCCCCGCTCCGTAGACCCACGGCGTTTTCGCCACTGCCAGTGAAACGCAGGAGGTTATCAGCCTGGCGTCATAACGAGCGCCATCAAGGATCGCGTCGTCGACGGGTATACTCGTAGCGTCAAGCCCGTTTGTAAGCGCCAAGCAATTCGTATTCGTAAAACACTTCTTCTCCAAGTCTCGTGTGTCGCGCAGCCGATCTGCTACTACTACTGAAGGTACTACAATTCCTTAGGGCCATGCATATCGAAGCAAGTTTTGTCGACTTTGTCCACCTTTTTTTTTCTTGATATAAAAATAAATGCCAGAAAAATGAAGAAAAAAAAAATGGAAATTTGAACATCAAGCTTTTCATTTTTTTGGCACTCCGTTAATTTTCCAGATTTTCAACTTTCTTCGCATGTGTTTTTGGAAAATCGAGAAGAAAAACGTGGGAAGAAACGACTCAATCTGCTTCGATAAGCACGGCCCTCATAAGACCTTTCACGTTAATTGCTAGTTTCGGTAGCGATGGACTAGCGGCGAGGGTGGTAAATGTGCCTCACCGCGTTGCATGCTGGAGGCAGACTCCTGTTGTTCTCCATTTCCCACGTGTCGTAACCATCCAGCCACTCCGTCGTGGGCCCCACGTACGTACAGATTAACCGCAACGGCACCTGTGACCGGGAGATCGATCAGAAAGGATCAGAAACAGCTCACGCGAATGTCCCCGAGCCAGCTGCATATATTAATGCGGCGTCATACGATACACGGCTATCAGACTTTCAATGGTGAGATATAAAAAGCCTGTAGACTAATCGAATGGTACACGGCTATCAAGCTATCAAATAATGGTGTACATACAGAGCCAGCAACCGCGTGGTAAAAGGCTACCAACAGTTTAAGGACCGTCGGCGGCGAGCGGCGATACCGCTGCTGTTGCTGTTACCGTGCGTATCGTGTGGAGGCGCAGTTCGGCACAACATCAACTTCTCTCACCTTGTCTAAATGAAACCGCGGGCACTTCCCCTTCCTCAACAGCTCCAGCTTCACCGTTACGTCGATGATGCCCCCTTCCAGCCCCCCCCCTCTTCCCCCTCCTCTCTCCCGGCGGTGACTCTCTCGCACCCGGGATCAGAAGAAACTTCTCGGGCGAAAACCCTTGCGATCCGCTTCACGTCCGTCTTCAGCCAGCGCAAAGCTTCGATACTCTCGGAGTCCTGCATCCCACCATTGCTTTGGTCATTCGGCGACGGCAGCCTTTCCCGTCTCGGGTTTGCTCTCCGCCCCTCAACATCGCCGCCTCCTTGCTCTTCTGGCAGGCCGATTTTGGGCGAAAAATAACATGGAACGTTATTGCCGGCGGCGATAAACGGGTCTGTCAAGGTGTCCAGCCACTCTTCCTCGCCACCACCCCGGGAGGAGAGCAGGGCCTCCGCCTTGAAGGGGGCCGCCGCGTCCGCGAGGGAGCCCAGGCCGCGCAAGAGCTCGTCTGGCATCGCGCGCTCGAGGCACAGCAGTCCGTGCTCCGTCCCGAAGTGTACTACCGCTGGTGCTGCTGTTGCTGCTGCCGCTGCCGCCGTTCCCCTTTCCGTCCGAGCGAAGCTCTCGAACGGTGCGTGCAGGGTCTGCGTGGTGGCCCATCGTTGTCGGGAGTGCTCCTCCTCCTCCTCCTCCTCCTCCTCCTCCTCCTCCTTGTCGTCGTCGCGGCGGCGGCGGTCGAACGACAACCATGGGGATAGCAGAGATCTGTTCGGCACCTCGCACAGCAGCCCCTTCCGACCAGCATTTTTCTCTGTCGCTGTCGTGGAGGGTAGTCGTAGCCTTAGCCTTGCCCCCGGCGGCGGCGGCACGAACGAAGGAGGTGGCAAATAACTTCGGAGCGATGATACTGCTGCTGCTGCTGCTGCTCCGGCCAGGGCGTACTGGTTTTCGAAAAACGGGTGCAATTATGGGAGAAAGGACGTACGAAACGTACGTAAAGGTACATCCTACGTATGAAGCGCGAAAACAAATGGAGAAAGGACGTACTCGTATAAAGTACCTGGTATGAGACGTGAGACGTACGTACGTACGTAGCCCGTACAGCATGGCGAGGAAGGAACAGAGAACCAATGCTCCGCTAGAAGAAAGAGTGAGTTACGGACTACAACAGTACTTGCAGCACTTTGGACAATTATATACACCACTCGTCTCTGGCTTGGTTCGCGTCAAGGCTACGTTCACACTACCACCCTGTGATTCGTGATTCAGGGTTTGAAGTTTGAAGTTTGAATTGCAAGTACAACACGTGTGTATGTACGCAGGTCGGTTTGTAGTCGTCTTGATGGTTCTTGAACCAAGGTTCAAGGCTTCACAAGCACCATTCGGCGTACATCGACGAGGCGCTGGGAGTGGTAGAACCGAATACGCAATAGGAAACGCACAGCAGGAACCGGGTCGGGGCAGATGGCTGAAGATAAGGCCTATATGTGCCCGGTGTCGGTGTGTCCTCATTGGGCCACAGAGCATGGAGCTGGACGAAAGCACTGAACAAGCACGAATTCAGAGTCACACCTCCACTTGAGGGAGCATCTCTCAGCGCCTTTGCGCAATTCGCATGCACAATGTTACAGTAGAATATAACGCTGACATCCATCGCACACCTTAGAAGCATCATCCAACATCCCCAGCGGCTGAGCACCCACGGGCGCAGCAGTGCAAAGCGGCGCGCCAACCCGACCGCGTCAGCTTCGTCAGCCCGCCAGGCAAAATATGCGGCGAGTTATATTCCGGTTCGATTTTTTCGAATTTTCTGAGCCAATGAAAACTCTCTCAAAAATCAGTTACGCGGCAGGATATTTTTCGTCCATGCTCGATGCTCGATGCTCGACGGTCGCTCGATCCTCGAATGAATGAATGCTCGATGCACAACGGAGTTTACTGCTGTCTGTACGTACTTGATCAACTTCGTGCCGCAACACGCGTACCAAAGCACCTAACGCCGAGCCGAGTTACAAATTACAAAGTCAACGCAAGAGACGATGGCCCGGAGTAATACAAAATCGGCTGGGCTGGACCCGTTCATTCACAAGGAGAGCCTCGCGGTGCTCGCGAAAATGGGGTTCGGTAAGCAGGAGCCGCGACATGGCCCTCACCGCCACCACGGCGTTGCTGCAAGGACGAGACTCGCGCTTGCTGGAAAGGTTGGTCGTCTAATCTAAGTAGTCTACTGCTGTACGTACTCTGTTTGTGGTCGTGAGAGACTCCATAATATGGTCGACGCTTGCATAGCGAAATTCAGACCAGAAGGCACATGATTCGATGTGTTCAGCGTCGAGAGCACGGAACTGGCGGAAATCTGATGAGTTTATACTTTTGAAGAATATCGGTAAATCACGTTTGTTTGTTGCTGATGATGCTGGTATTATGATGAGTGTTTGGGCTGCTTCTCACCATTGGGGGGGGGTGCAATTCGTACATATCGTACGTACATATTGGTTTGCCGTGCGGCGATCCGCACCTTCAGCACGTTCCCATGTCGCTCGGATCCCCTGTACGCACGATACCCACAGCGGACGATGGTCACCACCTCGCAGCACCGGCATCAGCACCACAAGGAACGAGCGACTATCCAAAAGGTATCAAGCAAAACCAGGTTGATATTTTCAGGGAAAAATAAATTCGAAGCCTTTTTGCTGAAGATATTGGTGTAGAAAAACTCGTCCTTTCCCAAATAAGAAAACCCGAAATTCCAGCCCTGGGCGTGTGTTTCTGTTATTAGGTACGATAATATGTCCTGACGCGTACGTGGGTGTCCTGTACTGCACCTGGTACCTGGTACCGAGTATGCAGTACTATAGCGTAGTGCTCGCTGCAGTGTATATCTGACGCCTGCACTACACATTTGCCCCAGCAATTTGTTTTAGGTGGCAGGGGGTAGCAACGAGCAAAACATACAGTAGTACTCGTAGCGTCAAGCATAACCGGCCACGTAACGTCTGGTGTGTGTACCTGTATGAGCGTCATGCCGTCTGCCGATAGAGTGGCATAAAGAGCGCATTTTACATTTTCCCCGTACAATGTATTACGAGAACTGCTTGTAGAAAACAGAAAAGTAGAAAAACGAAGGTGCCCGGCGCGGCTAAAGTGGTTCAAAAATTAGGATAAGCTTGTCAGACTGGCATGCCATGGAAGGCGCTTCCGTACCTCACGCTCATTCCCGCAGAATACCCACTTCCCCCCCCCCCCCCTCCTTAACCCTGCTCCGTCTCGAAAGAGATGCGTGGTCAATGGTCAAATGACTAAGGCAAGCAACAAATGAGTACGCCCCCCCCCCCCTATGTCCCCGAATGTCACTAACCTAATGATTGTCACAGGTAAACGAGCTCGCCGAAATCGGTCGCGAGATCGATACCTTTACTCAGGCCGGCCAGCGCGTACCGACCACTGTCTGGGAAAAGTACGACCGCGTCAACAAGCGCCACAAGAAGCGGGAAGAAATGGCGGCAATCGCTGCGCAAGAAAGCAGTGAAATCGGTCGAAAACGCAGAGCGAGGGAACGAGAGCACGCGGCAGAAGAAGAAGAAGAAGATGTTCAAGAAGCAGTCGAAGATGGCCGCGATAAAAAGGGACATCATCCGTCGCGTTATACTGCCGCCTTGCCACAAAACGAGGGTACCTCGTCTAACACTCTCCTCCGAACAAAACAAAACCTAGACGGCCAGTGCGCCGTGGCTGCTGCTGCTGCTCCTGCTGCTGTTATGCGTCCGTTTAGAGCCGGAGGTGGCTGCACGTTCGGAAGCGGGAGGGGAGGGGATCATCAACACGTCAGAGATTCACTGGCTTCGTGCGGCACACAAGCCACATCGCCGGGGAGATCCCAATCCTACCACTGTTCTTCTTCCGCCGGGTGGGGGCCACACGAGCGGGAAAAGCTGAACGAGATATGTGAGGGGAATGCGGGGGTTCTGTTTTTCGTCGGTAAATGGCAATGAAAGGTGAAACCGATTCCCCCGTAACCCCTGTGTCCTGCTTTATTGATTCGACCTCGGGCGCATGCCGGGGTAGCGTATTGATTCGACCTCGGGCGCATGCCGGGGCCTGGCACAGGCGGGCAGGGTAAGGGAGCTGGAGCGCTCCTCATGTAGACATAAACCACGTATATATTATCGTCGGACCTCGCAGGCCAGGGTCGAGGCGCAGCGAGCAAGTCAAGGCAGCGAGTCAAGGCAGGGAAGCCAAGTCACCAGGAAACACGAGACCTCACAGAGGAGAAAGCCTCATCAAGTATATGAACTCCCTATTATATGAAACCGTCATCATACCTGCTGTATCGAGTACCAAGCACAATCAATATGCTTTCACTCGGTATGGAATTGCGTCCCACACATGCACCACACGCGCGCCAAAGCCTGCCCGTAGACGAAGGAATGCCACTCTAAAACCGGAATATAAGTACCGCTTGTATATTAACATTTCATCGAAATGGTTCTACTATTTAGGTTCAGAGCGGTACATACGTACTTCGTATCGGGTTTCCGGGCGGCAAACTTGGTCTGCTGCTCTGCTCTGTGGTTTCAACCACGCTTCGTCTTCTCGAACAATTATCTTCTTGAACGACGGTGCTCAAAAACTGTACGTATTGCGGGCAGGAGACGAGTGAAACACTTGTCGGCGTCGAGATGTTGTTTTTAACCTGGTACTCATTACCCATCCCCGCATCTCGCACCTCTTGTTTTTGTCTCGTCCAGACTGGGACTTGGGGCGGCCTCCACGAAAGGGTGCCGACGCAGCGCGGGAGCATTTCTACCGCTACACCCAAAGGCACTGCATGGTGTTCCCCGAGCGATCACCCGCGGATGTTGTAGAGAGGCTGAAGCTTATGTTTCGCTACAACGCCCTGAAGGTGAATTGGGGGCCGTCGGTGGGTTGGACCGAATTCTCTCGCACGACGTTTTTTTAATCAATCAATCAATCAACAACGGCGGGAGTTATCGCTGCCGGTGATTTTTGCACCCACTGGCGCTGAGCGATGTCCTCACACACTGTGTACGTAGCCATTTGTTTTTTAGATACCGTTCGTCGTATGTACCATGTGTGTGAAGGCATCGCTTGAGGAAATATTTTTTTCGGCCTATCCAAAATAAACAGTTCGAATCTCAAGGGGGGGGGTATATAGGGTGGTTGTTTTCGAAGGGTATGCCAGGAAGCACGGTTTCGCTGTGCACCGGCCCTGCTCGGTAATAATTGGCAAGCGGACTGTGAGCGCAACACACTATGTACTGTTTTAAGAAACTTGCACACGTCGGGCGGACAGATCATCTACAGATAGATCATCTACAGATAGATCATCTACAGATAGATCATCTACAGATAGATCATCTACAAATATATCATCTAGACCATTTAGATCCTAACCTACCGTTATGAGGTGTTGTCCAGAATCTGTTGTATAGTACAGATCGAACCCAGGAAACGAGTCCTAGATCGTGCAGAGTATACGGCCCCCACCATGCAAATATGAGCTACAGTAGATCATACAGATCAGGAGTATATACTCTCTGAAATAACCTGAAAGATCTAGATCATCAAGTAGGAATCAATGATCTATCCGAGATGTGGAAACCTTGGTACAATGTGCGCTCTTTGCCTGCCCGAGCAGGAAGGTAAAATTCGAAGATGACCACGTTACTCGAACAGCCGGCAAGAACTCTTAAATGAGACGTGACAAAACCCCCATTTGCTTTTCGTGTGCCTGCTACGACGTACTACTGTAGCGTGGCTGTTATGGTGCTACAATTTGTGCGTAACACATGGAACACAAATTTGCCACAAAATGTATGTGGATAGATGCACATGAGCCATGCATTTCCTTTGTTCCACTCCCATCACAGGAGCCGAACGAGCGAGAGTACTGGCTGAGACTGAACGCTTCGAGGGGCTTCTACGGCAATAACACAAGCGCGAAAACCACCAGACCTGCACCGGCTGCAATAAAGAAAGAAATAACCGAGGTCACAGCCGCCTCAACGCAGGAGTTCTCCGCCACCGCTTTGTCTCGCATGGAAGCCAAGAATTACGCAGCCGATGTTGACACATCCGGAGGACATGTTCCACCCGACTACCCCTCCTCTTCTTCCGAACCCCTCTTCCGTCGATCTGGAGGCGGCGGCGGCGGCGGCGGCGGCCCGGGCGGAGGTGTTTATCCTACGGGGGGGTCAGCGGCAGCCCTCTCCTACGCCGCCGAGGCCATCAGAGCCTCCTCCACTGTATCAAACTCTCGGCGGTTACACACGAACGGACGACCGACGGTTACATCCCCCTTCTACGATCCGACTCGCCCCTCCTCTCCGGCGTGGGATTTCGGCGAAGCGCCGGACCTTCGCCCGGGGTCGCGCACGGGTAGCCGCGGGAGTCGCGGAAGCCGCGGCGGGTCTCGCGGCGCAAGCGCGGGAGGCACGTTATCTGTGGGAAAAACTGGCGGCGGCGGTGGCGGCGGCGGCGGTGGCGGCGTTGGCGTTGGCGTCCATCCAGATGATAACAACGGGCCCGAAGGAACAGAGCTTCTCGATTACACGTCCCTGGGCCCGCAGGTTCCCTCGCATCGTGCGACGTCGCCGGCGTTTGCGTTCTCGAGGGGCGGCCTCGACTCCGAGAACCTCTCGATGTTTCAAGCGGACGAGAGACAGGAACCGGGGCCCGCGAGCTTCAGGCCGGACATTTCTGTCACCAGCACGCACGCGGGCCCTCCGTGCTCGGTAGTAATGGGTCCCGTAGGGTCAAGAGGTGGAAGTGGTGGCGGTGGAGAAGGTGGCAGTAGAAGTGGGAGCCGAGGCGGTATGGGGGCGGGGGGAGGGCTTGCGAGGCCAGGGCCAGGGCAGTACTCCTCGTGGGATTCGATAGGGAGACAGATTTTGTCGACCAGGCCGTCTTCGCCGGCCATGACGTTCGGAACAGGAGAATGGGAGCTGCGCTAGCGATTTGTTTTTTGCTTGCGTGGCAATGTTTGACAAGTCCAACAGATCATCAACAGATCATCAGTTCCCGCTTTGGGATTTATATATTTGAGGGATGACAGATTCCTGATCTGTATGATCTAGCTCATCGTGTTGCCGGGCGGGAGCCATACGATATAGTCTGCATGACCTACGAGCACGTGTTTGCTGGGCTGGATCTGTAGTAGACAGGTCCTGCACTCCATCTTATAACAGCAGGTTAGGATCTAGATGATCTATCTGCAGATGATCTGTGAGACGTGTGCAATGTTTCGTGTGCAGAAAACATAGGTGTGTTGTCAGCGTTTGTTAGCTTTGTTGCCAGGTCGAAGGCGCAGTAATAATAGTCCAAGAGAGCCAAGGAACCAGTTTAAAAAAAGTAAAACCCCTGCGGCATGCATTTGTCGGGCACGCGTCTATATTTCTTGCTTGTAGAGAAACCAGCCACAACGCAGCAATGATACTGTGTGGAGTAGTTAGGTAGCACCGACGAATCGTGCTTAGTCAACGGAGCATGCTGTCTATACGTATGCTAGCACTCAGCGTGCCACTGCGCGCAAATGTGTGTAAAAAAATATCAAAAGATTGAGAGCAAGATGTACCCGCTTCAAAAACAATAGCAAATGACACTGAGCGGTGTTCGTTCCAAGTGCAAAAAGGTCCAGTGTGCCGCCCCTGCTGCCCTTCCCGCCACAGTCTACTTGCCGCCACAAAGGAACACACATCTATTCAGGAGCGTACGTGAAAAAAAAACATCCGAAGCCCCAGTATCCAGTTTCAAGACCCAGCCAAGAGGAGTATTCTGAAAACCAAGTAAACAGAAACGAAAAAAAACATCGTTTTTCGTCAAATTCGTCCGGAAATCTCACCCCATCGGTTTGTTTTTTTTCACTTTTTCAAGACTTTTCAGGAGCGTGGTGTCGTTTAGACTTTTCGCCGTGCAACCCTTCCCTGGTCTCTTTAGTCTGGTCAATACCCCCTCCCGGTAAATTACTTCACAACACCCCCTTTTTTTAAGAACTGCATCCACTTTTTGGGGGGCACAAACTACTTGGATTTAGTATGGGGGTCACTTCTCCCGCAGTAAAAAAAAAAAGAGGGTCAAGTCTGGTATGATATATACCGCGACTATTCGTGATATTCCTTTCCTCCTCCTGACGGTGACCCGGACAGCAAGGCCCACTCCTCTCGGACACTCTTTCGCCTCTCGTCTTGCAACCACAGCGCCCGAAACGTCTCGAACTGCGAGAGACGACCCTGGCTGCGCTCGACTATCGATCCCCGGGGGAGCACGAAAGGGTCTGCCTCCTCTCGTGAAACCGTCGACCAGATTACCTCCAGCCGCAGCAGCCGATTTCGGCTTTTAGTTCTGTAGGCGGAGCGGAGCGCACGAGCGAGGAGGCGGTATCGTAGAGCGGTTGGTTCAGTACAATTATCCATAAAATATATACTAGCGGTACGGACACGGCTCCGCCCGTGGCGCTAGTTCTATATATATACGTACCTCGCAGAATAACCAAACACAATATGTAAATACTTCGAAGTGCGTAGGTATATACCGATACATGCTGAAAATGTACCAGGTCATGGTTTTGGGAGAATACTAGGTGTTGTTTTTTTCCCCCTGGGGGTGGGGTAGGGGTGGGGGGATCAGCGTTCTCTATTCAATGCTCTCTAGAGTCGTCACGTATCGGAGGAGCGCGGCCAGCGCTAACTCTTGAAAATTTTTAGGCCCAAGTGTAGAACGCCGTAGCATATATCAGATAGCTTCATGTGTGCACATTCTATCACACCGTATAAGAACACTCTGGACGTAAATGCAAGCACAGTGTGGTACTCCATACTTATAGCCTAACGGTCCGTACATTTCCGGCCAAAGGGGTATACAGGTGCATGGTCGTTCAACGGTCCTATATTTTCCGCCCCGAGTGGTACGTGGCATGGTCGTTGGTCTGGCCGCGCGCATCGTACCGTGGATAGAGAGTCGCAACCGCATCCGCGCAAAGAAGTGAAGAAAAAAAAACTGAAATGACGCGGATGTTTCGCGTTTCAGTTGCAGTAAGAAATGTACGGTGTAAATAAACTGCACAAGGGCGGAGACCGACGAATGTTAAATTGACACACGACGCATGTGTTATATGTGGAAGTTTTGGTGAGCTTAAGCTTTAGTTTTAACAAATCCACCTGAGGGTTTGAAAAACAAAAGACTTGCGCAAAGGTGCACATTTGTTTCATGCCGCCGCCCCCTCTCCCCCCCCCTCCCTCCCTTACATCACGCAACCAAACATTGAAAACCGCCTTGAGAAGACACCTCGGCACGTCCAGGAACAACATAAAAAACAAAAACGCTTTACACGTGCGTACCTACTAGTTACTGTGCGTACCTGGAATACTCGAGCACCCCCCCCTTTTCTTTCCTCCTCATCGACCGAAACGAATCCTGCAACACATGCGCCGCCGCCGTCCTCTCCCCTACAAACTCCATAGCACATGTCGCCCGCGTTGCGCCCATCCTCGCAGCTGCTGTGCCCGGCCGCCCGTGCCCACCACCCGGCACGACTCGCGTCGCCCACTCCCCGCCCCCCCTCTCCGGCGCCGGTGCCCATTCCGAGTGCGACCCGAGGCTTGCCGTGCTCAAGCTCACGCGAGGAGGGGCGGCGGTGCCCGAGGTCTCCATCGGGGAGTCGTGGAAGAGGCGTGTTGGGGGAGGGGGCGAGGTGCCCCCGCTGCCGCCAAGCCCTGTGATGAGATCGCCGTCCAGGTCGACGTAGAGGCGCTCGGTGAATATGATCGTGTCTCCCACGACTATGTCGTCGTCGGCATCCACGTTAAAAACCTTTTGAGGGTGGTGGCATATATATACCGGTACATTGTAGGGGGGAGGTCGCAATTGTTTTGGCGTTGGTGCGCACGTATAAAGTTGCAAAAAAAAGCGGTATGTAGCTTATGTGTGCGACAGCGGTATCGTGCGGTACACATAAAAATGTGTATATGCATATCACGGTGTGTTGACAGGTAGTATATCTAGCGCAGGGGAGATTTGCCGTGATGTACATACGGGGTAAACGGTGGTAAGGTTTGGGTTGCGACAGTTTATACCGTGCGGTGTTGCAGAAAATTACGTACCGCGACACGTCGAAAAGTAATTTTACAACGACACCAATTTTTCATAAAACATGGTAGTCCATTACATTCGGCTGGCATCGCACTTCTGCGGCCGCTCGTTTAGCAGCGATGGAAGGCTGAGAGGCTGGAGACTCGAGGTTGACTCGCCTAGGAAACCCCTCGTTTCCATCTAAGATACGCCTTCCAAGTGCTACAACACGATCCCAATACCTGTTACCAGGTATTTACCGGCATTTCCACATCATTCAGCAGTTCCATAACATAACTACCTGTACCACAAAAGACGCAACGCTACGTAAGTACGTAACCGGCTGCCTCGTCACCAAAGGAAAAAGTGTCACAACTCTCTTTTTTTTCAAGATTAATACAGGCCTGTTCATGGGTTGGATCAAAGCTCGCGGGCCGGGTCGGATCGGGTCGGGTCGGGTGACGGTGACGGATCCGACCCGTAAGAAATTGAAAGACCCCCTGACCCGACCCGACTCTACCCGACCTGACTCTACCCGACGCGACCCGACCCGACCCGACCCGCGGGTTGGGGTCATGATCCGTGAAGAGCCCTGAAAACAACGCGACACCCATCCACCCGCCCACCCACCCACCCACCCACCTCAGCGGCGTTATGAGGTCGGCACAAAATGGACCCGGCTCCGTAATTAGACCCCGCGCAGCCACCGTTGCCCTGCCGCAGAGAGGTAGCGGCTTGTGCCAGGGAGGACCACTCGCTAGCCACGCCCCGGAGGTTGATGGCGCGCACCCGGAAATGGTACACGCTGTTCGCGCTCAGCCCCGTCACCTGGCAGCAGGAGAAACAAAATACGCAAAACGAAAAAAAAAAATGAACAACAACATTTACGTCCGAGACTGCTGCTGTAGTTCACAATACATTGGTTCGTCTCTCTATATACATGGAAACGTAGAGAACAGGAGACGCATGCTACGGTGGCCTGCATGCAGGTGCAGCATGTTTTTTTCCTTCTGAGGATGGTCACTTGAGGAGCTCTATACTATTAGTAAGTCAAAAACTGATTTTGGAGGAAATTAAAAGTGCTATACGAAGTATATGTACACGATAAACAAGCCCGTTGCCTACGTATTATTAAAGAAATGACACAATCCGACAATTGCGGGTTAAGGAGCCTTTAATAGATCATTCCGAAAACAAATCAGCCAAAAAGTGCTACCTCTGTAGTAGCACCACGCGTCTAGGGTGTGCAGAAAATTGTGAAGCTTATTGTCGCACTGCCGCGAACGCCGCGTCACTTCGAAAATGGACGTGGAAAAATTCCAAATTTCGGACGACGAGAACGATGGTGAAGGTGGTTGGTAGCCCTCCTTTTCCCGGGCCACGCATCGCTTTTTGCGCGCGCTCACAAAATAGTACGAAAGATTTCCCGTGATTTGCCCTGTATAATTAAAACGCGAAAATACCCGCTCCCCCCGTCTACATATACTTCGAAGTATATGTGTATAGTTACTTCGTGAGGAAAAAACGGTGTTGGTGCTTTGCCCATAGTAACGTCCAACTGAGCAATGGTTATGCTTTGAAGAAAAATAATGAGTCAATGGTCGGAGGCGCTATATACGTAACGGCAACGGCTTCGACCAAAAAACAGAGACCTTTCTTCTAACTGTTTTTTTTTTTAACTATCGTGATGTCCCCGTGACTTACCTTTTTAGCACTGCACTGCACATGAACATAAATCTAACTCCAACTCTCAAGAACTCTATCCCCCAAACGGCAGTACAGTTCTCGAACGTGCCCCCCCTCCGTACTCGAAATAATATGGTATACAACCATGTGGGAAATGTCCCGAAAAGACATCCCCCTTTTAGACGCTACGTATCCCATATATATATGGGAAATATTCAGTAAAGACATCCTCTTTCGATGTTATCGTAAATCTTGTATGGGAAATGTCTCGGGAAGACATTCCCTTTCGATGGTATATGGTATCCCAGATATGGTTAAATGTCCCGGAAAGCCACCGCTTTCGATGGTGTATGGTATCCCGCATATGTTAAAATGTCCCCGAAAAGATTAGACACCCCCCCCTCCCTTTCTTCGAACCTTGGCGGTGCTGTCGACACCCTCGTACACCGTCACCCACCCCACGTCCCCATCACCCCCCGTAGTTCTCCACGCCTTCCTTCTACTGGAACTTCCACCACCGCCACCGCCGCCGCCACCGCCACCGCCGGCCGCCGTCCGATTAACATCGATCATAGCCCCGACCCCGTCCAGCCCTTCGAGAAGACGCGCCTGCAAGCGATACTTGTGGGCGCCACCGGCGCCGGGGTACCACTTGACAATGATTGAGCGCTGGTGACAGCGGACAACGACCGGGTTCTCAGGCCGACTAGGAGCTGTCATCACCTGCAATACCATGGCGGCAGCGAGCAACAAGTATACCGTGTGGTTACCAGGGAGTTAGGGGTGGGGTGGGGTGGGGTGGAGGGGGGGAGGGGGGGGGTGGGGGAGGAGGGGAGGCGGGGGGGGGGGGGGGGTACTTCATTTTCATGCATGGCGTAGTCGTATGACCATAGACCCTCGCATCCCTAAATCCGGGACGGAGCATGTCGGGTTTTCACCGACCAGGCAGACATTGCTAGCACCAAGCGCGAAGCGCCGTGAGGTGTTGGGCGAGTTGCATGAAGGGTGAGCTGCATCCTACTAAGAACCGCTTGTCAGGCAGACTAAGTCGGGGGGGGACGGAGGCGGAGGGGAGAACCTTGTTCCGTGTTTTGCTTCTCGTCCTCTCGTTGTGGTGGACTTTGAGGAGGGGGTCGCTACATTGGATGTTGTCCTATCTCTGCGATTTCGAAGCTACAAAATCAGAAATTCCTTCGAGCCACAAACCTGTCGAAGCGGCATCCTTTCTCGCAAGAACAGACGCGCAAAGAGGATTGAATATGCCGCAGAAAGCCTTCGAGTGGACTGCGGGGCATTCGTGACCCTCGGACTGAACAAAACCAATGTACCATGGTATTTGGTAGGAAACATTGTCCCGATCGAGTCGACACGATCGTAACCACTTCGGCTCGTTTCCGTCTTCAGGATGTCCTCAATCGATTCCGCTACTATTGATCTTGGGTGACACTTGTGTTAGTTTACTATAGCACTAAGAAAGAGGCGTTATTGTGTGTTGGCTATTTGAGGTTTCATATCGCTCATTTACCTCAGCATTTCTCCATTCTTTTTCTTGTTTAGTTGTGTGTTTTGGTTGTGTTTTCGTACCACAGTACGCTGTCAATCATTTATTTCTACTGCCTGTACGTACGATACCTCGATTGATTTTGCATACGTATTTGTTTCGGTTTTCTCTGTCCCAGAGCAGACTGCCACCACACCATTTGTATCTCTCGAGGCCGAAGAAATATATAGAATGAACACTAACTGGGTGCACTGATGCCGTCGGTATACATGCCGTCGGTATACATACATATATATATATACTGTAGAAATAACGGTTTTAATATGAAGACAACAACACACGCACGCACGCACGCACGCACACACGCACCTCCAGAGGCGCGCTTAGCATGCTCCGCGTCCTCCTGTTCACCGCGCACACTCTGAAGTGGTACAGCGTGTTAGGAGAGAGTCCCGCAACCGTGCATCCGTTTCCACGACCCTTAAACGACGCAGTAGTACTAGTTTTCGGAAAGGAAGTCGTCAGCGCAGGGTCCCCGATCGCCGCCGCCGCCGCCGCCGCGGTCGTTTCGAGAAGATGGCCGGCGACGCCATCATCCCGCATGAGCACAAACCTGCGTTTTTTTTTGGTATTAAGGAAAGGGGGTTCGAAAACAGGGTGGAAAAGGGGGAAAACAAAAAAAAAAACACATTCCACGGGTCGGACAAATCATTTTTTTGTTTTTTTGTTCATCATCCCATTTCTTGTCTTCATCCTCTTTTTCTCTCTCCCTCCTAGTCGTAACTCAGATCCGGGGTCACAAAGTAGGCTCTTCTCCCTCCTCCTCTCCCCGCTACGGTTTGTTTGTTGCCTTGCGTTTTTATTGCGAGAACTCCAACCCTTTCTTTCCTCGTCGACTCGCATCGTTCCCAGTTCACAATCTAGGTATTTTCAGGGCAGATATATTATCCCTGACCTGTTTGATCTGCATGATCTGTATGATCTGTATGATCTAGCTCCATGTTTCCGGGGGCGGGAGCCGTTTACTCTGCATGATCTAGGACATGTTTCTTGAGTGGGATCTGTACTATACAGATCCTTGCACAACCTTTCCTAACAGGTTAGGATCTAGATGACCTAGTTGATCTATCTCTAGATGATCTATCTGTAAATGATCTATCTGTAGATGATCTATCTGTAGATGATGTATCTGTAGACGATATATCTGTAGACGATCTGTCTGTAGAAGATCTATCTGTAGATGATATATCTGTAGATCATCTGTACGCAGCAGTGTGAAGGGTTCCAAAGCACCCAACGGCGCAGTTTTGCTTTTTTGCCATTGAAGTGGAGCGTGTGTTGTTGGAGCTCCGCCGACAGAGGTTCGAGAAAATCCGGCGGTTCTCGGTTGTATTGCTTACCAGTGCATGGCAAAAAACTGGAGGGGTGGCTGCCATGCAATCTCATGCGGGAACGCAGGGACGGAAAGGAAGGTACTAACGGTAGGCAATCTAAGCGTTTTCCTAAAAAACAGTAAATGCACGCCACGCGCCTGTCGTCGAGGGCTTTGACACAAAACTTTGACACAAAACTATTACGGCGGAGCGTAGTAAATAGGACCTAGGGTCTACACAAAAACCTATATATTCACCTGTTTTTAGTAAGTAATATTTGGTCCTATTTCTTTTATGGTCCCCTCGCGTAAGAGTGGTTTAAATACATGCGATGCGAACGTATATACAACAAAACCGGCCATAGCGTTGAGAGGGCTTCGACACACACACACAAAAGCGGTTATTGCATAATATACTCGTACATGGCTTCAGTTTTTGATGAGTATTGTTTGTATTAATATTCTTGCTCCTGAGGTAATCTTCCCGCCCGCCCTAGCGTTACTGAAGCCAGCCCTGTGACCACGGGGTGCATAGTGTCGATGAGTTAACATGCCAACAACATCAACAACAACAACAACAGCAACAGCACCAACAGTATGCGGTGGGTACTGCTGTACAACAGGCCACAAGCAGTTGTGCTCGCTTGTTTGCCCTCTCACGTTGCAGCGGCAGACGTCCACCATGCCTCGAAGTCGTCGAAGCTCAGGGCGCCGTCGATACCGTCGCCACCCCCACGGTCCAGCTCCGTAAACGCCTCCCTCAGTCTCTCCTCGGTAACGTCGACGCCAAGAGCTTCTAAGAGGTTGCCCAGCTATATATATATATATATATATATATATATCGCGAAGGAAAAAAGAAAAGAAAACGTATGTACGAAGGCAACAAGTTCACAACATGGGGTTATAAAAGGGGTAAATATATAGACAAGTGTGATATGGAGAGTTGTACAAAGACTAGGGGGACAAAAGGGTACACGAAGCTGGTATGTGAAGCAGAAGTCTGAGGCAGCAGTCTGATGTAGCAGTGGTAGATAAAGGGGAATCAAGCGCACTACGTACGTACAATTCGGGTTCCCCTAATCTACCATGGGCAACCTCACTTGAGAGGTGTGACATCACTTCTCCTATATGAACCCTAACAACGTTCCCACATGTACACGCATGAACTCCATCGCACAAGGTATACGAAAGTACGTAAATGTACGTAGGTGTTGAGTAGTGGTGAGTATCGTCGCACGCCACACGACGCGCAGTTCAGCCCCGTTCGTCAGAAGAACGCACGCAAGTAACATCATCGACGAAGAGGCGAACAACGTAATAATGAATCCCTCACGAACACGTCACGTTTATTTATGGAGTAAGACCACCCTGAAACTACCCTGAACTGGACGCTTTAGACCCCTCGGACATCAAAACATCAAAACTGTGTACTACTGTACAAGGGCTCCGCGTGGTTTCCGGCTTCGGTGTATAAGGGTGACCGGCAGTGTATGATCAAAAAACAAAAACGACACCCCACCACACCACACCACACCACACCACACCCCTAAGAAGGTTAGAAAAAAAAAACGAAAAAACGAAAAACAAGCCAGTGCGGTGGGGATTCGAGACGGAATAACGAAAAGTGATGTTGTTTCTGGACTGTGTTTCACGTTGCCTTAGTGTACCTCCAGTTCCGGCATCATTGTAGGGATGCGAGGGTCTATGGTCACACGACTACGGCCATGCACGACATGAGCACCCCCCCCCCCCTGAGGAGGGGGTCGCTACATTGGATGTTGTCCTATCTCTGCGATTTCGAAGCTACAAAATCAGAAATTCCTTCGAGCCACAAACCTGTCGAAGCGGCATCCTTTCTCGCAAGAACAGACGCGCAAAGAGGATTGAATATGCCGCAGAAAGCCTTCGAGTGGACTGCGGGGCATTCGTGACCCTCGGACTGAACAAAACCAATGTACCATGGTATTTGGTAGGAAACATTGTCCCGATCGAGTCGACACGATCGTAACCACTTCGGCTCGTTTCCGTCTTCAGGATGTCCTCAATCGATTCCGCTACTATTGATCTTGGGTGACACTTGTGTTAGTTTACTATAGCACTAAGAAAGAGGCGTTATTGTGTGTTGGCTATTTGAGGTTTCATATCGCTCATTTACCTCAGCATTTCTCCATTCTTTTTCTTGTTTAGTTGTGTGTTTTGGTTGTGTTTTCGTACCACAGTACGCTGTCAATCATTTATTTCTACTGCCTGTACGTACGATACCTCGATTGATTTTGCATACGTATTTGTTTCGGTTTTCTCTGTCCCAGAGCAGACTGCCACCACACCATTTGTATCTCTCGAGGCCGAAGAAATATATAGAATGAACACTAACTGGGTGCACTGATGCCGTCGGTATACATGCCGTCGGTATACATACATATATATATATACTGTAGAAATAACGGTTTTAATATGAAGACAACAACACACGCACGCACGCACGCACGCACACACGCACCTCCAGAGGCGCGCTTAGCATGCTCCGCGTCCTCCTGTTCACCGCGCACACTCTGAAGTGGTACAGCGTGTTAGGAGAGAGTCCCGCAACCGTGCATCCGTTTCCACGACCCTTAAACGACGCAGTAGTACTAGTTTTCGGAAAGGAAGTCGTCAGCGCAGGGTCCCCGATCGCCGCCGCCGCCGCCGCCGCGGTCGTTTCGAGAAGATGGCCGGCGACGCCATCATCCCGCATGAGCACAAACCTGCGTTTTTTTTTGGCCGTAGTCGTATGACTATAGACCCTCGCATCCCTACAATGCCGGGACGGAGCGCGTTGGGTTTTCACCAACCAGGCAGACATCGCTCGCACCAAGCGCGAAGCGCCGTGAGGTATTGGGCGGGTCGCATGGAGGGTGAACTGCATCCTGCTAAGAACCGCCTGTGAGGCGGACTTGGATATGGATGACAGCCTCCAACGAATAGATTTAATTTCTGGTGTGGAGCGTTCGGGGGAGGGGGGGGGTTGTACAAATGTGTGTGTGCGTGTTTTTTTCTCCGTGTATATATCACGAAGTGTTTTTCCCGATAAACAAGCAGACAAGAAAGAGTGTCTTATTTATCACTATTTTTTTTCCAGAGCAAGAATGTGTCTTTTGTTTCACTTTCACTCTTCCCGAGAAACAAGCAGACAAATGGTGTGTTGTTCCCGAAAAACAAAACAGAAAAGAGGGGTGTCTTCTATCGCTGTTCCCGAAAAAAACAAGCAGAAAAGGGCGTCTTTTTATCGCTGTTCCCAGAAAAACAAAGCAGGAAATAGGTGTCTCATGACTGCTGTCCCCGAAAATATGAAGAAACGGGAACGCCTCTTTGTACTCTGTATACCATTCGAGTATATATACATCTCCGCACCGGGTGATCTGCGTGGATTGGTCGAGAGGAAGCGGCAAAACATGTGGAGGACCTCCCAACTTCTCGTCAAATTGTTCACGCCGTACGTAAGAAAACGGTCACCCAAGCTTCTCTTTCACTCTATATGTTCATAATAAAATAGTGTTTCCTTCCATAGAGGGATCTTTCTTGTTTAGCCTGTTTTGTTACCACCGGCGAGATTTCAGGGAAATAAGCTAATGTGAGAACATAATCATAATCATCTTCATAATTGACATGATTATCACCATCATTATCGTCATTACCATCATCAGTATCGTCATTATCATCATCACCATCGTCATCGTCATCATCACCATCATCATCATCAACAACGTCATCATCATCATCATCATCATCATCACCAACAATCATCATCACCATCACAATCATCACCATCATCACCAACAATCATCATCAACACCATCATCATCATTATCATAATCATAATCCATAATTGTTTGGACGTAAGTAGGATAACGCGCGCGCCACACAAGTTTCCTCCTTTTCACCCACTCTTCCATCACACCACAACAACATCCCCCATCATTCACTATGATACCATAAAGAAAAAAAAATGTCGAAAGCAGCCCTATAATATATACCTGGTATGATGCGAAAACAAAATAAAAGAGGAAAAAAACTCACCACCGATTCGCTGACCGCTCCTTCTAAGCCGTCGCAGTTGGTTGGCCGCACCCGGAAGCGGTAGGCCTTTCCCGGCTCCAGCATTTTCACGCGTGCTGTTCCCCCCGTACCCTTCCAAACCTGTGGCACCTCGCCCCACGTGGGTTAATTTTTTGTCAGGCGGCTTATATGACAAAAAGGGTGGGTGGGTGGGTGGGTTTGCTAACGAGGCGCGTGTTTCAATAGGGGTACGTGCTGTAGCATTTTTTCGGCCGAAACACAAAAACAAATCTGACGCTTAAGACACACTCCTTATATCGCCCAAAAAACGAAGACACGTATATATATATATATACGTGCTCTACGAGAATAGGGGTCGTACCATTTTTTTTTCGCCAAACCTTGGCCAAACCGAAAAAAAAATGACCTTAAGACACACTCCTTAACTGAGAGGAAGCTACGTACCCGATATCATCGGCGCGGAGCACCATTTGCGTGTTGTACATCTTATATTCGTTGTGTATATATCTAGAGGCCATCGTGTTAAGGCATTAGTTCGTTGGGCTACTGGTAAAAGGTTAACCAATTACTGGTAAAAGGTTAATCAATTTCCTACCCAACCTAAGCCTTAGAAGTTACACTTGCATGTTTAATCTCAAAAGTTAGTTCCCCGTCCGTGTTGCGATAGACAAGATGTACCTGGGATATACATTATATACGAGTACGAGTGAGAACATTTTCGCGAGAGCATTTCTGGCTGACGGGCGGGGGCTCCTTAACCGCTGTGGGGACGGACCCCTTTTGAGGTACATTTTAAAGGATGTAAGGGAAATAAGGGACAGTGACTCGCCTCCTTCCAACGGTCTTCTTCTTGGCTGGTGCACGCCTCAACGGAAAAATGCGCGCCCCCTCCGCCCCCCCCCGCTCCTCCTCCTCCTCGTCGGGACAGCTGCGCGGTTGTTCCTCTGTCACCACCACCACCGACACCACCGACACGATCCGCACCCGAAAAATGGCACTCGACCTGCACGGCGAAAGGTGAAAAAAATATATGTCATTTTGTTCCCCTTAACTCCTTAAGAACTGGTCCCAAACTACTTGGAATTAGTGTGGGACGTTATTTGGGGACAAACTACTTGGACTTAGTGTGGGACGTCATTTGGGGAAAAACTACTTGGAATTAGTGTGGGACGTTATTTGGGGACAAACTACTTGGAATTAGTGCGGGGTATTTTTTTTTCTATTTCTGAATGGGCTAATAAGGGATATAGTGTTCGTCGCACACATGGCCAACCAAGCTACGGTACGTTCAGTACAGGACACCTAATAAGAAACAGGAAAGCTGGCCCAGGCTGGATTTCTTATTTGAGATGAGCGTGTTTTCTACACTCATTTCAAGATAACGACTCTCAGAGCTTCTTGTTTTCCTCTAAATATCAGCCTGGCTTTCCTATCAGCCTGTTTCTTATTGGGTGTCCTGCACTGTTGTATTGCGCGTGATTTTGTTTTTGGTCGATTCGGGTGGGATGCTGCGGAAGTGGTTGAACGGAGGTATTCGAACGTGTTCCTATGTTTTGGCGCCTGCACGATCGTTGTGGGCTGGCGGTTTCAAAAAGGTGGCCGTTCTTTTGAGGGGGGAGTTTCGTTCTAATAATAGGTGCGCGTCGCGCTTAGTTTTATACACACTTCGTGTTTTGTACGTACATGTTAAAAAAAAACATTAAATGATAAATGAAAGACCCTGCAACACACACCATCCTAAGCGATGTACTCGTCGTCGCTCGTACCCTCGGTTTTATACACAGAACTCGTATCTACCTGGTGTATACGTCGCTTGAAAACACCAGGTAAAGTATTGCAGGCCGTAGAACACACGCACACCTCATCCCAAGTGATGTACTCGTCGTCGCTAGCCTCGATCACGTCGAATGCAGACAACATTGCCGGACTCATAGCAGCCCCTCGTTGTTGTGGTTGTTGTTGCTTCCCTCCGCGATTTTCATTGCGTCCCGTCACTGCGCTCCAGCTAGTACCCCCCGCCCCCGTCCCCGCCGCCGCCCCGCCCCCCCCTGCGTCGATGGCCGCGGCGGCAGCAGGTGAATCCCTCAGTAGCGCCATGAGGTGTGGATGGTCGAGGTCGAGGGAGGACAGGAGGTCGTCCCGGCCGATGCCGCCGTCGCCGTGCTCGTCCAGAGCGTCGAACACTCGCCTCAATTCGCGCAGCTTTGTTTTTTTTTTGTGTTGTACGCGAAAGCCGTAGCGAAACAAGCCGTGGCGAAGCAAGCCGAGGGGCGAGAAGACATGCGTTTGGCGTTTCGGTGCAACACGATGACATTGATTGATTGTTGTGGTTCATGGGGGAAGGGAATGTTCATATTTTTGTTTTCGTTTTTCATATTTTAGTACTGCTGGTAGGCTCGTTGATCATTTATAGATACGATACGAGCATCGACCGCCGTATTTCCGTCAAGCAAACGAAGCATCAGTCCCGAGTTAAAAGTATTGACTGTGAAAAAAAAACGTCGGATCATGCTCGGATCTGTCAGAAATGATTGCGCACGGGTTTAAGCCCGCGTTTAATAAAAGCTGGCGAGCTGGCACAGCAAGGAGCCCCCACGAAAGGGTTTTGACGTTGGGGTACTTGAAGAAATGAAAATAATTGTCGTCGAAAAAATATCGTGAAAAACGTGTTTCGCGGTAGAAAAAACGGTTGGTGGTTCTCGACATCAAAAGGCGTTTTTTTTTCTCTCCCTCTCTCCGTGTGCTACGTAGGTTCTGCTTAGCGGAAGGGACACGCCACCGCAACCGCGTCGATTAGGTATACGACGGCGTTCCTTTCTATGACTTGACCATATGTACGAGTCACAGTACGGGAGGGGTAGCGACTAAAACTTTTGAGGGTGGTTCACTCGGTGAGCTCCGTACCTCACCCCGAAAAATGATTTTTGATTTTGATAAAAAGCTTAAGTACGACCCGATGGACCAACCCCAAAGCCTTAACCCCTTGAGAACTGGTCCCTCGTTTTTGGGGACAAACTACTTGGAATTAGTGTGAGATTTGTTTTTCAGTTCTGAATGGGTTACGTTTAAAAAACGAAAAAAAAAACAGTACAGGACGCCTAATAAGAAACAGGAAAGCTGGCCCAGGCTGGATTTCTTATTTGAGAGAGAGAGTGATTTCTACACTAACTTCAAGATAACGACTCTCGAATTTCTTATGTACCTCTAAAATTCAGCCTGGTTTTCTTTATTAGCCTGTTTCTTATTAGGTATCCTGTACTGAACTGCAAAATATTATCGGTATTCCAACAATGTTGGGTGAACGAGTCGGCCAAAAAGTGCTCCGAGAATATTTCGCAGTTTCGGCCAAAAAATGCTCCGAGTACCTCCATTGCACTCTGCTGTGGATGACTTCTTGCGACAGGGTATATAGCACCAAAATACGGTACCTATAACACGATAGCACCAAAATACGGTAAATTTAACACGATAAAACCAAAATACGGTACCTATAACACGATAGCACCAAAATACGGTACCTATAACACGATCGTACCAAAATACGGTACCTATTACACTATATAACCAAAATAAGGTACTAATAACACGATAGAACCAAAATACGGTACCTATACCAAGATAGCACCAAAATACGGTACCTATAACACGATAGAACCAGAATACGGTACCTATAACACTATAGCACCAAAATATGGTACATTTAACACGATAGTACCAAAATACGGTACATTTAACACGATCTAATAACACGATAGCACCAAAATACGGTACCTATAACAATATAGCACCAAAATACGGTACCTATAACACGATAGCACCAAAATACGGTACCTATAACACGATAGCACCAAAATACGGTACCTATAACACGATCGTACCAAAATACGGTACCTATTACACTATATAACCAAAATAAGGTACTAATAACACGATAGAACCAAAATACGGTACCTATACCAAGATAGCACCAAAATACGGTACCTATAACACGATAGAACCAGAATACGGTACCTATAACACTATAGCACCAAAATATGGTACATTTAACACGATAGTACCAAAATACGGTACATTTAACACGATCTAATAACACGATAGCACCAAAATACGGTACCTATAACAATATAGCACCAAAATACGGTACCTATAACACGATAGCACCAAAATACGGTACCTATAACACGATAGCACCAAAATACGGTACCTATAACACGCAAGAGATAACACCCCCCCCCCCCCTCCGGGCCAAATGTCCCGTGTGTAAACAAATCTTGCTGTTGTAAAAAAAAATCCACCACTCTGTTCCTAAACACAAGGACCATTTCAACTAAATATTAGTACACGAGCGTTCCTTATATTGTGGTCCAGGCAAGGCACGCGGGACAGAGTACATACGATACGTACCGATATTGAAAAGAGCAGTTGCTTACCTTCGCCCCGTTCCGGCTGCCGAAGATCCACTGCAGAAATATCTCGGTCGGCGCGGTCTTGACTGCCACAGGAACCGCCGGCCGGGCAGGGCGGGTGGCGAAGCACTGGTGGGCGTAGACCCCCGGGCCAAAACCATTGAACGCGCGGACGCGGAAGCCGTACCGCGTGTTGGGGGCTAGACCCCGAACCCAGAACTGCAACCCGAAAAAAAGCGTCAGAGGACAAGAAAGACACGCGGGAGGTAGAAAATGTCGGATAAGCCAAGGAGTACACGAAAAAAAAAAAACGAAACGAAACCAGTGGGGTGGGGTTCTTGCACGAACTTGAAAAAAGAAAGGTTTTCTTTCTTCAACCTGTGGTTATATTTTTATGAAACTTATATGAAGTATAAGTATATAAAATACGACCCCCGCCCCCCCTCCCCGCCACTGTCTAGTAGGCCTCGGAAACCATGCGTTGCTTCGGTTTTATTTTTCGTCCATTTGTTTAATATGCTACAGCATGTGCTTTTTTTATGACGGCGGGGGGGGGGGGGGGGGGGGTGGAGGCAAGGCCAATAGTAAAGAGAGAAGGCTAAGCAAACTTACTACCACTCTGAACGGAACGGACACTATATTCCTAAGGAACGCTTACCCATTAATATCAAGACGAACCGCTCCTTATATTTCCGCACAGAGCGGTACAGAACTTTCGACTCGGCCACATAAATATCGTGTCCCGTAGTTTTTTTTTTGTGTTTTGTTTTCAACAGCACGGCGGTAGTTTCCGTCTTGACTGTGGTGGGGAAAACACCACCGCGGGTTTATCGTTCTTTAGCACGAGCTTCTTTATCAGCGGGGGGGGGGGGGGAGGGGTGTACTCGATACCCATGCATGGCCGTAGTCGTATGACCATAGCCGCTCGCATCCCTTCGATGCCGGGACGGAGCATGTCGGGTTTTCACCGACCAGGCAGACATTGCTACGTAGCACCAAGCTTTGCGAAGCGAAACGTGAGGTGTTCGGCGAGGCGCATGAAGGGTGAGCTGCATCCTACTAAGAATCGCTTGCGAGGCGGACTTGCATATGGATGACAGCCTCCAATGAATTGATTTAATTTCTGGTGTGGCCACTTCCAGAGACAGCAATCGAGGGGGGGTAGGGGGCAGCGCAACAGAACAGATGCATTGGGTCTTGCGTGCTGGGCGCCTCCCGCGAGTAACCGTTTGGAAAAAGCTTGGCGGATTATTTGGGCATGTTTTTTACCCAGGTCCTAGAGCCTCGTTCTTCTCTTCTCGCGTAAATAGCAACGCATTTTCCCCCTCGTTTTTTCCTCTTTTTTTTTCTTTTTTTTTCTTACCTGGTACTGCGGGTCACCGTCTGCGTCCGGGGGGTCCCGACATATCTCCCGGTATATCGCCTGGGAGAACGCCTTGCCTCCCTCGGGCCCGCTCATCTCCAGACTGAAGAAGGCCACCTTTGGTCATGTTGGTGATATACAAAGAGTACGGCAGACGGTGAAAAAAAAACATCCTCTACATACGTACGTACTGTTAGGGGGGGCCGTAGTAAGTAGAACCTACGGTGCACACAAAAACCTATATATTTACCTATTGACGCGTGCTACGGTAGAGGTATCACTTTTTGACTGAATCGTTTTCTGAACGATCGGGCTCCTTAAGCCAAATTCGTCGGACTTTCATTTTTGTGACGAACAATGTTTCAGCGTATACCTCGGTCATGAGATTTCGCATCCGGCAGCACTTTTCTTTTCCTTCAAAATCATGATTTCGGTGAGAGGTATAACGCTCCTTAAGTAAGGAGCTCAGAAAAAACATGGTGCACCTCTATCGTAGCATGCGTCTATTTTTGCCAACAATATTTGGTCCTATTTACTATGGTCTCCTCCCGTAATAGCCAAGCATCATATGATCATCTCCTAAACAAGTACCGGTACGTACGTATATACCTGGCAATTGGTTCACTCGTATCCTTTTTATGTAACCCTTGAGCTTGCTCTCGGAATGACGCGTCCGTTTGTTTTTGTTTACACCCCGCTCATAGGTTCGATTCCATCTCTCTATAACTCTCGATCGCTCTCAGAGTTATGTGTCCAGTTTTTCATGCCTCGCGTACTAAAGTACGCGACAGATGTTAAGAAATCTGATAATTAAGAAATCGAGACTGAGATTTTGGGGGGGGGAGAAAAAACAAGGATGCGACCCTCTTTGTACTGAAAATAGTGTGGAACAAACCCAGTCTTACATAAGAATTCCGGTCTGGCCAAAACTAAGAAGAGATTCTTAACATCTGTCGCGTACTACTGTATTCATATTCATCGTTCGATGCCGCCAGAGAGGAACATCCGGCCTACAAGCTAGGGACACGAACAGCAGTCCCTTTTTTTTCTTGTAGGGAGGTTGCACATAAACCGCCGTCCTTTCACCCGTCTTCCAAACGTCGGGGGCAGATCACGATCCAAGACCATCTAGACCCTAATATCCTGCCGTTAGGATATGTTGTGCAAGATCTGTACAGTACAGATCTTCTATAGATCATCTAGATCCTAACCTGCCGTTAGGATATGTTGTGCAGGATCTGTACAGTACAAGATCCAACCCAGGAAACATGCCCTAGATTATGCAGGTCATACAACTCCCACCCGGCAACCACCCGGCAACGTGAGCTCGTAGACCACACGACGGGTCAGGGATATATTACGCCCCGAAAGATCTAGATAATTAATTAATTCATGTGGAAATCGAGGACCTGTCCGATTTTATGCACAACCCGTTCCCTTACCGGCGACCCTGGCTCCGGCCTCCAGCACAGTAGCAACTCCTCGGTCAGGGCTTCTTCTTCTTCTTCTTCCTCGTCGCCCACATCGGGGTGCCCCGGTTTCGCGCTCCAAAATTTGGGCGGTTTGGGGGCCACTCCTTCGTCCAGGAGTTGCCGCAGCTCGCTTGCTTCCCTGCAAACAGGGGATATTCATCGGACAACGCCAACCTCTTTAGAAAATACCCCACCTCTGATTAGAAACCCCAACCCTGTTTATTAGAAACACCCCACCCCTGATTTGAAAACACCCCACCTTTGGTTAGAAACATAACACCCCACCTCTGATCAGAAGCCCCAACCCTGTTTAGAAACACCCCACCACTGATTTGAAAACACCCCGCCTCTGATTAGAAACTCCACCCCTGTTTATTAGAAACACCCCACCCCTGGTTTAGAGACAACCTAATAATTGTTAAAAAAATAGAGTGAAACCGTTTTTGCTTTTGCGGCAGTACAAGGGTGATATTAACATAATAACGCCTCTAGAACTATTGTGTCCCACCAAACGTTTCAGAGACCGGACTACTTGGAATTAGAGTTGACTACATTTTCCAGTGTTTCAGAAGGGTTAAGGGAGGGTTGGCAAGGCTATAAAGTGAGAGATAGCGTCAGCGTGGGAGATGAGTATGTACCACTGTGGCGGGGGCCACTCTGGTCGAGAATATAATATGCGTTTGATTTTCGTGTTAGAGTCCAAACAGGGCTTATATTACCGGACGGAGTGGTATATACCTGGTATGTATAATATATGGTTATTTCCACGATAACGTTTTTTTTTGCGTATTTTTTCCGCGATTGCCGAGAAGTACGAGTACGTGGTAGAAGCGTGGCGCTGATTACAAGCAGTTGCAGTCTGCGTTGCTCGGCAGCTTAAATTTTATTTCGCTCTATGTCCTTTTGTTTCGGATACGCCATGCTTTTCTTACTCGTAGGAACATGCGGGCGTTCATTTTGAACGGATGCATTGAAATAGCATGCCCTCTTGTCCAGCCACCGCTCACGATTGCACATTAATAGCTCCCTTATGTCCTTGTGCAAAAGACACATCATTTTTCTTTCGTGCATCACTCGAAGTATGATACACGCGTATGGAGGCAACACTCCCCCGGGGGACCCTTGTCATCGCGGCCCCTTGAACATACCATTCCCTTTACGCCCTCTAACAACTAAATCTACCCCGGTGCATCTCCGTAACACAAACACTGCAGATAAAAAAAAGTGTGCCAAAACAATTAAGGCGCTCTCCTGTTGGTCCCTGCTGCCCCAACGTATCACAGCGTTTTGAAGCCGGCGTATACACGATGAGGCTTAACGCCCACCTGATAATTCAACCTGTAAATAACCCATGCTGAATGTTAACCTATATCCGGAAACATGAAAAAGTACGCACCGATTTGCCTTGCTCAGGCGCTTGAGCGTCTTGAGTCCCCCCGTCCTCTTCGACATGGGCCAAGCGGAAGCCTCGCACGGCACCTTCCCACCGATGTCGTTTTTTCGGCCCCCCTTGCCGCCTCTAGGGCTGTTCCGGCGGTCACCACCGCCCTCTTCCGCGCTTTTCTCGAACTCGTCTTCCCCGTAGGAATCATCGTCATCATCCTGAAAAAAAAACCCAATAGTTACGGTCGATTTTGAAGGTTATGCTGCACGAACTGTTGGCCTACTTTCAGGCGGAAAAACAAGAAATTACGACCTACTTTTGAAGCTCATGCTACACGAGCTGCTGGCCTGCTTTTAGATGAGCCTCCATGGATGAAGCAGTCTAACAGGTACGAGGTACTCATGTATATCACTAGGGAATACTCACTTTTTCCTGTGGTTTTTCTTCCGCTCCTAGAGTTGTTTTGGTAGCCTGTCTTGTGACCACGTATTAGACTATGGCGACAAGTCGATGTGAAAATAGCAGCAGCAGCAACAACAACAACAACAACAACACCAACCACCACCATCAACACCACCAACAACACCAACCACCACCACCAACAACAACAACAAAAACAACAACAACAACCACCATCACCAACACCACCAACACCACCACCAACAACAACAACAACAACAACAACAACAACTCGTAGCACGCAGGGTTGCGACTGAGCATGATACAAAGTAAGGTACGGGTATGCAACAGTCATGTCTGGCAATTGACCCCTTAAAAGTAGGGGATGAAATACTTGGAGTTAGACTCAACACATATGTGTTATGTACAGTAGTGCAGTACTAAACGGCACTGTTTTGTGGAACATGAAAGTTGCAAGCTCTTCATCATCGAAGACATTCTATCTGGTGAAAACAAAAAAAGACATAAACAAAGAGATCGCGGGTATTCTATCATATCAGATGTGGCACCAAGAGAGAGGGAAAACCTCAAAAGGGGGGTTACTTACCTCTCCCTCGAAGCCGTCTTCGTCGTAGTCTCCCCCCTCCCTATCTCCGTCACCGCCTCCGCGGCTGTCCCTGCCAGCCTTGCCGTTTTGATCAGGCGGCTGCAGACCATAAGTCTGCAGGATCTTCAGGTGTTTTGCGCGGTCGGCGAGCTCGTTGCGTCGCCTGCGGTCGCCACTTTTCAGCGTAATTATCTCGGAAGCCCCCCCCCAGGCGGTGCCTGTGGTGGTTACGGTTTCTGGCCTGAAAACAAAAGACGGATAATTGTTTTTGCGCGTTTTAGATTTTTTTTTCCCTGAGAGTTGGGGCGTTTTGATTCGCGCCATTCTGTTTCAGACAGCAAGAGTTTTGCTCTCTTAATTTGGAGGTGTTTCCACTTCGGACATATCATCTACAGATAGATCATCTACAAATATACCATCTACAGATCATCTACAGATTTATCATCTACAGATATATCATCTACAGATTGATCATCTACAGATTGATCATCTACAGATTGATCATCTACAGATCATCTACAGATAGATCATCTATAGATCACCTAGATCATCTACAGTAGATCCTAACCTGCCGTTTGTAGATGTTGTAGGAGGATATGCAAAGTACAGGTCCAACAGAGGAAACAATGTCCTAGCTCGTGCAGATTTGTACAGCTCCCACCCGAAAACATGAGCTAGATCATACAGGTCATACAGATCATACAGATCAGCAATCAATCTTCCCCGAAAGGTCTACTGCTTATAGATCATCAAGTGGGAATCGATGGGCTACCCGACGTGTAAGGTTCGGCGTAATTCTGCTGGACCATGAACAGAAGTCTAGACCAGCTTTGCAGCTTACGTTTGTGAATAGCACATACATGGTTTGATGTCAATCCTACTGTTTTCACATGGTCCCGATGTCAGCAGCGCACGGGTGCGCATCACCCAGGTTGCTTCACGCCATATACACCAGACACTCCTTAATGCCTGCCTGGTACTGGAGTCATCCAGGCTCATCAACGTACTGTTCAACCTATTGCTAAATATTATCATGACAACAGCACTACTGCACTGACGACGACACTATGTATGCGCACCATCCAGGTTGTTTTCACACCGTGTATACCACTGATTGACTGCCTGGTAGTAGAGCCATCGAAAGTACTTTTTTTTTTTTCCCATTCCATTTAATATCTTCGCCCCTTCCTTTCTCTCTCCTTCCTAGTCGTAGCTCAGATCTGGGGCCACAAAGTAGGCTCTTCTCCCTCCTCCCCCCCTACGGTTCTTGCCTTGCATTTTTATCGCGAGAAGATTTCAGCATTTTCTTCCCTCGCCAACTCTCGTCGAATTGTGTTGTAACCCCTTGATACGGCCTAATCGTATCGTGACAAATATTACACCATACTACTAAATGTCTGCCTGGTACTGGGGTCATCGAACGTACTACTCTTGTAGCAACCTATTGCCGATGCCGAATCGCACCACCACAGCATTACATCGAGAACCAAAATGAACCATCTCAACCAAAACGAAGAACAAAAACAAAAACAACATAAAAAACAACCCCCCGCTCTCTCACCGTGGTAACTGCTGTTCATCATGTTCCTCGTGGCTAGCCCCGCCGCGCCCCGCTCCCCCCCCCGGACCCGCCTGTTTCACGGCAGAAACGGTGTAGGCGTTGGCCATGCCGGTGACGGGGCAAGTTGTCTCCCAGACGCAGCGCCGCTCCAGCCTCTTGGCCGTGTCCCCTCTTACCGCCTCCCTCACGCCCCCCGTCAGTTTTTCGAAGTCCTCCCATCTCACCCGCCGGTCCTGTCTCGACGCCAAATGGTGTCGTCGCATCAAAAAAACTGTCATGGACGACGTGTATTTTCTGGTTGCTTTGTGTCTGTCTGTCTGGTTTTACGGTTTCATTTTAGTACTTTTTTTTGGTTTTAGGAAGAAGAACAAAAAAAAAAAGGAATCAACTTCACAGCTAGTAATTCCAAGCAAATTGATGCCCCGGGAAAGAACGTGGGTGAAGTTCTAGAGAGTTTAACGGGATGTTTCCAATACCCCCAAGTGCCTGGTATTATACATATGTGTATATGCCGGGGTCGCGAGGGGGCATACTAAAACAGACATAGTTTATGAAGAACCATTTGGGCATCATCGCCATTATATACCTACGCTAGCGTGTTAACTACCGGTGCCATCCATTGGTAGTAACGATAATAGTCTATTAACTTACCCGGTTATCTTGCTCGTCCTGGTGATATATATATACAACGAGGTCGGATCAACATGCTCAAGCGTCCGACGTAGTACCAGCAGGGGCTGATGCTGCCGAGGGGGCATGGAGTGAATTGACACACGATCCGAGGCGGAACGTGAAAGTGTGGCGGGCTTAAGCTATATTGTACCCATCCGCGGGAGGATTAAAACAAAAAACAAAAAACGAGGAAGGCGGATCGATATGGTTGCCGTGGGTGACCGATTGCTTCCATTTGTCAAGGATACGGTGACTTCGTTGGGGGGGGGGTGGGGGGGGTCCTGCCGCTCCTTGGTGGCGAGAAAAAGACGCCCCACCACTCGGAACGATACGTTCTAGTCATAAAAGGTGAAGAAAAAATAGCACATACATGCAGCAAGGGTCGTAGACGAAGAAACAAAATCGACACTCCCTTTTTTTTTAGTCCTAGACAGGAGGAGTATACTATTAATAAAATCAAGTGAAACAAAAACTGAAAAAAAAAAAACTTGTTTATACTCCATTTCTGACAAAAACCTCAACCCGCTACGTACGTACTTAGTGTTGTTTTCAATTCCGACATGGTGGGGAGGGTGGCTCCGTGTTCGTTTATTTTCGTGTTATATACCCCTGCATACAGCCATGAAAAAAAAAAAAAGTAACAACCCTTTTTAGTTATCGCAACGTTTTGCTGAAGTAGAAGACCCTGTTGTGGTACCTACCTTGGTTGTGTCGAAGGCGTCGACCAGCCGGCGCATCTCTTCGCCCCTCATGACGATGCCGAGCTCTTTCGTCAAGAGATACTTCAACTCCCTGCAGCGCGACAAAACAAAAACAAAATACACAAGCACTATACTGATTGAGACAACAATTAGTTGATACCTGGTAGTTGATACCATTACACAACTGTTCAGACACATATGTTCAGACTCAGCTTTGTTGAGACACAGTTTCGTTGAGACACAGCAGTTTTGTTGAGACACGATAATCGAGCGGTCCTTTTGTTGGACACCCGTGAGACACAATTGATACCCAAGTGGGTCACGCAAGACACAAATCATACGTACGTACATCATTGTTGAGACACCACGGTTAAATGAGCGATTATTATTTTGTTCGACATCCGCGTAGTTTACCGCTTCCCGTCCGTCTGGAGAGAGGGCAGTGCAACCGGAGGTCTCTTGGAGACGAGATACACAGCGAAAATTAACAGCCACCCTGAGTTCAGAGTCGGTTATGGACCCTATAATGAAAACAAAAAACCACCTGGAACGTACGTTAACAGCCGAATTTACAGCCAGACCTATATACATTTATATACCTCGTATATAAGCCGCGGCAATGATAAAAACCAGTTATCTGTGACCGCTCGAACCGCAAGGGCTGCTCTCCACCTTATTCCGAGTCTCTAAAAACTTGCGACGCCTGCGGGAGTGAGCTGTGATACACGCCTACAGAACGCGTGGAAGGCTGAATACTGAATACGTGTTCCTATGTATTGATATGTGTACTCGTAGGTGGATTTCTGTCGACAAGAGTTTTGCCGTTTGTTTCGGACGGTTGCGATACATTACACCTGCGATGGCTTCGGTATCCTCCGCACGGCAAAGGGAGGGTCCGACGTTCACAACGCACCGCCGTCGGTTTGCTCCGTTGCTGATACGGTACTAGGCAGGGTTAAGCCGTTGTTTGTATCTGACGACCCAGGGCCCGTATTGACATGTACTGGTACATATTACGCACCTCGGACAGATCTGATAGATACAGATCAGATAGATAATTCCCACTTGATGATCTAGATCTTTCAGGGCAGATAGATCCCTGGTCTGTATGATCTGTATGATCTGTATGATCTGTATGATCTGTATGATCTGTACCATCTGTATGATCTAGCTCATGTTACCGGGTGGGAGCCGTATGATCTGCATGATCTAGGATATGTTTTCCCTCGGGTTGGATATGTACTGGATACAGATCCTGCACAACGTCTCATACCGGCAGGCTAGGATCTAGATGAATTAGATGATCTATTTGTAGCTTATCTGTATGATATGTAGATGATTTTTATGATCTGTATGATCTGTATGATCTGTGAATGATCTGTATGATCTGTAGATGATCTATCTGTCCGAGGTGTGAAAAGTTCGTACCGGCAAACCATGAGTGTCGACTGAAATAGTGTAGGAGAACGTATGATACCTATTTTGGAGAAATAGCATATCTACCAACACGATGCATAGAACACGGAGCTACCTATATACGTACGTAGCCATCCAGGCTGTTGCGATGGGTTGACCTGTTAAACAACCCTCCCAACACGATCTATATATACGCAACACGGAGATTCGTACGTAGTCATCCAGACTGAGACTGTCACGAGAGTTGGCTGTACTGCTGTGTATTGCTGTGTATACCGGTCACCTGCGATCGAGGACAAGGTCTTCCGCTTCTAGTTCGTCATTCTCGTCGAACCTGGCCCCGCGTCTGCTCTCCGCTCTCCTCAGGCGCCTTCGCACGACCTGAAAGAAGATAACAAGATCGCAGGAAAAAAAATGCCATATACGTGGGTTAAGGATTATAGGACCGCACTCCCGGCGTGGGGACAAAACACCTGAAATTAGAGGAGGATGTGGGTTCCTGTGCAGTGTAGGACTAAAAGGGGTTCAGACTTTTCGTGTCACGAGGAGGGAGTTTCGCCCCGCAGCACCTTCCCAAACCATATATTTACGTACGTACGAGAAGAGAAAAAACTTCTGGTATTAATAGAAAGAACTACAGCGATGGTGCAGTACTGGTAAAAACGATGGTGAGCTGGCTTTTATTTTCTTGACAGGACGCCATCACGGTCGCTACGTACGTACACACACTTGGTGATTGTTTCGCATGCCACAGGGCGATGACAAAATGTCAAACACGCAAGAAGTTACCCTTGAGAGCGATGGAATCGAATCGTGTCTGGGAAACTTTCGCACACCACAGGGCGGCGACAAAACTCAACATGCAATACTCTTGAGAGCCATGCCATGGAATCGAGTCGCGTCTGCACATAAAGCCCGTAGAGCCCCTCCCCCCCCAGCGCTTCGCGCTTGGTGCAAGCAACGTCTGCCTGGTTGGTGAAAATCCAACGTGCTCCGTCCCGGCATTGTAGGGATGCGAGGGTCTATGGTCATACGACTGCGGCCGTGCACGACATGAGTACACCCCCCCTCTAACCCCCCCGCCGTTGACACCCTAGCAATGCCAGAAAGCCGGGCGACTCGCCTTGTGAAAGGCTTCTCTGTAGTCCACCCCCGGACGAAGGAGCTTCAGGAATGTCTCGCGCGTCGCGCTGTAAGAAGTCGAGTGCGTGTCGCAGCTTCGAGGCTGGAGCGCATCCCACACCACCTTTTGTATGTCGAGCGATAGACAGAAAAGAAGCGAGGGCAGGCGACGAAGCCGGACCAAAACAGCAGTCCGGAGGCGATGATTACAATGTGAGATAAAAGATGAAGTCGAGACAATACTCGTTTTGGGGAGAAGGAGGGGGTGTACTTCATATTAATGCATGGCCGTAGTCGTATGACCATAGACCCTCGCATCCCTACAATGCCGGGACGGAGCATGCCGGGTTTTCACCGACCAGGCAAACATTGCTAGCACCAAGCGCGAATCGCCGTGAGGTGTTGGGCGAGTCGCATGAAGGGTGAGCTGCTGCATCCTACTATAATAGGGGGGGGGGGCGATGCTCGATGACGGACTGCTTCGCGAACGGGGGACCGTATCTCGCTTACGGTACTGTAGTACCGGCAAAGATAAAGAGCGTATACTAGTATGCTTGATGTTCTTCTTCCACCCGCTTTTAGCACACCGAAAAACACAATGTGGAGTATCATATCATACGCACGGGACAAACAACCCGCTACATAGAAGGGTCATATGAATACAAGTGAGCTACGGCATTGAGAGAAGAGCAACAGGGACGACGAGCATGGGTGTAAAAAGAGACGACAAGCATGGGTGTGACATCATGCTGGGCCCAAAAGAGGTCAAGGTATTAGTCTGGGAGCGAGCTCACGCGACCCCATTCGACTGACCTGGCAGTGCACAGCAGGGAAGGCACCGCCTGTCCACGTCGTCCATTCCGAGAGGAGGCGAGCGTCCACGCTCTTCAGAGCGCGTCCAACCTGTATTGTTTGCCGCACGACGGACACAGCATCAAGTGTACATTGTTTTGCGCTCGTTTCGTCTCCATGCGCAGCAGTTCTTACAACTCTTACTCTTTGTGTTGTCAAGTGTATTGTTTTGCTTGTTTTGTTTCTACGATTCATACTGTTTGTGTAGTCAGCGTATTGTCTACCTGTTTTTTTGAGTGATTCATACGCTATATACATAGGACGACGTGACTCCATCAATGACAGGTTTCCCTCCCTCGCCTCTCCACCAGGCCGCCTTCGATTCCTGCATGTGGTTTTGGCGTGTTAAGGTTTAGCACGGTCATGTTCTCACACGATATCAACAGGACTACAGTAGGTGCACACTAAACGCTCCAAAAAACGGTATAATATCCTCGCGGTATATTTTCCGAGGGGCGAATCGAAACGACAGACTATTCATAGGAAACGATAACAAAAAAAACGCACGGCGGAGGGCTACCCCTGCGTACACCTTCGCAGGTGACATCATTACAGAAATAAATAAATACATACGCGTACTCGTATTTCAAGTTGCATTGCTCTTGGAGAGGCTTGCCTATTGTTTTGGTCGTCGGCGTTGAAAGTCAGACCATGCCTGGGGCGTATACTCTGCTGTGTACCTGCTGGTGAGGTGCAAGCCCACTCACAGTGTTGAGTTGAGCTCCGTGCGGCACGCGGCACAACTTATACCCACCGAGGTATTGTTCAGACCGGGATACCCCGCGGGTTTCGCTTACACATGAAATTATTTTCTAGGTCGTGATTATTCCTTCCACCCAGCACACACAAGTTGATAACAGCTGCAAATACCAACCAGCACGCGCGAGGTTCTAGCGATAAATATCAACCAGCACGCGAGTCCCAAGCGAGAGTTCCCTTTTTTTCATAAAAAGTAAGAAAGACACCTCAGCGGTGCTGTGAGATCGACAACTTCCTCGAAGCTCATAATTGCAAGGTGCGTTTGATACTTCGGTCGCGCGTGCTTTTTTACAGGGTGTGTAAGTTTTCCAGTACTTTAGTAGTAGTCTTACAAATTCCGACTCTTTTTTTGAACGCAACGAACTGGCTACCCATATGATATGATATGATATCATACAACAAGAAAGTATTCCATCTATATGATATGCTAGCGTCTGGCTCCCGTTCGCAAGCTGTCCTGCTGTCTTCCCTCATTACCTCGAGCCAGCGCTCCTTTCTTCCCCGCTTGGCCGCGTTTGCGGGAGGGTCGACATCGCGCAGGTTCCGAACGGCGGCCTCTGTGATCGCCTTCATCCTCGACCACTCCCGGTACGCCTGCACCTTGTGCGTTTCACGAGCAGCCGCTCGAACACTGCGCTCTTGAACCACCTAAGGATTTCCCGGGGAACAGCATAGGAGGGTTTCGCGAGAAGGAGGCGTTTTGCAGGAAGAAGTATTCCGGGGGGGCTAGTGTAGTAAGAAGAGCAATTAGAACCCACGATGGACTCAAAAGACATACGTATCATTCCCCGATGTTTACAAGCCATGTTTGGTTCTGAATACTGCTGTACGCTTGCCCCGTAAAAGCAGCGGTCCGTGCATCAATTTGGGTTTTCCAAGCTTAGGTGCGTGTAGCTGTTGGCTTTTGGGGACAATAGTGCTTAACTTCGCAGCGCATGTCCCCCCCCCGTCAATGGCTGAATAGCGATGACGCTACCTACACAAAACGGGGGCGCGCAAACAAAACAAGAAACTGCCCGCCCGCTGTTTCGTTCGCCCTCATATGGGTTACTTTATTTATTTTTTATGTTTGGACCCGATTTATTTTCCCACAACCCGCGCACCCCGGCCCTAAGATGGTTGCTCGAAACGTACGATTTTGATTGGCCAACAATTTACACCAATGGCCGTAGCGAATCTGTCACCAGTGTGTAACAAGAGACATTCATTCTGCGCACCGTTTCTTTGTAGCGCTTGATCTGCCTCTTGCTCTTCTCCAGGTCTCCTTCCACTCCCTGCCTGGCATCAGAGATGGCGTGCGCGTACTTCATGCCCTGGCCACGCATGATGTCTAGTGTGGTGGACGCGATGAGGTTCTTGTTGGGCCGTACCAGACCCTTGCCCCCCGAGAAGTCGAACCTATCCGGTTTGGCATGCACAAAACAAGGCAAAGTGCGATAGTCGGTCGATGGCGTGACAGGCAGGGCGGCAGTGTCTGAGGCAACCAGGAGTGCCTAAAAACGCCTACAGTAGTTTTCTGGTGCTCAGCTGGCTGATACCATCGTGTAACCTACTTAGCACTGCCTCCAGCCTCTTGCGTCGTGTTGACCAGCCAAACACGGGACAAAAGGGCTTCTGGTCAATTGAAGCCTAGGTTTGGCACTGCAACAGCAACAAGAGGTCGCTCTCTGAACTAAGAAATGGTTTTGCTATAGCTTTGCACGCACCTCGGTGGCTTCCAAGTGCCCCCTGGACGGAAAGCCTGCTCGTCCGGCAGCCGAAACCGTCGGGTGTCCTTCACCCGCGTCCACCCCTCGTGCGCGCGCCGTGCCTCCTCTTTTTTCTCCAGACGATCGTCCTGCAGCCAGACATTTTGTTTCGAGATTCCACGTTTTTCTTCACAAAATGGTGTACAAAGTACCCGGTACAAAACCAAACACCGGTACCTGACATACGTGTTCTTATATTTTATTGATTAAACTTTCCAGGTTGTTTTTTCTCCACGAATTTCCCGTAACCCTTTTAGAACCGCAAAACTTATCCCACACTAATTCCAAGTAGTTTGTCCCCAAAAACGGGGGACCAGTTCTTAAGGGGTTAAAAACCCGCTGCCGAGCTTAAGCCCGAGAGTCCCCCGGAAATCAACAGTCTTTCATCTTTTCCTCTAAAACATCTAGTGAAAGACGAACACAATCTGAAACGAAAATGCGTTGAGGGAAGCCCGCATGATTCGAACCGATCCTTTAGAATTGCGTATGAGACCACTACACAACACCGAAAACACGATGCTGGGGGACATCGCGAGCTAAAGAGCGACTCAAAGTCACGAGAAGACCATTGTAGTCAAATAGACCACGGCGTATCCCTTACCAGGTACATTATTAAAAAAAAACATCCCACACTACGAATCCCAAGTGGTATGTCCCCAAAACAATGGTTGCAGTTCTTGAGGGGATAAGAAGCACTGACGTTTTCCTTTTTCTTTCGCCTGTCGATGTCGTCCTCCAACAAGTCGTTAAGCCGACGAATACCGACGGCGACCAGGCCGGACTCCATAAAACGGTCTTGGCGAGATTGGAACCCTTCGTCCTCTTCGTCCCCGCACTGGAAGCCGCTGCGTGTACCGATGTTGATGCACGGGTGGAGGGAGCCGAATCGCGACGATAGAGATAGATGGTTAGCTGGCAGTGACCGCTGGGTCTGCGCTGTAGTGCGGCGCAGCTATATGGGTGTCTTGTATTTGACGGTTTAGTCTTAGTGGGTGGAAGCATAGCTTGAGTGCACGTGGACCAGCAGAAATCCGCGCATGGCTATGGCTATAAGCTTGAACACTGCTTGCTCAACTTGTAGTCGGCGGTTGAGAGCATCACCATCACCTACCTGTAGCACAACGAGGTAATTTTCTAACATGTGTCCATGTTTATTTAACACGGTTAAGATCCCCCCTCGCCTTGTTAGAAACTAGAAAACTGAACAGTACAAGTCTAAGCATCGACAGAACTGACTCATTGACCTTGAGAGCACTCACTTGCCGAGCCCAAAGGACGTCGTTTCCTGTTGGTCTTGCGCTCCTGTCTCGCTCGGCACTTTTGAAGCTTTCTTGCTCGGACCGTCGCTTTCCTCGTCTTCTCGATCCTTTGACTTCCCTTCTTGCTCTTTCCCTTCCCCGTCCTCAGCCTTGGTTTCTTCTTTTCTTTCCTCGTCTTCCTCCTGCCCCTTACCCTCTTCCTTGCTCTCAGCTCCCCCTCTTTCTGGGGAAGAATCGATCGTAGCCCCAGCGGAGTTTTTTTCGGGGACAGTTTCCTTTAGGCCGAGCGCTCGCCGTCGCTTTGCTCGAAACCTGTGTGAAACACATGGGGAGCATTTCGTTTGCGGCCCAAGAACAGAGGAGTCATTTTTTTACGGCCATGGTTTGACCTATGAAGTGTGGTGGTCTTGTATCTTGCAGAGGCGAGACGGCGAAGAAGAATGCAGGGTCGGCTATATAGCGATGTGCTGCGTATCGACCGGGAACGCACGGTAGCTTAATCGATCGTTGAAGGAGAAAACAGTTTGATGGCTCATTCAAGGGAGAAAGCTTGATCGATCCTTCAGGGAGACGCTTTTTGGAAGGCAATGCCTTTGCACGGAGACTAGACTTGCCAGGTGAGGCCTTTGCAGACCCTGCTCTACGTAACGTGGGTAACAGCGACACGTTTCTCTCTATTATACCGCGCGTGCGTCTCTCTCTCTCTCTCTCTCTCTCTCTCTCTCTCTCTCTCTCTCTCTCTCTCTCTCTCACCTCGTTTCTGCCTCTTCGACGTATTTCGCCAGCTGCTCTCGCATTTCGCGATTGGCCACTACCCAGCGAGCCCGAACGCGCCTATGATCAAGGCAGTTTAGATGGGCGCGTTTTGCGGTGGGAATCGATTGGCTCGTTTATAGGGGAAGCACAAGTTAATCTCTTCCACTTTACCGATACTCCTTTTAAATTCCTGTCACAGGTGTACCAGAAGCTACAGTCTGCCCGTGGGATTCATCGTGCCACCCAGAGAACCGCTGTCGACGACAGCGACTTTTCTCGTGTGTACAATATTGGAATTGTCTCAAATTAAATACCTGACTAACAAATTACGACCGACCAGTATTTCACCTCAGGAAAATTGCGTTCATGGCTTTCTGGTCGTCGGTCATTGGCCGGGTTCGAAGCCCACGCCGAGCAGGGGGCGGAGGGAAGTGGTACTTGAGCGACGGCAGCACCTGCGAGGTCGACAGCAGCAGCAGTGGGCGGACGTACTCAAATCATAGGTCCGTATTGACCGTGGGGAGTCCCACTGCAGCGCGTCTTGTGACCGCCTGAAATTCCATGTGCGCCATTCACCAAGAGCGCCAGAAACCGGATACGGTTCGGCTGTCCAACCGAGAATATGGTGGAGGAGCGCTAGCGCTGCATCCTATTGTGCACCGATCGAGAAAACTCAGCACCGCCGATGAGGAGGGGTGATTTTCGACGGCGCCGATAAAGCAGTCCAAAACGGACCCTGCGGGTAGAAATTTCATCCTCGACAAGGCACTGCACTGCTGTACCAGATACTGAATACGCTACCCAACAAGGCTGTATTTTGAAGAGACTTGCAGAGATTAACACCGATACAAAAAAAAACGCCGGCACCATTCATTAAGCCGACTCACAGGAAATAGCATCGTTTCATGCTAGAGCGCCCGCCCGTCTCTTTACGAGCACTCGTACAAACTACAGTCGTGCCTCTGTGGCCGGAATGCTAGGGACCGTTTGGATATTCATATCCATGACGTTTGGATATTAATATTCATGACCGGTCGTTCCTTGCATCTCTCTTTTCGTTTCCGGATCAAGGAAATTAAAGGAGGACGGTTTGGTTTATCGTATCAATGACCAAAAGCTCCTCAAATTTCTGGTCAGAGAGGTACCAGGTTTCCAGGTGCCGGTAATCCTTAGCAAATTTTGAGCGTTGCGCAGTTCTACAGTAGTTCTCCCCCCCCCACCCGGTAATGAGCGCCGAAATGATGGAGCTGTCTCTATTAGGAGTGGGAACGGTGCTCCGCCTCGAAAGGGATGCGTGGTCAATGATCAACTGACTACGGCAAGCAACAAATTAGTACGCCCCCCCCCCCCCCCCCGCGCGAGCGCTCACCGTCGCAGCTCCGTCAGCGTCGCCTTCTGGTTCGAGGAACTGTTGCGTAGCAGCCCCGAGGGACTCCACCTCCGCCGGCGTTAGCTTCAAGAAGGTGAACGTGTGACCATGCATGGACCATTTCTTGAAGGCGTCGTACATGCTCCGAGGCCCGGCCTTGGCCTGTGAAAGAAAAATAATGTCGAGGCGATTCGAGGCTGGTTGGGGTCGACGGCCCAGCTCGTCGCATGGCAGAGCTACTTGTTCTTCTTGCATTTTTGCGAGCACGAGATTGACGACGCCAAGGCTGGCCTCGACTTACCACGATTGGAACTCCTATGCACAACTACAAGATACGCCATGTACTTCTCCCTCATAACACCCGGCCGGTCTGTTGGGCAAAGCTGACCCTTTTGCTGACTGCTGTGGTGGTGTCTGGCCGTGCCGTGATTCGTCGTAGAAGTGCCCGTACCGTGAGCATGTGTGCCCCCGTTGCAGTAGTATACCCGCGAATTATCCGTAAGCTTGGGGTGGGCACATACAATGGTCATACTACAGCACACAGTACTACTGTATATCTACTGGTACCTCTTGTTAAGCGGTGTACATACGGTACGCTGCTTCGGTATGAATCATAGGATACACATATTTATATATGCATATGCGTACTCGTGACAATCTTCAACAAACCTTTCGGGTCGAGCCCGCTTGTTGCTTGGAATTGGAGATGGCAACGTTGAGATCGATGCCGAGAGACCTGTCTACGGTTGCAAGGATCACGGCCACCTTCTCCCACGACTCGCCCTGCGTTCGCACATAGGAATGCATATCAACATGTACGCAGGCGTCAAAAGCGGGAACAGGGATCAAGCGGCTTTCGTTCTCCTACTGCTACGACGCAAGGATGTTGATTTTGTACGTAGTCTCGTGAAGAGACGTGCAGGTGGCTGCTGCTGCTACTGTATTCTTCACGCAAGCGAACGAGCAGCATACCGATCATGCCGACCATACTGCACATACCGGGTATAAAAAGTGCGATCCTCCTCATGTGTACATGGAACGAACGTATGAATAACTGTTATCATATCTGTGTGAATATGTATGTGCGAGTAGTCTCGTCGTACATTTGTAGAGTACTCGTACGAGCGATTTTGCAGCCCACGCAGGTGAACACTTACGAGGCATATCATACGAGCATCATACCGATCATATACGACGTGCAATCCTCATGTTGACACAATGACGTGTCTATGTACGTACAAACTGCTGTGTGATATCGTATCATATCTGTATGTGCGAGTAGGATCTCGCGATGCTTTGTATGTGCCGGCAGTTTGACTAAACCTCCGAAAGTTTCTACAAAGTATATAGCGGTGTGGCAGAAGCATCGCAAAGCGCAGCGTACCTCGCAATGGCTGGGGTCGAGCTTGGCGAACAATCCCAGCCCCCTGTCGAAGCTATCCTTGAACCGCACCCACTCGTCGAATTTTCGCGCAGCAAGCTCCTTTCGCTCTGCCGCTGCCAGCAGCGCATCCTCGGCTCGGTCTTGCTGAGACAACGATGATCGATGCGAGGGCTTTCCTCCTTCGCCTCGTCGGCCAAACATGCTGCTGCTGCTGCTGCTACTACTGCTGCTGCTGCTGCTGCTGCTACATCTATCTGCCTAAAGATGATCCGCCCGAGGCAACCAATCCAGTGGTTCGATGCCGTCGTCAAGCCGCGGAGATCTTTTTACGAAAAACGTGAAACGGCCGAGGTATCATACCGGTAGCGCGTACCGTGGACCGGAAAACCGGAAATAACCATGTTTGAATGAATATGGTAATGGTCTCTCATACGGTATGATATACTCATCACACAACGATATTTGTTCTTGCGATATTTGATGTGTCATCTTTTTTACTGACGTTCCCGGGTGACGGATGTCGGCAGCAGACTCTACACACTGCACACTGCAGCGTCTGGACGCAACACCTATCAATACCATGACGTGTGCAGCGTTTTGTCATGCAACAGCAGTGCCTAGATCGACCGCACGCATACTTCTGCCCCTGCGCAGCTTTGCCGAACGATCGGCCACGTGGATCCGCTTGCCCAATTCCACGCAAACACGAAAAACCTCAGAAATCGCACCGAATTTGCTTCTCGGGCTGATGAGGATACCTGTGATTGGCCACACGTGTCTGTGAAATCGGCAGGGATACGTGAGCCAATCAAATCGCTCCAAAAACTTTCCCAAAGAAACCTCGGTGCTTGCCCGCCCATCCACACACACAACACTCCACCGCACTCACGAGAGAAGCACACACCTCAGGCGAACGGAAGCGAGCTCAGGGGCCGAACACGCAGACCCATAGAGAGGAAGGCACACAGATACAACTGCTAGGGTAAATATGAGGACATCCATGTGGCGAGTTTTCCTCGCTTCGGCCCTGGCCCTCGCTGGGTCCACCGTGCGTGCTGACGAGCCGGAGCCTATGGGGACGGTAATCGGTATCGACTTGGGAACCACCTACTCGTGCGTGGGTGTGTTCAAGGGGGGGCGAGTGGAGATCATCGCCAACGACCAGGGCAACCGAATTACGCCGTCCTACGTCTCGTGGGACTCGAACGGGGAGCGTCTCATCGGTGACGCCGCGAAGAACCAGGCCACGGTCAACCCGGAGACCACTGTGTTCGACGTGAAGCGCCTCATCGGCCGCCAGTTCCACGACAAGTCGGTGCAGTCGGACATGAAGCTTTTCCCCTTCCAGATCATCAACAAGGACAACAAGCCGCAAGTGCAGGTTGGTGCCCATTGCGCGATGTCGCTGATGCTGATGTCATGTGGGGGGTAGCGGGTAGAGTTGCCGGTACCGGCCGGGGATAGTGTGCTCCCTTCCTAGCTAAAATCTCCCCGCGCTTGCCTCCCGTCCGCAGGATCTCGCAAAGTGCTATTTTAGAGTTTTCGCGCAGTTTGGTACTGACCATTACCATTCCCACAGCTTCAGATTTCGGATGCCTCGAGGCGGTGCTCAGCTTTTTGACCAAGGGTATGTTGGCACCACCCCCGGCGTAGAGCGTTGTTGTTGGATTCTTACACACAGCAGCAACGTCTTTCACGCTAGAACTTTCCCCCTACACCTTCAAAGCTCCGAAGGAAGCGCAATCGATTTTCTGTGCCTGGATTGAAAGCTTCCGAAAACGCTCGAGAACGATACCCTTGTATTAATATAATAGTCACTAAAAAAGGGTGAAATCTCGATCCATCCGCTTTTTTTTCGCCGACACGAGTTTGTTCCCTCTGGCGAGCTCACAGCGCACGCACACCGCGAACTGCTTCCCTGTTAGACTTCGCCGAAGCGACTCGCCATGTAGGGCTGGCGGCCCAGCAGTCAAACGCTTTCTCTATCCACGTGACGTAAAGCTTATGCACAAAGTCTCTTTCTAGTTGCCATGCGGCTTATCTGGGGTGGTATTCGTAGCTAAGATAGATACCCGTCACCTTTTTTTTCGCGATCGTGCAATCGTTGGTCTATTTTCTTTCATGTAATACAATCAGTACGCACATTAATTTTGGTATATAATACTAAGCTCAAGAGCACAGCTCAAAACAAGGTTTTTGTGGACCCCACGTTTGTTCATTCGCCCTCAACGAGCGCGCTCGTAAGTTTGGTGGCGTGCAGCCTGATCCTGCCCCGAGTTTGATGGCGACGAAATTACGCCGCGCCTCCTGGCACTCACAGCTATACAGCACCACGCCGCCACGTATGATATGATATCGGATTAATTGAGTTTGCGAAATAGCTCCCGAGCGAGAACGGAGCGACGCGTAGGCTTCTGTGTTTCGTTCATGGGACAGATTACAAGAGTTGAATGCCAGTACCATGACTTTCCCAAGCCATGCTGTTGTTCGGACAAATGATTCCAGGAAGTATCACAGCAACACTGTTGCTGTTAGTCCCGACACTACTGTAGAGACATGATGCTGTAGTCGTTTCGTACAGTTGATATATTTAAGCCTACATAACGAGTCATACGTTTTATGGTCTACTTCTGCTTCTTGGCTTGAATCGAGTCAAGAATGGAGACAAGAGACGACGATTTAGAGGCTCGCGCCTCCAGCTTGTCCTCCTCTTTTCCTCCTTCCCCCAGTCAACACAAACGATGCTGCTTCAGTGTGTTCTCCATACACGCCGGATCGTCTCTCGTATATACCTCGCACGAGTATCTTCAGTACACGTACCATACCAAGCCTGGTACGTGCGAGTACGAGTAGCAGGTGGTGCTATTTATGCCTTGCGAGGGTGAACGAACAGAAATTCCTCCGAATATATACATCTGCGACATGCACGACGCGGAGGCACGTGTTTCCGGCTCGTTGTGTTCACGCAACTAAATTCCTGCTAAATCTCACCCTCAGTGCTCCATATCTATCGGTACATCAGTGCCTGGCTTGCAATATAGAGTAGCTCTGTCTGTAGTACGAGGGGTGATCCATGTTTTTTGTGTGCCGTGTCTGGTCGAGAGCGTTGACGCGGCTACTCGATCAGTCAGGCTTGACCAATCAGACGTTGCTCCTTTCTTTCCCCCGACAGCAGTGATATGTAATATCATAGGTACAACTGCAAAGGAGGACAGCAGCAGCACCACGGAAACCTCACGAGAAGCAATTGTTTAACATTCGCTCCCGCTCCCCCCACCCCACAACCGCGACCCGACCTTTGCTTTACAGGTTGACGTGAAGGGATCGAAGAAGACCTTCGCGCCGGAGGAAATCTCTGCGATGATCCTCGTGAAGATGAAGGAGATCGCGGAGGCTTTCTTGGGCAAGGAGATCGGCAATGCCGTCGTTACCGTGCCCGCCTACTTCAACGACGCGCAGCGCCAGGCTACCAAGGTGAGATGAATCAATCAGCGCACTTTTTTTGGCTTTGGTCGTGTATCTCGTACGTCGCTCTCGGTACGACTTTTTTTGCCTCAAGACATGCTCTCTGTGAGCGAAGTATAGCGGAGGTGTTGTTTAGTAGTTTGTCGGCGGCAATGCAGTGATGGGGGGATTGAGAGAGAAGCCAGCAGTGCGGCACAACACAACAACTGCGCTAGGAAATTGACGAATCATAGTTCCCAACACTTATCATGGCACTGCCAACATCCCACTTGAGTGGAAACCCTTGTACTGCCGTAAATCCCCCTTACTGGGTGTGTAGACCCACGGAGGAATGCTGTTGTATAAGTTTCTGATATGTTGGTGCCGCTTCCATTGCTGTAGAGACGTAAAATACACGCATGCGAAAAATTACTCATGTGTTGGGGTTATCGCTCTTTTTATTTTCGACTCCAGGACGCCGGAACGATCTCGGGAATGTCGGTGAAGCGCATCATCAACGAGCCCACCGCTGCCGCCATCGCGTACGGCCTGGACAAGAAGGGAGAGCAAAACATCCTCGTGTTCGACTTGGGAGGCGGAACCTTCGATGTCACCCTCCTCACCATCGACAACGGTGTCTTCGAGGTGAGATTTCTATTTGTTTTGTTTTTATCGTGAGGGCGGGGCGTGCATCGCAAAGGTAGAGACATGTTGGCGTACATGCTGCTGTGGTATACATTGTACATGCGTGTTTTCATCTCGAAATGTAGCCTTGCAGACAAATCGCTTTGTGGTCAAATTGCAATTGGTGGTATGTTGACCTCTGTGCTTGTAGAGCTGCGCTGCGCCCGCTTGTTGGGACCCAAACCCAAAGGTATTGAAATTAGTCAAGAGCAATGTTTGCAGTAGTGAAACGGGGTGGAGTCTTGATACATTTCATGTCTTGTCATACTGGCAGCAAGCGCACTCCGATGGTATCACGTGGTGTACTGCAGTTCTGGAGTACCCTACTTTAGTTTCCGTTCATTTTTCCTCTATGGTGTTTTTGATGTCTGCTGAAACGTGGGCATCGTGGTGCAGTTCCTGTAAGGTATTCCTGCTGGGCTTCGCACGTTTTCAACAACCATATTTTTCTTGCTCGTCTAGCGCTAAACAATGTTGGGTCTGTTGGTTGACGACGGCAGGTGCTCGCGACGAACGGTGACACTCACTTGGGTGGAGAGGACTTCGACCAGCGTGTGATGCAGTACTTCCTCAAGATGCTCAAGAAGAAGAACGGAACCGACATCAGCGGCGACAACCGCGCCTTGCAGAAGCTGCGCCGCGAGGTTAGTTTTACAGCTGTATCCGTCGTGTTTTCGAATTGTCGGAATGACGGCCACGAAGCTTTATATTTAGTCTTTGTGTCGGGCCACAGATGTCGTGGCAATTCATCACACTTGGCAGAAATCGTCATGTCATATGCAAGCGCTTTTGCGTTCGGCCTTTTTGGACGCCTATTTTCGAGTTTGTTTTCTCGAGAGAAATGTAGACCATTTGGCACTTTTCTTACCTCCCCTCCCCACCCCTTCTCCTGGTTCCCTTTTCTCCGCTGTAAATTTCAACCGAAATTGACTACAGGTGGAGCGAGTCAAGCGCGTCCTCTCCACCCAGCACCAGGCCCGTGTGGAGATCGAATCCCTCATCGACGGCGAGGACTTCTCCGAGACGCTCACCCGCGCTCGTTTCGAGGAGGTACGTGCCGGCAAATTTCGAGGAGCTTCTCGTAAGACACATTTTTCGTATTTCCCATTCCCCCACGCACATACTAGGCCACACGGAACTCATCTTTGCCACGTACGACGTAGCTGAGTGTGATATGAATGTATATCATACACGAGCTCAATTCCCTTCGTTTCTTTCTTCGCCCGTTTTTTTTCTCGCTTGGCTCATTGTGTTTGGCCCTGCTCGTGGAACAGCTGAACATCGACCTGTTCAAGAAGACGTTGGGTCCCGTCCAGAAGGTGATGAAGGACGCCGACCTCAAGCTGTCCGAGGTGGACGAGATCGTGCTCGTCGGCGGCTCCACCCGTATCCCCAAGGTGAGCAATAAAACGAAATCCTCCTCTTCGGAGTTGTTGCTGTTTGCACGAAACACGGTATATGTACGTTACCACGCACGCATTTTCAGCGCGGCTGTCTACTATTAATAGTACAGACATATGTATATACTGCCTGTATCTGATGATACTTTGTTGTCGTATACCTGGCACCTGGTATATATACAGGCTTCACCTTTTTGCTGGAGTTGACGGATCCTCAAGACCTATTTTGTTTTATCGTGTTATTCCCCAAGAGACTTTTTGAATGAAATGAGAGAAAAAACTCTGGAAAAATAACGATATGGAACTGTTTTTGTCCGTCCTTTGCTTGAGAGTCCTTTTTAGTCCATGCCTGATTTTATTTTGTGCTGATTCGTTTCTCTCGCGTATATATACAACACTTGCCACACCTCAGGTCCAGGAGCTCCTGAAGAACTTCTACGAGGGCAAGGAGCCGTCTCGCGGCATCAACCCCGACGAGGCTGTGGCGTACGGCGCGGCTGTGCAGGGTGGTATCCTCTCGGGCGAGGCATCCGACGCGACTAAGGACCTCCTCCTCCTCGACGTGACCCCCCTCAGCCAGGTGCGTTTGGTTTTCTTGTGTTGTTCTCTCTCGCGTCCTACGCATCATACACACGAACCTGAAGCCGACCCAAAAATGCGGGTGTTGCGTTGTTAATGTTTTATTGATAGGAAGAATTCGGGTTCGAGGAGTTTCGGGCGTTCTTTTGCGAAAGTACAGCGGAAGAGCCAGCCCTGCGGGCCGGCCGGTCCGGCCCTGCCCTGCCCTGCCTGCGTTTATTGCCAAGTCTCTCGAGTTGGGTTTTCGTTTGGTGTGGGAAAAAAAGGCGCCTTTTCTTGTCTGGTGTCCAAAAATGCCTTCCCCGTATTTATTTGGGTGGTCAATAAACACCTTATTAGTATTAACCTAGTATTAACCTTGAATGTAAGACTCAGAATAACGGCAAGTGTTGTGTCGCATTTCCACTATTAATAAAATACATAAACCAATCTCGTTTGGAACTTGTTGAGCTGACTCCCGTTCCTTTTTCCATACGTTTACACGATCCGACTTTTGATGGCAACAGGGTATCGAGACTGTCGGCGGAGTGATGACGAAGATCATCAGCCGTAACACCGTTATCCCCACCAAGAAGGCGCAGACTTTCTCCACCTACCAGGACAACCAGCCCGCGGTGCTTATCCAGGTGTTCGAGGGCGAGCGTTCGATGACCAAGGACAACCACGTATTGGGTGAGTTTTTTTTTGTTAGCGTTTTATTTTTGAGTAGGCCACCACGTGCGCTTTTTCTCGCCACTACTTACTTACTGCCTGTAGAATACGTACGATTTGTTTTTTGCAGACTCCAGTTTTTTGTCGACGCATCACATTGTTGTAAATATGTCGAGGCGGTAAAAAGCAAAACCTCCGGGAACTAAGCATAATTAGCACGATCTCAGCCCCTATTTAATATGTAACCCTTTCTCCCGTGATTTGATTCACTCGCTATTTTTCTTGTCGTTTTCAGGTAAGTTCGAGCTGACCGGCCTCCCGCCGGCGCCGCGAGGAGTACCCCAGATCGAGGTGACCTTCGAGATCGACGCCAACGGCATCCTTCAGGTGTCGGCGCAGGACAAGGGAACCGGCAAGGCCGAGAAGATCACCATCACCGCAGACAAGGTGATTATTTACTACAGTGCAGTTTTTGTTTCAAAGACAGCTATCATACATACCAATACCAGTGATAATCACTGGAAAAAATGGAAAATGAGGGCAGACAAGGTTGATTTTTTTTTTTGCTCAAATTTGTTTGTTTTTGGTCCCAAAATAGCTCTGTTTACGTGTTTGTTTTCGGTCCCAAAATATCTATTTACGTATCATTATCAGTATTAAATTTTATGGATATGCGAGAGATCGTATGTGGTCATGTACATTACCGTACGAAATGGCCTGTGCCCTGCAGCGAGCGGGCCAGTTTGGGCAAGTACATACGCGAATAAACACTCGTACTACGGTCGTGTCTCGTCTCGATGTCGAACCTTTATTAAATTGTCTCTCGTTTTTTCTTTCTTTTTTCTCGTTTTTTCCAGGGGCGCCTGTCGGAGGAGGAGATCGAGCGAATGGTGAAGGAGGCCGAGGAGTACGCGGAGGAGGACAAGGCGGTGAAGGACCGCATCGACGCCAGGAACTCTCTCGAGTCGTACTTGTACAACATGAAGAACTTGTTGGACGACGAGGAGAAGGGGGTGGCTAGCAAGATCAGCGAGGCGGACAAGGAGGTCAGTTATAGCTATATTACCTCGTCTCTCGACTTTTTTTGGGGATGCTTTGTTTTTCTTTTTTTTTCGTTTGTTTTTAATTTGTTGACAACAACTTAAAGGCACCGTATTAGCTGTGAGATGGAGATTTTCTTTGTCGAAACTCGTCTTTTGCGAGCTGCGTGTGATTGTTCTCGATCGTTTGTTGAGCGCTTCTCCCATGTACTCCATTTTTTAAAAAGCAAGTCCGCTCTCAGATGAGAGTCGATTGTTCGTTACTTGCACCCTGGATTGAACCTATTAATGTACTCAAAAGTTGGCACTGTCGTCATTGGTATGAAGGACTGTTGCTAAAACTATTTACAAGCGTTCCCCGCTTTCACAAATAACGTCCCCGCTGCTACCCTATTGTCCTTGCTGCTTCGACTTTTCGCCCGTCCCCTTCCCCTCTCGCCTACCAGGAGCTCGAGTCTACCATCAACGAGGCGTTGGATTGGCTCGACGAGACCCCCGACGCGGAGCTCGAGGACTTGGAGGACAAGAAGAAAGAGGTCGAGCAGATCGCGAACCCCATCATGAAGGACCTGTACCAGCAGGCACCTCAGGGCGGAGGGGAGGAGGACTTCGACTTCGGAGACGACGAATTGTAAAATCTGAGTTGCGTTAATATGGTTTAGGTCTCTTTTTTTTCTATTTTCGTCGGGGAGAAAAGAGACGGCGGCGGCGGTGGTGATGGTTTGATAGTTCTCTTCGCCGGGAGGAAAAGGGATGGGAAGGTGAAGGGCGAGGGAAGGGAGTTGGAGAGGGCAGGAGGCATGTTTCTTTTGCGCTGCGGCGCGCGCTCTCGCTGCGTGGCTTGTGTTTGTTTCGCCGCGTTCGTGTTTGTTGCTTGCGTGCGTGCGTCGCGTTTGGGATGTGTGTTTTTGATTTCTCCGTCCGTCGCCTTGGCGGTGCGTTATGCGTCGTCGTCCCTTCTTTCCTTCCCTCCTCTCGCCGCCTTGTGGTGCATTTTTTTTCTCTGTTGGATCGTGGTTGGTCGTCGTTTCGGTGGGCGACTGTGGAAGACAAAACGTCTCTCGTCGGCTGCGTCTGTTGTGATAGCTTCTCGGCCTCGCTCGTGGTGGCCTCCCCTCACCCCCCCCCCTCCCTCCGCCCATAGTAGTCGTGGCGAGAGGGGGTGTCACTCTTTAGCCAGGGTTGGAGGGGGTGGGGCGGCGGCGGGGATCGGAGGAGCATTTTGCTTGCGTCATTTTTGTGTTTTCTTTGTGTTTTTGTTTTCTTTTCCTCTTGTTGGCTTGAGACGCAAGCAAAAAAAAAAAAACGTACGCGGGTTGTTGGGTGACGGAGGGAGTTCCAGTAGTTAGTGCCGAGGCTTTTTTCTCTTCACTTAGTTCGGTTGCGGTTGTAGCATCCTGTGTTGTTGTAACGCGTTGTTGAGGGCTTCGGTGGGTTTGTTTTGCCGCCACTTGCTTTTGGTTTGGTGACCGGCGAGACAAAGAGGGAAAATACACATAACTCTTGGGAATTATTCAGTGAAAGCAAGGCACATGTGATGTGGAGGTAGTGTGCTTCCCTAGTAAAGGTGAAAGTTCCGAACGGTTTTGGTAATTTGCTCGAACCGGGCTCAAAATACAACGTAATACCTTTCTCTTCGTTCGGCTTTGCAATGGGTATAATGCCTAATAAAGCTGTGAGTGAAAGAAAGGTGAAACTTGAAAAAAAAAACTTGTGTGATTTTTGAGGTCTCGAGACATTATTTCTGGACGGATCTGCCTCAGATTTGCTTTTGCTTATTATTTGATCTGCCTACAGATTTGCTTGATCGCCTCAGATTTGCTTTTGCTTATTTGATCTGCCTACAGATTTGCTTGATCTGCCTCAGATTGGCTTGATTGATCTAAATCTTACATGCCTGCAGAAGTGCTTGGATGTGCTACAATTTTTTGTATTGTGCCGGTGCGAGGGGTTTGCGCGGGCACCATAAATGCACAGGTTTTTGTGTCGGCGGGGCATGCACTATCTGTGCTTCATATCATATTATATGTACGCCACCATTCATTGTGGTTCATATCAATATTATATGTACGCCAGCCATACCTGGCATGCTCCCTGTGAAAAATCACCCAACAGTGTTTCGTCATGCATGCGTATGTATGCGGTTTGCAGATATACGCTACATGATCACATACATGCGTGACGCACTGCTGTGTCTGATCCCACCGTACAAAACGTGAAGAAAGCCCCTCCTATTGACAGTGGTTGGCGAGGAAAATGCGGGTGGGTCTCTTTTGAACTTTTGTTTTGTAGTGCAGAGGGCTTTGGTTCCGTATGTCAACAAAATGATACGATGTGATTCCTTTTGCCCAGAAAAATCGGCACGGTGGTGTCTTAACTCGTATTGTATGATCTAATAATTATGCAGTGTCGCGGGAAAATGCGAATCACCTTTTTTTGTTTTGCATACAACTTTAGTATCATAAGTACGACGATGAAGTAATCCTTGAGCATCATCATGGAAGGCGACGTTCGCTCGAACGGTGACCCAAACCACACCTATACCTGGGGCAGATCATCGATAACAATTTGCCATGAGGACGTGATCACTACTACGAGTAGTAGTATCATACTACAAAACAGTAACCCCCCCGGCCTCAATTTGCTCTGGGTTTATTGCTTAACGGAGCTCCACCCACTCAAGAACTGAAAAAAATGTCTCACACTAATTCCAAGTAGTTTGTCCGCCAATTCGTAGGAGCAGTTCTTAAGGGGTTGACCTAAGCCAGAGAACGTTTTTCTCGTGGTCACTCCCAGATGCCGCCGATTGTTATGCACCTGCTGGTGCTCTCCGCCCGTCGTATACAAGCACCATATTTCGTACATACTACTACTGATTGATGCTGTGCGAATTATCTCTGGCTACGCTTGGTCACACTCACCCGCGTTGTCAGTAATAATATCGTTGTACCAGGTACTTGTGTGAGGTACTTGAGGCGTCTCAATGGAGACTATCTTCTGCCATGCCCACGGGTTTACTACTGATACGGAGGCATGCGGCTCTCTGTCCCTCTCTTTGTTATTGAACTACTTGTGGTCCATCTACCGAGCCGGGTGTCACAGCGATGCTGTCCCCGCGGGCTCCGGCTAAAGTTCAGGGCTGGCTGTAGGTGTCGTACTGTGGATAATTTTCGTTTCGTCGCGACATCATCATACACTCGTACATAGCCCCTCTTTCCTACTCCCCTACTATATAGATAGATGACTTCGGAGAAGAAAAGGGGCGACTGACTGCCTCTTTTCGAAGGAACAGTCCGTAGTTACGCCTCCATAACGAACACAGGGACATCGGAATACCATATATATATAGTGAATCAAGAGTGATTATTTGTTAAAATATTATAACTTTGTATTTTGTTTTCCTCGTGTCATGTACGAGATGCATGTAATGTGCATCTTGCATGAGGCCGTATATATATATAGGAAACCCGTTTCACGCGCGATGGAAGTGTAAGTATCACACTCACCTTGCAAAAATGAGTTTCGACGAGATCCACGATCTCACAGCTATTATTAATTATTATAGCTGTTGTTTTTAATGCTTTTAATGTTTGTAATTGTATCTTATAGGTTCCCGTCCCTGTCATAATAATAGTACACAGAGTCGCGCTTACTGCCTGTTAAAAAAACGAAGGGCGCCCCGAGACCCCTTATTAAGCGCGAAGAGCGCCGCGCACACGCAGCAGGCAGTCGGCGAACTATTATACTACTATCATCAGCAGCTCTTCACCAAACAAACGCAAACAAAAAAAAATTAAACGATAAATTAATACTGCTGTACCCAGGTATGTATGTACTACCCAAACGCAACAGTAGTGCTTTACAGCGATACGTACCTACGAACCCACCATAAGTGGAACTGCGTATTATACGAGCATCAAATAGCAAAAGCCAAAGTTGTCCCGAAAACGACCAATCAGCTCAGCCCGTCGAGGAAAATAATTGCGAAATGCGCATACATACCGGTACCTACCTGTCGCCCCTACCTGTCGCCGAACTCGCAACCGAGTAGTAGTAAAATGGTCCGAGTCAAACCCGAAATTGCTTGACGGCGATAACTACATACGCATGATGAGCACGGCCGCCGATCATTAAAAAGAAGCCAAGGGTGCCCCCAAACCAACCACCCAGCTCGAGGGCAAGCAAGCGCATGCGCGTCGTCGAACTATACTAGTAATTATTGATGGCTCGCATCAGACACAAGAAGAGTGCTCGACAACGATACCCACACAAAAAATTGGGTGGTGAGTTTCTAGTGGTACAGCAGGAGGTGCCAACTTCGATCACGGCATATTAATGCCTCCTCCGTGGGACCGGAGGGGACGGGGGAGGGAGGGGCGTACGTCCCTAGCTGCACGGCTTGTGCCACTTACCAGACGCAGCTAAACCCCCGAAGCAACCCGCCCTTAAGCAACGCACTCGATGCCTCCATCACATAACAAAGTGGTACGACCTAAGTAGTGAAAACGAAAGGTGTACCCAAAACATAACGACACCATCCCTCAGATTGTTCGAGGGGGCGTGTTGGTAAAAATAATCAATTGCTATGATACCAGCTCAAAGTTACAGCAATACTCCTAATCCTCCATCCAAGACGGAGAGCTGCGGCAAGAATAAAACACACAACAAAACTCGCGCGTTTTTTTTTGCGTTTCCATATCGCAGCCTTCCTTGTCCTCTCTTGCCAAAAGCCCCTCGCTCGGCACTGCGAACGAACACACACAGCCTTTTTCGTCTGTCCCCCTATTACGTTTGTACAGAAACCCTACTATCCAGACCCCACGTTTCCTGATCTGCGCTTTCCCTTTCTTTTTCCTGCCATTCCCTTCCCTTCGCTCCTACTCCCCTTTCCCCTCCTAACACATGCCTTGCATACATGTGCGGGGGGTCTCCTCTTGCACGCCGTAACCTGCAACAACCGGCGTTAAAACTCGTTTCTCGACCGTAACTTGTCCTCCAGACGGAAGGCTAATCTAGCCCACATTCGCTAGCCCCCCCACCACCTAGCAGAGGCGGCCTCAGCCAGGGTACCCCACCCCAGACACACACACAAAAAAGAAACGATGCTGCGGCGACGGTATACACAAGGGGGGGGAAAAAAAGCTGGAAATCATCACAGATTTCAACCAAGCGCCCCCCCCCCCTCTCCCCCTTCCTTCGCGGTAGGAAAATTCGCGCTGCAAGTTATTTTAGAACGCCCCCCCCCCTCCACTCGCCCCCCTTCCTCCACCGTAGAAAAAATCCCGGCGTTGCATGCGAGGGTCTTTATTTATCTGGCCCCGCTGACGTTGTACGCTAGGACTCCCGTGAGGGCTAGTGCTGCGCCCCCAAGCTGCCGAGCGCTCATAACTTCACCCAGGAACAGGAGTCCGCCCGCGAACACCAGCACCCGCTTGCAGGAGTTCCCAACCGCGTGACCCACGGGGCTGAGACGCGCCAGGAGGTTGAACGAGGCGAAGTTGTAGCCGACAAAGCAGAGGGCGGCGTTGACACCGCTTACCCTGAGCCAGTCGTCGCCGCTGTTGCCCCCGCCGCCGCTGCTGGTGCTGGTGCTGCGCCCCGTGTTCTCGCCGCCCCCGCGCGCTCCCGCGGACGCGAGCTCCTGCATGAAGCTGAATGAGAACTTCAGCAGCATCATGCCGATCCCGACCACCGCTGCAACCGCGCTGCACGCGAAGAGGGTCTGGTGGGGAGGGATCGGGTCGCCCTTCTTGATCACCACGTTGCGAAGCGCATTGCAGCACACGGCTCCGACTATGATGATCGTCGAGATGCCGACGTTGTCGGGGTTGCTGAAACCTCCCGCCGCCTCCCCTTCCCCTACCCCCCCCCCCCCCTCCCCCTCCCCCTCCCCCTCCCGCTCCCGCTCCCGCTCTTGCCCCGCCGCCGCTAGAGCCCGTCGAGGTGAACATAATTATCCCCGCCGCAATAGTGAAGATCGAGCCCAAGCGTGCCCCGGAGCAGCTCTTCCCCAGCAAGAAGTAGGAGAACAAGGCGGCGGCGATCGGCTCCATGGCCTTCAGCGCGTTGGTAGCGGCCACCCCTCCCAAGAGAACGGCGACGTTGGTGAGGAGCGCCTGCGCTGTGTGCAGGGTCGCCGCCAGCCCGGCCTGTCTGGCCGCCGCCGCCGTCATGTCCTTCCCGGGGTAAAGGTCCAGAATCCGGAAGCGCCCGAGGGCGCACAGAACGGCGACGCCGGTGGTGCCCTGCAGGGCCACGAGGCCTATCGGCTCGCGCGTCTCCCGCAGGTACGCCTTGGCGTAGGCGCTGAAGGCCATGGCAAGAGACACCCATATCACGAAGTTCAGCATGAAGAGCATCTTGGGGGACGTGGCCATGTTGGCCCCGACGGCGGGCGTGCGGGCCGCGAGCGCCGTCGACCGCTCCGCGCTATTAGCGCTGGCGCCCAGCTCCGAATCGCCCTTGTAGCAGCGCGCGTCTATCAGTAGCTCCTTCTGCACGTGCGCGTGGGCGGAGCAAGCTGCCAAGGCGGGCTCTGTTTCTGAAAGGCCGCCGTCGGCGGGGGCGCGCCGCGCGGTACCGCCAGACGGCAACAGGGCTAGGAAGACGATGACGGCAAGCAGCAAAATCGCGGCGGCGTAGTCGTTGATAATCAAAGAGTAGACGGCGCCACCGTCTCCTAGCGTCGGCGGCAGCGACGGCGGTGACAGCGGTGGCGACAGTATGATGTTGGCGTCGGTCCGTTCCGGAACCGGAGTTTTGGAAGGTTCCGGCCCAATTTCGGATGAGCCATGCACATCGGCAGCACCAGCAGCACCAGCAGCACCAGCAGCACCAGCAGCACCAGCACCACCAGCACCACCAGCACCAGCACCAGCACCAGCACCAGCACCAGCACCAGCACCAGCACCAGCACCAGCACCAGCACCAGCCGTAGTAGCAGCAGCACCTGCCGGGCCATCATTAGTTGTCTGCGTTTGGGGCACCACCACGTTCATTCCGGCAACGTTGTTCTTCATGATGGCGCTGTGCGGGTTCACCGCGTCGGTAATCGGAACGTCGTCATCTCTCGCGTTCGGAGCAGCGCCGGGCTCGTCCGTGCCTGGCCTAACGGGTGCCTTTAAGGTGGCCGATTCTTCTTGGTCCCGCGTGGCATGCTCAGCGGCGTGGTGGGCATTGTTTGTGCCGTCGATTTTTTCCTCCGACTCTTCGGCCGACGTCTTGAACGCGCTTCTGTTCGCGAGCAACACGCCTGCTATCGAGCCTCCCTGATCTGACGGAGGCCTTTTGGAGCTTCCGTCTGTACGTGCTCCGGTACCGGCTGGAACGGGGTTCTTCGGGGTCTCCAAGCCCGTCCCAGGCGAATGGCTTATAACTTCCTTGAGTAGTGTCGATGGGTCTGCTGCGCCCTGCTGCAATGTCTCGGAAAGTCCAGCCTGTTCGGCAGCAAGCGTCCCTGGAACGGTTGCTTCCTGGCCGCCGATATTCGACAGCCCGCCCCCCTGTGCCGATTTTTCGCGCAGGGTTTCTTGATCAGCGTTATCCGCAATATTATTAGCTACGGTCTGTTCCGCGCCCCCCCCCCCTCCCCTACCTGAGATGTCGTCTCGAATAAACCCGGCTGACTGAGGCCTGGAAAAAGTACCGCCACCATCGTTCGACGGAGCGTTAATCATGGCGGTTTGTTTCTGAGAGGAACCCGGTCGGGTTTCTCCCGCGCTCTCTCTCCAGGAAGCAGGCGCAAACATGGCTCGCTCCACGCCGATCACGTCGAACAGCACGTGCTTGGCGTGAGCCTCGAACTGGTCGTGGAACTCCGAGAGCCTCGCGTGGATGTAGGACCGACGGCCCCGGCTGACGTACAGCCGCCGCACAGCTTCAACTTGAAGGTCCACAATGTCGCGGTTCAGGTGCTCGTTGATGACGAGGAACTGCTCCGGCAGGCGGATAACGTCGAGCATGAGCTCCGGGACCTTGTTCCCGTAGGAGGCGTGGAACGCGCCGAAGGTGGGAACGCCCATGTGGAGGCCCAGGATGATCCCGTGCAGGCGGGTCGATATGATCGCGCGGCAGGAGCACAGCTGTGTCGTGAACTCGGCCGGGTCGAGGATTTCCTGGATCTCGCCCGGGTAGTTGTGCTCCTCGATCTCCTTCTGATGCTTCGGGAAGACGTTGATGAAGACGTCGCCCGGCCGGACCACCTCCGCGAGAAGCTGCTGGTGCATGGCCGAGGTGGTGACGGTGTTCGATGCCGGCAGGATAAAGCAAAGCTTCTGCTCGTTTTCACCTTTGTTTTTTGTGGGTTACGGTTATATCATGCACGTGCACGCAAAGAGGAGGAGGAGGAGGAGGAGGGGGGGCGAGGAGGAGGGAGAGGAGGGAGATAATGGGGAGGAGGAGGAGAAGAAGAAGGAGGAGGAGGGCGAGGATATGGGGCCGCGCGGGAGGGCGAGCGAGGAGGAGGGGGGTTTTTTTTTTTTTTTTTCCGATCTAGGAAGAGGAGGAGGGGGGGGAGGAGGGGAGCGGGAGAGCATCAGTGGACAGTTGGTTGCGTGTTCAACATGGTCTAGGGTGCCTGGTAGGTTGTACCAAGGCCTCTTGTACCATTTTCTAATTGAAAAAATAAACAGGTACGAGTATATACATGTCACTTCTTTATGCCCCTAGACTACATCATCACGATCCGGGCTCATGACCATACAAATGTAGGCATGTGTTGTAAATGGACGTACAGGTACTCGGCACAGTCATGGCGGGGAGTGGATGGAGTGAAAGGAGTGAAGCCCGTGCTAGAGATGGCAGCCTTATCAAAGCATTTCGCTGTGGTACAGGCCCACGAAAAAGAAATCGTCTAGTGTAAGGAAAAAAATGCCCAGCTCGTGTATTGGGGGGAAGGAACGCTAAAGAAACTTGGATAAAAAAATCGAGCTCAGCGGCAAGCGATAGGGAAAAAAATTCTGCCTATGATGCTCAAGGTGGCTCAAGAGTGGTGACAAAAGAAAATAAGGGGCAGGAGTTTCTGGTAGGCGGGACCATGCTTTAACACAGTGCCAAGTAGGTGCTTTGGGGTATATAGTCCATACCTGTTGCCGGCGCAGCTATGCCGGGTGGTGGGTAGTGCAGTGCTATATCGTGTGGCTCGTAGGCGGAAACTAATTAATGTCTTGAATAAGTATGAATTAATCAAGTTTTTTCAGGCGTTGTATCGTAGAAGTTTCTGTGAATGTGTCAATCGGGGGGGGGCGTGGATTTTTCCAGGAAACATCCAACACAGCTAAAACACAAAAGAACGCAACAAGCGGGGGGCTCGTTCGACATCATCACGGCCACATGGGGGCAATAATTCCACAGCATGTTTGATGCATGCTACTACGGTAGAGGCGCACCGTGTTTTTTTCCTTCTAAGGGTGGTCACTTGAGGAGCCTCTATACCTGTAGTAGTCTAAAAACTGTTTTTGGGGGCAAATAAAAGTGCTATATACCATACATACCCGATGGGCAATGCCATGGTCTACTGTAACATATAGTATCAAATGAAACTTTCTGCAACAAAATAATGAGATTTCCGACGGTTTTTGGGGTTAAAAGAAAAAAAAAAAACAGCCCTGACTGGTGCCACGATAGGGGGGGGTACTCGCATTTTCACTCGTACCGGGTTTTGGCCACTCGGACGAGTGGCTCCGAATCTAACTGTGAATTGGACCTAAACATATTGTGTCGCGTTTCGTAACAAAACCTTCAATGGCGGTGCATATAGAACAACAAAAAAGCAAAACATTGTTATGAGTACAACGCAGTAAAGGAGTCACTCGGCCGAGTGGCTCTGTGCAGGTGAAAAACAAGCCCCTATACATGGCCCCCCTACCGTAGCACCAGTCCCCTGCGTCATTCAGAAGAAAAACGAATCAGCCAGAAAATACTCCACCCCTATCGTACCACGTGTCACCCCCCCCATCCCATCCCATCCCATCCCATCCCATTCCACACCGCACCTTCAGTCTGCTTCCAGCACGTGCCCTCTGTGTCGGACAGCGCCTTGTCGCTCAGAACTGGATCTCTCACCAGGGCCACGTCTTCCGGCTGTACCACGGGGGTCTCGCAGTGCTTCAGCGTGTCTGAAAACGCTTTGATCGAGGTCACGTCCCGCCCCGACACGAAGAGGGCCTTTTCGACGATGCTATGGTCCTCCTTCGACCGGTAGCTGATCGCCAACACACGTTTTAATTTCATTTCGCAAGAAGGGGGCGGGGGCGGCGCGCGGGGGGTGGGGGGGGGTATAAGCCTCGCAAAGTACGGAGCGGCGCACGGCGGGGGGGGGGAGGATGGTACTTATTTTCATAATGCCGTAGTCGTAAGACGCATAAGGCCCTCGCTTCCTTACCATGGCCGGGACGTGAGCGTGTCGGGTTTCACCCGACGGCAGTCGGGGGGGGGAGGGGGGGGGGATAAGGTCGCAAGGAGGGGGGGTGTTCTCATTGTCATGGCCTGGCCGTAGTTCGCATGATCATAGACCCTGGCATCCCTACAGTGCTGGGTGGGGGGCGGGGGGGCGTACTCATTTGATGCTTGTCTTAGTCGTTTGACCATTGACTACAAACTCGTAAAAAGGTATACTCATGTCGTGCACGGCCGTAGTCGCATGACCATAGACCATAGACCCTCGCATCCCTACAATGCCGGGACGGAGCATGTCGGGTTTTCACCGACCAGGTAGGCATTGCTCGCACCAAGCGCGAAGTGCCGTGAGGTGTTGGGCGAGTCGCATGAAGGGTGAGCTGCATCCTACTAAGAACCGCTTACAAGGCGGACTTGCATATGCATGACAGCTTCAATGAGTTAGCGGGGGGGGGGGTGTAAGCCCAATTAACGTCACGATGTGGTAAGCGCCGATAACGTCACGAGATAGTAAGCGCAGCTGTCGTTGAGGTATTACCGGCCATTCGCCGATCATGGTTGTCACCCCGCGAGGTTAACATAAATTGTGGACCTACTCCGACCGGTTTCGTTGTGTTCCTGGAGGCATTGTATGGATAACGCTCTTGGAGTTCAGGTCGTTTGAGGATGGCTGGCTGTCCCAGGTCTGTCTGAAAATGACAGCCTTCACGTTGCCTGATGGTGGCTGTGCTCTGGTCGGCTGACGTTGGGTGAGTGTCCCCAGACTCAGACCGATGACGGCCTTTCGAGGCTATCGCGGAGCGAGCGGCGGTAAGACAGCTTGGGCTGCACTCATGGTGATAGTGATGACGATGAGAAAGATGGTGGTGGTATGCTTTTGAGTATTTTTTTTGTATGTGTAGAAATCCTCAAAATATACAACGAGCGGTGGTTCTGGCACGGGCAGAACTACGACTCGCTGTGTGCGAGCAAGGATCAGCGTGCTTCCTGGGGTGTGCTGAAGATCATAAATAATCAGAAAGAAGCAGAAGGAAGGCGACAGCAACTTTTACTGTCCAAGCTCAACTCGCACGAGCTTAGGCATTCAACGACCCTCTGAACAGGCAGTGGTAACAGGTGTCTGTCTCCCCTTCTTCCTCCCGGGAACTTGCCTGGGTTTAAACACATCATCGTACGTATCGTACTGCAGTACGATTGTGGGGTGTTGTTGTTGTTGTGAATCGCTCAGAGACCGAACGACCTGTTTTTAGTTTTTGCTACTAAGACCCCTACTCTTGCTGCTATACACATACCAGGTATATACAAATTGATACCCAATCCCGGAAATTTCATAGGGGTAACACTTACCTTTTAGAAAACATGTCGGCTCATTATCTCGATGAACAACCCCGTGGCCTAGGTGCTAACGAAAAACCTTGTGCAACACAGATGGGATAAGCCACATGCCTTGTTGGGCAGATCCTCAGTCGAGGTAGTATACTAATAGTCAGCAATAGTCAGTAATGGTCAGAAATTGTCGGTACTACAGTAGTTAACCCCTTAAGCACTGGTCCCACGAATTTGGAGACAAACTACTTGGAAGTAGTGTGGGACATTTTTTTCAGTTCTGAATGGGTTAAGCCAGAAATATTTCGACCAAAAACATAAACCAAGGAGCCGCTTTGGGCACACTCGTCTTATAACCCCAAGCAGTCCTTACGTTTCCAGCGCAGAGTGGTGTGTATGCTACGGTGGCCTGCATGCAGGTGCACCATGTTTTTGCCTTCTGAGGGTGGTCACTTGATTAACTTGATTATAGTATAGGAGCTCTATATGTGGGATTTGCTCGTACCAAAGTCTGACTATATGATTGTACTGAATTGTGTGATTCTTGTAACGGTATTATATCTACGGAGATTGCGGCGGGATTTGTGCTTCCCCGAGGGGTTGCATCTAATTATATTTTGATTCCTTATCAGGGTCCCGGGGGGATTGGACGGGAGGCTCTCTTCCCCCACTACGATAATTGATACCTGGTTTTCTTCTTACCTGGTTGTCCCAAAACACTACGTATAATACCCCACCTAAAAACTGATTTTGGAGGGTAATAAAAGTGCTACTGTACGTACACGATGGACAACCCATGGAAAAATCTAGCAAATCAAGAGAAAAACTCCGATGATTTGGGGTTAAGGAGCCTTTAATAGGTCATTCAGAAAACGTTTCAGCCAGAAAAAGGTATACCTTATACCTTTATTATCGTAGCACGAGTCTACTACTGTACGTCGTTCTTACCTTGCCCCCACGCCCATAATGACGATTGGCAGAGTGAGGGCTTCCGCAAACTTCTCCACATGAAGAGGGTCGTGTCGCGCGGCGAACACTCCACCCCCGCCGATGATGAGAGCCTTAAAGCGATTCACCTTGGTTGGGGTGTTCGTTGGTTTGCACGAACGACGGACAGGGGTTTCCACGGCAGGGTGGCATGCTCCGCGATTAGAGTAAAATATGTACGAAGTATATATATTTTCCCGCCTCGTGTCTTGCAGTGCACAAAAGCCTGCCTGCCAGTACCCACGAAAACTTCGGTTCGTTTGTTCGCTCGCTCGCCGCGTCGTTTCCGCTGGAGATGTTTTGTTTGATATGTTTTTTTGCCGGGGTTGGGCTGTACGTGTTTTTGTACCCTTTTTTAGTTTAGTTGATGCCCTTATTAACAGCTACCGGGCCTGCATCGGTAGTACGACACAGCTCTGCTGTTAATAATAGTCACTACCAGGTATTGATATGATATTAAGGGGTATATTATGGCAAACTATTTACAGAAAACATTGTAGTAGTAGCTCATAATACCTGGCACAACACTTATCATAATGGGATTACGAGTGCCTGCCCGCTAAAATAAGCCAAAGCACAAATGAAGCTTTGGCTGGCTAAAAAAAGGTAACCACAGCCCCCGCCCAATGCTTCCTTGCCAGATATGTAAATAATTCATTGACGTAATCATTTCAGGCACCGACCGAATAAAAGCACACACACGCGCACCCTTCCCCCCACCCACACACACACACAGGCGGTGAAACAGGAAGGGGATAATATTAGCAAAACAAATCTATACACTAAATGGAAACAACGCAATGAGCGCCCAACTGTTGGAGGTGTCTCTATTAGGAGTAGGAACGGTACTCCGCCTCGAAAGGGATGCGGGGTCAACGGTTACATGACTAAGGCAAGCAAGACATGAGTACGCCCCCCCCCCATGCTCCGTCTCGAAAGGGATGCGTGGTCAATGGTCAAATGACTAAGGCAAGCAAAAAATGAGTACGCCCCCCCCCCCCCCCCATCGTGTCATGCAGTGTGCTATATAGTAAGGCATTCACGAGGCAGATCATAGTATACCCATTGCTGTGTCTGGAAGTGGCCACACCAGAAATCAACTCAATTCATTGCAGGCTGTCATCCATATGCAAGTCCGCCTCACAAGCGGTTCTTAGTAGGATGCAGCAGTTCACCCTTCATGCGACTCTCCCAACACCCCACGTTTCGCTTCGCAAAGCTTGGTGCAAGCAATGCCTGCCTGGCTGGTGAAAACCCAACGTGCTCCGTCCCGGCATTGTAGGGATGCGAGGGGTCTATGGTCATACGACTACGGCCATGCATGAAAATGAAGTACAACCCCCCCTCACGTTTCGCTTCGCAAAGCTTGGTGCAAGCAATATCTGCCTGGCTGGTGAAAACCCAACGTGCTCCGTCTCGGCATTGTAGGGATGGGAGGGGTCTATGGTCATACGACTACGGCCATGCACGACATGAGTACACCCCCCCCCCCCACACACACACACACACACACACACCCATACACACACCTGTTCGGCGTGGTCAGACGTCAAGTGGATCAAGCGCGACGTCTGGTCTCCGAAGAACTCCCCGATCCGGAAGGCTCTAGCGCTGTCCTCGTTCCAAGGGTGTGCGTACCAGAAGCACTGGCTCGGAGCGACAGAAGCCAGGAGGCGCTTCATCGCTATCGGCTGGATCACATCGCCCATGTTGCCTATTGCGGAGGACCATAGTAAATAGGATCAAATAGTGGTAGTAAAAATAGGTAAATATATAGGTTTTAGTGTGTAACATAGGTTCTGTTTACTAGGGTCCCCCGTAATGGAAAAAGAAAAAAGAAAAATAGGCGCACGGGAGCACGTAGTACGCACACCACACGAGCATATATATATACCAGGTAATTAAGCACCAAACATGCCATTCATATGCGTAGGAAACCTGTCTTTTTTTGGGCTCGTCGAGGCCTCTTTTTGCCTTGTTCTCGTGCTGGTTTCAGTGTAGTGTTATGGTACTGCTGGAGAGAGTATTTTTCAGGTTCTTGACATGAGGAAATTCACTTTTCTTTAAAAAGTGTTTTCATGGTGGAGGTGAGATTCGAACTCACGGCCAGCAACTCATGTCCTGCCGTCGTCGCCATGACATTTAGAACCGCGAGGCCAATTGGCTTTGACACGACGACCCGTGTATCCGGTCTGTCCTGAATATCCCGCCGGTCCAGGGGGGGAGAGTGTTATAAGGCTTAGTTCGGGTAGGCGATCGGTTAACCTTTTACCACTATATATAGCCCAACGGACTAAGACCGTAACAGTAGGGTGGTGGTCAGTCAAGTCTTCTATTACGAGGAAACATCTGATGTTACGGGGTGGGCTAATGTAGTAAATAGGACCTACGGTACACACAAAAACCTACATATTTACCTATTTTGGATAACACTATTTGGTCTAATTTTCTTCGGTCCCCCGTATTACTGTAGTAATCAGCACCAAATGTGGTAGGGGAACATAAGGAGATACCTGCCTGTGCTGTGTGGTTTTGGATCCCAACGTGGGCTCTGATGACTACTACTATGATACTGCTGTATGCGTACGGTGCTCCGTCTCGAAAGGGATGCGTGGTCAATGGTCAAACGACTAAGGCAAGCAGCAAACGAGTACGCCCCTCCTCCCCCCCCCCCCCGCCGCCGGTAATACGAGTAGGCATGTTTGGAGATGCATGCGTATACGTAGTAGGGCTACGTACGTACTTCGCAGGAGTATTACCGTTATTGCATGCCTGCGTGGTATTAATGGCTGCTTCGGCGCCGGTGGTGCTACACGTCGTACTATTTTGTACTCGTACATATTATGTCTTTGGCACTTCGACAACGTATCAAGGTATCGTACATACATATTTGATCGTTGAGGGGGGCAAGCTGTGCAATGGGATACGGAATATATCAAGTCAGCAGGTACGTGTACTAAACAGAAGAAGTTGCGTTTTTTCGTCGTTGTGTCTGTTGCGCACTGTTGTTCCACTTGAAGACACCGACCTTCCTCGTCGTGGTGGACACCGACCTTTCTCGTCGTGGTGGAGTGATTACCGACCAACAAATGAGTGCCCGTTGCATGCATGCACAGAGTGGATACTATTGTAGTATCCTGTAGTATCCTGGGTATATACAAGTATCCTCCATAGACGAGGCCACACTGCTATAGGCCTTTGTATATGCAAGCCCTCGTCGAGGACAACACTAACAGCTGGGTTGGGGATATATGCGCTTGTGCGTCAGCATCAGACTCGCGGGGCAGCAAGGGTATCTACAGGCAGTACAGTACGCACTTGTAGTACATCTGAATCTATCTGTGCTGTAGTATCTACGGACAACGACAGAGATCTCGCTGACTACTATTTACTACTACTGTTGTCGTAGTCGGCGTAAGAAACAGACCATGCAAATTAATGATGCGGGGATCGCTTTTTTTCGTACACGCAGTACAGACAGAGTACTTCACTCGTAATAAGTTTAACGTTTACATTTCGTGTACGTATCATAGGATATTCACACGTATGCTCTGATGTGCATACGGTGAAAGCGCATCATACAGCACATACACCACGTCGTACGAGTAGATATTTTTTGTGATCACAAAGTTGCTGACACTACAGTATACACCACACGCGACGCGCCGGCTCGGTCGTCATCATGTTGTCGTCTCGCGTTGTCGCTGCCCTCAAGAAAAGTCTCGGCACCACCGACAACACGCAATACAGCACTGCTGACTGCAACGTCAAAATCATCAGGCACCGATCGCTTCACGAGACACAGACTTCGTACGAGTCCTTTTGTTTCTCATTTAATTGTTGCAACACAGCAGACACACATTAAAATCACCATAAAAATACCCAAACGGCCCGCGAGGAGATTGAGAAGAAAATCATACTCGTATTATGCTTGTCGTATGATACCAACAAAACACTCACCGTTGCAAAAAGCCCCGAAGAGCAGGATACACTCGCCGATGTCCGAAGCATCCGACTCGGCAGTCGTGGTGATGCTGAGCGCTGCCCGCCTGTTGGGATCGGCGCTCCTCCCGCCGCCGTTGCTTCGAGGCGCATCGTGGATACTACTACCGCCGCCGCTTCTACTATCCACGGGCTCGGTGAACTGCCCAATGATCCAATCGTTAGTTTGTTGTTGCTTTTCTCTTGTTACGAGCGTTTGTTGATGAAGTGGGTCAACCCGCAACCCTTGCTTTGTTAGCGACGTAGCAGTAGCAGTGTCCACGCCGAGCTCCACAGCTGACGACACTGAGCAGAGGGTGTAGCCACCGAGAAGCAGAGCCGCGCGTAGTAGGCAGGAGGTTGGTGACATCTTCATCGTCATCGGCATCGCCATCAGCATCATTGATGTTGCAGCAATAATGCCATGTATGTACGAGTAGATTTTTTTGCGTTTGATGTCTCTCTGCGTGCTGCTGCTGCTGACGCTATTTTATGTGCAACGGAAATTCTGAGATTCCGATTCGGCAGACCAGCAACAAACAGCAGCAGCAGCAGCAGTCTACTGCTGTTCGTAATGTTGTGGTATGTAGATCTGTAATGACCTCTGGCCCCTGATCCCTTGGTGATGGAGTTCTTGTGGAATGCTAAAACGCAGGCAGGTTGAATATGAATAGTCACACGGTTAGCCGAACAGCGAATAGGTTAGGCCCTACGTGCCTCAGAGCCTGTCCATGGTGTCCCCATGCCAGCGACGTATACCAGGGGGGGTATACACCCCATTCGATTCCGTTTCCCGTGGCCCGTGGCCATCTCGCCTCGCGTATCTTTATGAAAGAGGCATATATCTTATTATTGTATCTTGTTGTATCTTGTGCCAATCGTTGGAAGAAAGCAACGGGCGGTCTATTCGTTGGATACACATCATCCGTCACCCAATCAAAATCAAGTATCCACGATATCACGTATCCCCCACATCGCTGTGGCTTCTGGCTACTCGGGCTACTGCATCGTATCTCCAAACTTACTTTTTTAACGCTATACGTACGGTTGAGGATACAGCATTTTGATTGGTTGCTTGAAATAATGTAACGGCTGAAAATAATTATTTCACAGTTTTCGTCGAAAATTTCGTCGAAAAATCCAAAGTCGTCCGTCGTCGGTCGCCGGCGGCCACCACCGGCTGGAACGGCTGATGTTACGAAAATAGAAAATACGAGGTGCGCGTGTGCGAGCAAGTTGTACGTACTGTACGTCGTAGCAGCCTATTTATCCATGATGATTAATAGTACGTAGCACTCGTTGCAGTTTGCAGTGTTTGATTGATAACAAAACAGCACACCGTAACTAAAATACGAGCGAGCAGTGTACCAGAGGTACTTGGTACACAGTACCTATACCGTACGAGTATGTACAGTGTATTTCCCTGTACTCAAAAGAGAGTATTTCAGGAATCTGTACTGCGGGCGCAGCAGGTACTGTGTGTGGCAGCATTATTCCGTTCGCTGTGGTACTGCTCGTTCTGCGAGTACTCTCGAAGCAGTAGTTCCAGAATACTGTCAACAAATATGCTCAGCTTACTCGGAGTATGAAAGTATATATAATACGTATACATCGACCATCGTGTGCACACTATACTGCTTGGATAAAGTTCCAGCCCCATTTCTTTGCAGAAACCATATATTTTCACAGATGCCCCCACGAGTGGGAGTAGTTGGAGAAAATTACTTTTTTTGGGGGGGGGGGGCTGGAGTCCTTATATCGTAGAGTATAATACTGGCAGTATTCCCGCAGTATATACCGCGAGTACTCGCAGTATTATTTCCGGGTTCACAATACTCTGGGTATATATTAGATGTACTCGGAGCATTGTGGGAGCATCTATCTGTGCGGAAAAGCTCTCTCCCATGGAAGAAGTGGTGGAAGAGCTTCCTGCATGGAAAAAAGCCTCCACACGGAGGAAGCAGTGGTATAAAAAAGCTTCCATGGAAATAAGTAAGAAGTACAATTTTCATGGAAGTATAGTGAGGACTACATATATATTAACCGATCGTCCGATATAGAGCGACCTTCTAAGGTTCGCGTCGGGCTCTGCGCTCGTTGTTTACCGGCTAGGAATCACTTCCTGGTGTGGGATCAAGGTATACGGGCGTAGACACGCCACACAGCCCAACCCCTACTATAAAACCCTAACCCTAACCCTAACCCTATCCCTGACCCAGAACCGGACCCACAAAAAAAACGGGCCGAAACAAAAAGGGCGAAAAAAACGCGGCTGCGCCGCTTCAGATCCTTGCTCGTTTTTACTATTATTCCGAATCTTGCGGACCACGAGAGTTCTCCCCTTACACTATTACTGTAGTAGCGACTGACTGTAAACTTCCCGGAAAGTTCCCGGAAATATCCTACCTACCAGATGAAAGGTGAATGCTCGTACTGGAAGTATAGTAGTAGTGGAACCTTCTACTTCCTCCGTATAGAAGCTTCCATGGAATTCTTATATTGTTTTGCCTTCCGACAATGTGCAGGGCAATTTTTTTTTTTTTAAATTATCATCTTTGCCATCCGACAATGTGCAGCATGAGCTTTAGCGTTGATCACTCATAACATTTCCGACAAAAGCAGAAAACCACGGAAACAAAGGAAACCTCTGCGCAAAGTCTAACTTCCTTCTAGATATACTTCCCGCTAAGCTTTATTCACAATACTCCATTTATGTGTTGTCCTTGCTCCCTCCTTCTTCTCAATATGCACTCTTTACGTTCTATTCTTAAGTTCTAAGCCGCATCCAAGCTCCATCCCCACGCCATCTTTTCTTCTCAATATGCACTCTTTGCGTTCTCTTCTTAAGTCCTGAGCCGCATCCAAGCTCCATCCCCACGCCATCGGTGTGGGTCTTGTCACCCCCCCCCCCCGCCCCCTGCCCCTTCTCGCTTCCTGGCGGCCCCTGAGCTGGAGTTTGAAGCGCGACACCCTCCTGGAAATGGCGACCTGTGTGGTCACCGAGGTGATTTGTAGCAGGCGTTCCTTCACCACCCCTTTCCTTGCCATCGACCCATCGTCCCTCTCCCCCACGACACTAGCTGCCAGCTGGTCGATGAAATTACTGTCCTCTACCCCGAGACGCCCAAAGCTTTCCACCGCTAAAGTGGCAAGTTTGTGACTCCGTTCGTCTAAGGACACATGTCCCGGACGAGCGTAGTGTTGGCGCTTGCGCGCCTCGGAGGTAGAGGCAGATGATCCATCGTGATCAGCACTGCCTCCTCGCAGGTGTACCTGCGCTTGAGGGTCAGCANCGCAAGCTATTTGATTTAGCACAGCGCGGCTTTTTTTTACGAGGTGCTTTTTTTGCGGAGCGCACTGAGCAGCCTAGCTTTGTGTGTTACCGCTTTTTTCGGTGCGTACGCGTATGTATGGTGCTGACTGTTGTATTTTTCCGATTGCCTCTTCACGGTGTTACTGGTATACCTGGTGCTCTTGCTGTGGAAGGATTTTTGTTATTGCGGTATTTTGAGTACGTAGTCCACTTGATTTGGAAGGAATTTGTCCACGTACGAATCTCATTCCCGGAGCCAGACATACAGAAGAGATGTTTTACATTACGAAGAGGTTTTAAGCTGTTTCGTGGGAATCTGGGGCTTCCGGAGCGGCACTGGTGGTACACCAGAGATATAATAAGTCGTACTGAACGACAAGCAACAAGGCATAATTTTAACCTACAGTTGTTGTCGCAGCAGAGCAGATTAAGAAGGCTGGCTGGATGGAGAATAGTTAAGTCTAAACCAGTAATTATTTCTGTTTTGGAATGGTTCTGCGATGGGTGACCTGCGGGTGGCAGTTATATGGGGACGGGGATGGTCGCGAGTTACGAGCCAGGAACGGCATCCTGCAGCTGAGGGTTTTCTGTTGAACTGGCGTCAGATTAAGAAAGAGGAAGAGAGGGATGCACTGCTTCGAACGTCCAATAATATTTATGTATGTACCTTGTTGTGAAATACCTGGTGGGCAACAACAGATTGTTACTATTAATAATATTAATGGTAGTTACAGTAGTACTACTACTACTGATATTTATAAACTCTTGATATTAGTCTACACAGCAGATATGATACTGCTGAAAGTAGACTACTACACTACTGTGGTGGTAGAGCCAGTTTGACGTTTTCGTTTTTCTCGAGATGGTTGTCTACTGTTATTACTGTTGTCGTAGGTATCCCGGCTTGGGCGGTGGTGAGTGCTGAAATGACCGCCCTGCCGGGGCAGTTCTCCATGATGAGCAGACGGCGTTTTTGTGGCCGGAGTAGAGAGTAAAGAGTTGCGCTGAAAGATTAGGCTCCTCTTTCAAAGACAGCAGTTACAGTTAGACTACATACTACTGTACTGTAGATACGAACCAGGTTCAGCATTGGTATTGCGGCGGTTCACAATACACAGGACACAGGACCCGCCACACCCCAGGAGCCTATCAACTACATTAACTACTACCAACCATTCCCTTCCTAATACAGCGTGTTATCAACTCAAGGTATTAACAGTATGTCCTGTAATCACAGACTAGATTTTTGGCGATGAGTTAATGTGACAACAACAACCAGATCCGGCAGTAGCTGACGTCATAAGGTCATGAAGGTAAGGATAACCTTCGCCAAAAAGGTTCTCACTCCGTCCACGAATTGACGCATGCTACGATAGAGGTGCACCTTGTTTTTTCTGAGCTCCTCACTTAAGGAGCGTCATACCTCACCGAAAAAATGATTTTGGAGAAAAATAAAAGTGCTGCCGGATGCGAAATCTCATGACCGAAGTATACTCTGAAACAATATTCGTCACAAAAAATGAAAAAAACGACGAATTTGGGTTAAGGAGCCCGATCGTTCAGAAAACGATTCAGCCAAAAAATGCTACCTCTACCGTAGTAGCACGCGTCTAATTGTTAGTGAAAAAGAGGTAAATATATAGGTTTTTGTGTCTACCGTAGGTTCTATTTACTACGTCCATCCGTGATAAGCCAGTTATAGTTGGACCATGAGTAAACAGGACCAAACATTTGTTAGTAAAAAAGAGGTACGTGTGAGGAACCTATTAATAGTGTAAGGGGACAGGGCTAGCAATACCATAACATACGTACATGTATGTATTATTATTATCTTTGCCATCCGACAATGTGCAGCATGATCTTCAGCACATGTATAGATTTTTGTGTGAAATTATGTTGAGATACGGACACATGCATGCACACCGGTATATATATATATGTGCTTGTCGTTTGTGCTAATAGTAATAATAATGCCGTGGACACCCGGCTCCCGCACGGACGCGTGCTACGATACGATAAAGGTATACTACTGTATACCGTTTTTTGGCTGGAATGTTTTCCTGGACGATCGGGCTCCCAAAATCAAGTGGACACCCGGCTCCCGCACGGACGCGTGCTACGATACGATCGAGGTATACTACTGTATACCGTTTTTTGGCTGGAATGTTTTCCTGGACGATCGGGCTCCTTGACCCAAATACATTGTATACTATTAATAGTATTAATAGTAGGCCGTGGTACTGTTCATCGGGTTTCGTAGCACTCTCAATTTCGTCCAAAATCAGTTTTTGACTTACTAAGGGCCCATATTAACGACTATAAAATAAATTCAATTTGGGGGGGAAAAAAAATCAAATTCGCTTTTCATTGGTCAACACACGCACCAGCACCAAAGATTATACCCCAAGATCCTAACATTTGGTGCTGGTGCGTGTGTTGACCAATGAAAAGCGGATTTGATTTTTTTTTTTCCCCCAAATTGAATTTATTTTATAGTCGTTAATATGGGCCCTAATAGTATAGAGCTCCTCAAGTAACCGACCACCCTCAGAAGAAAAAAACCCGCTTCACCCCTACCGCGTAGCATGCGTCCCACAGGTGATGGTTTATCAAGCGCCCCCCGTATTTCGCGCATTCATTATACACTCGTACGCATATACGGGCCGAGATATTGAGGGTGTGTCCTCATTGCGTTTGTCCCCGTAGCGAGAATGAACCTTGGCCGACATGTCTTCGTACGCTCTTTCCCATGTGCCCCCCCCCTATAAATATATGATATATTTATAGGTTGGGTTGGCGTCGGTTGGCAACGACGCTGTAAAACACGCCACTCGCTGCGTGAGCTAGACAACCAGGGTGCCGTTTTTTTTTGTTATTTTTTTTTGGCGGTCACCAAAGCTGGCGGTCGAGTAGATCATTTGTGCGGGGTGGAGAACCTTTGCTCCGCACAAGGGGAATGGTCGTATCACGTAGTGTTAAAATGGTAAGGCATCCGCGAGGCAGTTACATAGTAACACCCATTGCTGTCTCCGGAAGTGGCCACACCAGAAATTAAATTAACTCATTGAAGCTGTCGTCCATATGCAAGTCCGCCTCAGAGGCGGTTCTTAGCAGGATGCAGCTCACCCTCCATGCGACTCGCCCAATACC
>MEHQ01002657.1:89874-194786 GCA_008828725.1 Saccharina japonica | reverse complement strand
CCCCTCCCTCCCCTCCTTCTCCTACCCCTTCTCCTTGTCTCCCCCCACTGGTCTTCGATTATTCTACGCCCGTGCCCTCGGGTTTGGATACTTTCTTCACGCCCTCCCCCCTGCCCTCGCCATGCCAGTTCTGTTCACAGTGTTCATGGTTCTACTATCCCCGCTGTTGCTTCTATCAGGCGGAGTTAGGGACAACCGACTATATGTCATCAGTCTTCGGCGTCTTACCTCTCACTCCCTCTCTACCCGGCTTTTTATCAGATATGTAGGCGTTCTGATAGTATACGATACCACCATCATCATCACTGTTGCGCAAGACAAGAAAAAATTACCTGGTAGATATTGTTACCCTACGACCTGTCTGCCGCCGCCGTGTGTTTTAACACAAAACGTTTAACAAAATTTTGCAACCAAATTTCCAGGTACACATGTATCACTCTGTACCAAAATCTAAGCAACTTTTGTACATTAATATTCAATAAAAAAGGTGCTTTTATTTCGGAACAGAGTGGTATATGATGATAAGAGAAATACCTGGTATACACTACTACTACTGTTGGATATCGAACGATAATCGAGTTTAATATGATACCGATAAAATAAAACGAGTAATCGATACGATTTCGATATTTTATATATACATCCGAGGCATTTCGTTCAGTGTCATCAACAAACAAAAAACACGGGGGGGGATGGATGCCCGGGGGATGGAGGGCAAAACACGTTCGACATATACGATACATCAAAATTCGATATTTCCATATATGAAACTTTCGATACGATTTATCGATTTATCGATAGTTCGATAGTTTGATTTTTCGATATTTCGATATGATAGTTCGACAAATCGATATTTCGATATATCGAAACTATCGATACGATATACCGAAACTTCGATACGATTTATCGAAAATTTCGATACGATATATCGATATATCGAAAAATTCGATACTATGTATCGAAACGTTCTAAACGATATCCAACACAATATATGCATATCATACCTATACATATCATACCTATACATCATATCATACCTATACATATCATATCATATTACTTGAGCTATATATACTGCCGCTACCATGATGATGAGTGATGAGTGACGATGAGTCTTTCGTATCGCAAGGAACCCCGTACGTACCCACACCCCTTACCCCATACTCACCCGCGTACCTATACACTGTACGCACTTGAAGTAGAGCTGAAGGAGACCTTGGTTGCAGTGACCATTCTGTTCCAGAGTATATAGTACCGGTATACCGGTATATCATATGTAGGCCCGGCACAAAAAAAACTGTTCATCATATAATATATAATGTTTTTTTTTCCCTGAAGGCCAGGAATAACCCTTATAGGACTGGAGTCCCGTTTTGGGAACAAATTACTTAGAATTTGAGTAGTTTGTTCCCAAAACGGGAATGCAGTCCTGAAAGGGTTAAGTTTACCATTTTACTTCGTACTTTATGTACGTATCACATCATATGTATATCGTACATACATGTTCTATACGAAGTTAGAAACAACATTTTATATATAGGTACGAGTATAGAAGAGTGGCACAACGTCAGCCGCTTTTTTTTTCATGATCTAAAGTCAGCTCAACTGAACGAAGGTTTTTCCGCCGCACCGCTCGCCCACGGCTCGTCCGCAACAATGATAACCATTCCATGGTATATACCGTATATACCGGTATAGTGCCAGGTATAATATATATATTATACGACCAGAGGTATACCTATCCACACGTTGTGGATGCAAAACAGCAGTTCAGCTCGTAAATCATCAGCACACAAACAAGCATTCACAAATCTCTGCATATATAATCAATATATATATATAGGTGTGTCACATGTACCGCACACGAAAGACTCAGAAGAAGCACAGAAGAAGCCGAAGAAGCCGTTCGGAGCTGGAGACAAGGAGGTCGTCGAAGGAAAAGACAGACAGACCCGTTGTGACAGCGCTATATATATTATATATATATGCTATATAAATACATGCATATGTACACTAATATAATACTATATATATCCATCTTGACGCTGCGGGACCTGTTGTTGATCTACTGCTGCTGTAAGTTGCTGCCGTTATAATTTATGTTATTATATAAGGGGGAGAGTAAATGGAACCTACGGCACAAACAAAAACCTATACTCACTCGTATATCTTCCTAATGTTCCTACGAAACAATATTTATTCCTATCTATTATCTACTACGGCCGACCGTAACATCATAGGAAAAAAAGGAAATATACGTTCATGCCTACTCCATACCAGTCAGTCGGTGGGCGGAACTTCAAGGAACGCTCGGTATTCTCATTTATATATACCCCAACGCTCCTTCTAGTTTCGCTCAGATTGGTACGAAGTACTTTTGATCTTTTGATGGACCGTTCGCCTCGTGAGTTAGAGGTGGCGGGCTAGTGGCGGGTGGGTGGGTGGAGGGGGGGGGGGGGGGGGGGGGGGGGGGGGGGGGGGGGGGGGCGGCGGGCGGCGGGACAGAGAGAGGCTGAACGTTCCGGAAAGACACGAAAAAAACGTATATATATTATAAGAAACAACGGACCGAACAAAAGCCCCACCAACCGCCAATGTTAATGTTGTTGGTTAGTGTTTTTGTCTATACTATGCTACTACTACTACTACTACTACTACTACTACTACTACTACTACTACTACTACTACTACTACTACTACTACTACTACTACTACTACTACTACTTCTACTACTGCTACTACTACTACTACTACTGCTACTACTACTACTACTACTACTACTACTACTACTACTACTACTACTACTACTACTGCGCTGTATGACACGTACACATCATACCCGGTTGTCGTATCGTACGTATTACTAATAATAATGTGCTCCTGGCTTCTGGTTAAATCTGCCTGGCGCTATCAGGGGGGGGGGGGGGGGGGGGGGGGGGGGGGGGGGGGGCGTCACCTTCTTCAATACTAGGAAGTAAGTACCAGGTAAACGTACTGTGTACTGTGTAGATAATCACACGCGCGGCCTCTGACGACGTACGTACAGTAGTAGTATACGACGTACATACATATATATGTATCAACAACTCAATCAAGCTATATAGAGCCAAGCTTGCAAATATGTATGATATGTACTTCGTATTTCATTTTCATACATATGTAGTCGATAATTGAGTTTTTTTTTAGTATTTTAAGGGTTGAATTCACACCCACCCGCCACATAAAAGCTTATTGCAAAAGGTGGAGAGGATAATTTTCGAGCTTTGACTACTTCCTTCTGTATATATGCTTCGAAGTAGGTTGGATTCGCCACACTAGTAGTCTGCCATCTGCGTGTGGCGCAATCCTACTGAAGAAGGAACACGTATCATACATAATATGATACAGTAAAACCCAATAAAAGGCTACTAATAAGCTCTTTTTGTCGCTGTCATCCGCGTGCTGTGCCCCGCCCGCCCTACCCCCTACTGTGTACGTTAGAATGAACGGTGTTGTGCGTTAGAATGAACTGCCTGTGTTGTGCGTTAGAACGAACTACCTGTCGTTGGTTTGTTGTTGTTGTTGTTGTTGGTTACCAGTATACCGTACAGGACACCTACTAACTATCTGGGGTCTAGTATAGGCTGTATTTTTTATTTGAGAGAGGGTGCTTTCCACACTAACTTCAAGATAACGACTCCCGAGTTTCTCTTATTTCCCTCCACTAAAAATCTCAGCCTGGTGGCTTTCTTATTAGTAGCCTGTTTCTTATTGGTTAGGTGTCCTGCAATTGCATCGCACCACCCAATATGACTTACAGAGAGAGTCACCCGGCTGCGTAGTAGGCCGGCCACCAGCCAGTCAGTGCATATATATATATATTAATAGTGCTTCTTCGTATATAACCAACGAAAAAAAAAGAAACCTGGTATATATATATATATATGCTTTCGGGTTCGTCGAATGTCGCTGACTTGCTAATGGCAGTGTTATGTAAGGGTATTACCCGCTGAGCTTTAGGGGTATGTTATAAGGATTACCTTGGGCTGGGTAATCGATCGATCTTTTACCCCTATAGCTCAGCGGTATTACCCTCACATTATTACCCTCACAGGTAAAAGATCGATCGATTACCCAGCCCAGGGTAATCCTTATAACACTCTCCCCCCCTCTGAACGGCGGGATATTTGGGACGTCGGTACCGTAAACGGCCGTACGTTGACCTACCCGCTTCGTTCCAGTACCTGGGGAACCAGGAAGACGTGTTTTTTTCAGGGACGCACGCGCAAGCGTTTCTATAAAAAAAGAAACGTTCGAAGTGAGATTCGAAACCGTGTCCTGCCGACGACGCCAAATGTGAGGGTATTATTACCTGCTGAGCTATAGGGGTAAAAGATCGATCGATTACCCAGCCCAGGGTAATCCTTATAGCAGTGCGGTGTGCTATTGCGGGTCACGCGCTGCTGCTTTTTGCTTTACTTGGCGAGGGGGGGGGGTGCGCCGGATTTTCAGAAGCCTCTGCCAGATTAGATTATTCGAAGAACTCGAAAAACATGTGATGGCAAATGGAACAATAATACTTTGTTTTGGTTTTATAATAAGCGCTACGAATAATACCCACTGACTATTACTGTGGCCTATGGCCTATAGATTCACAGAATTCACGTGACTCCTCCTCCTCCTCCTCCTGCAGGCCTGTGGGTAGTGTGTTCTATATCTTAAGCCAGCACAGACAGGCTGTGACCGTATACCACTTACTCTGTATGTCATGAAAAAAAGTACCTGGTAAAAAACACAACACACCACCACCAGCTGTGCGATAATTATCTCGATCGGTATTAGTACGTAGTAGGGAGTTTGCGAAAATATTTTGGTTGGAACGTTGGAAGCAATTAGTGGGTACTACAGTAGGTGGTGTTTTGTTGTGGTCTGTTTCCTACGCACGTAATAAATGTAAAAATGAGCCCAACCGAAAATATTTTGGTCGGAACCAATTATTGTTATTATTATTATTATTATTATTATTATTATTATTATTATTATTATTATTATTATTATTATTATTATTATTATTATTATTATTATTATTATTATTATTATTATTATTATTATTATTATTATTATTATTATTATTATTATTATTATTATTATTATTATTATTATTATTATTATTATTATTATTATTATTATTATTATTATTATTATTATTATTATTATTATTATTATTATTATTATTATTATTATTATTATTATTATTATTATTATTATTATTATTATTATTATTATTATTATTATTATTATTATTATTATTATTATTATTATTATTATTATTATTATTATTATTATTATTATTATTATTATTATTATTATTATTATTATTATTATTATTATTATTATTATTATTATTATTATTATTATTATTATTATTATTATTATTATTATTATTATTATTATTATTATTATTATTATTATTATTATTATTATTATTATTATTATTATTATTATTATTATTATTATTATTATTATTATTATTATTATTATTATTATTATTATTATTATTATTATTATTATTATTATTATTATTATTATTATTATTATTATTATTATTATTATTATTATTATTATTATTATTATTATTATTATTATTATTATTATTATTATTATTATTATTATTATTATTATTATTATTATTATTATTATTATTATTATTATTATTATTATTATTATTATTATTATTATTATTATTATTATTATTATTATTATTATTATTATTATTATTATTATTATTATTATTATTATTATTATTATTATTATTATTATTATTATTATTATTATTATTATTATTATTATTATTATTATTATTATTATTATTATTATTATTATTATTATTATTATTATTATTATTATTATTATTATTATTATTATTATTATTATTATTATTATTATTATTATTATTATTATTATTATTATTATTATTATTATTATTATTATTATTATTATTATTATTATTATTATTATTATTATTATTATTATTATTATTATTATTATTATTATTATTATTATTATTATTATTATTATTATTATTATTATTATTATTATTATTATTATTATTATTATTATTATTATTATTATTATTATTATTATTATTATTATTATTATNCCCGCACAAATGATCTACTCGACCGCCAGCTTTGGTGACCGCCAAAAAAAATAACAAGAAAAAACGGCACCCTGGTTGTCTAGCTCACGCAGCGAGTGGCGTGTTTTACAGCGTCGTTGCCAACCGACGCCAACCCAACCTATAAGTATATCATATGTTTATAGGGGTCATTTTTATATAGAAAACAGACTACAAGAAACCCGACCAAAATTGGTTGTTAAACCCACGTTTTTTCTTAAAACACCCTATATATATTCATTATTTGTTATTATTTTTGGTTGCCATCCTCAACAATGTGTTAATAGCATGAAAGAGCTTCAACATTGATCACTCATAAAACACTCCGAAAGAAGAAAATCATTGAGAGAAAAAAAAGAAGAAAAAAGAGTCCGCGCCTCTGCATAAAGTCTACTACTCCCTTCTTCTGTACGTATCAGTATACGCAGGGAAGGAAAATTTTGCTTGGATGAGATTATTGGTGGTATTCGACGAATTGTGTCAGCTTTTTCATTCTGAATGAATGAATAACGCCCTGCACATTTTAGTGTCGGAAGGCAAAACATATAATAAAAATCATACCTATACCTACTTACCGGCTTGATGAGCTTTTTGTCTATACACCCCAATTTGCTGTCCTTGTATATACAGTACGACTTCTTCCTCATTCTCATCATCACCACCGTTTTCTATTCTAAACCTGAAGTTCGTTGCACCTTGAAGGCGTGGGGGGCTCCGTCGCGCTCGTTCTCGTGTGTGTGAGCGCCGTTGATTGGTTGATCTCCGGGGCACACTGCCGTGCCCTCTGCCACATTCTAGTCAGTGCTGCCATGACCCTAACCGGGCCTCTTTCTCGAACCAACCAACTCCCCCCCCTTCCCCCCCCCCGGTACACATTTTTTCTTAGAAGGATAGCCATCTAACTGTTGGGGCTGCTTGAATACCATTTAGCACTACTGTGCACTCCCGAAGCCTGGGGACAGAAACACTTGTTACTTGGAATTAGTGTCAGGTTGTATGTTCATGCACAGCAGTGTACAGTTAGTGCAGTACGTAGTGAAAGGTGACGTGGTTTTTTACAGTATTGATTGGCGCGACGGGTACTTTCCCGTCAAAACCAATACCCTGTCTATCGTATCATACGCATATAAGTAATATATATATATATAGCTACGCTCGGTAATCAATCGCAGAACAATTCATTGTGTGTTCTGACTTCGTTGGGCACGACAGATACTACTACTCCTATATGATACTACTAAAATATCCTTGATTTGGAAACGGCGAGGTGTTGTATCAGGTACCAGGTACATAAAAAGAAGCGGGGGGGGGGGGGGGGTACTCATTTTTTGATTGCCTTTGTCATTTGACCATTGACCACGCATCCTTTTCGAGACGGAACAGCGGGAGGGGGGTGTATTCATGTCGTGCACGGCCGTAGTCGTATGACCATAGACCCTCGCATCCCTACAATGCCGGGATGGAGCACGTGGGGTTTTCACCAACCAGGCAGACATTGGTGGGGGTACTCATTTGCTGCTTTTCTGCTTGCCTTAGTAATTCGACCATTTACAACGCATCCCTTCCGAGACGGAGAACCGTTCCTACCCCTAAGAGAGACACCTCCAGTACTTGGGCGCTCTTTACTTTGTTTCCATATTTTGCATAAAAAGCTTTTGCTGATCTTATCCCCTTCCCTGTTTCGGAGGAGGTGGGGGGGGGGTACTCATGTCGTGCATGGCCGTAGTCGAATGAACGTAGACCCTCGCATCCCTACAACGCCGGGACGGAACATGTAGGGTTTTCACCAGCCAGGCAGACATTGCTTGCACCAAGCGCGAAGCGCCGTGAGGTGTTGGGCGAGTCGCATGAAGAGTGAGCTGCATCCTGCTAAGAACCACTTGTGAGGCGGACTTGCATAATATGGACGACAGCTTCAATGAGATCATTTAACATCTGGTGCGAGTTGATTCCTGGTGCGGCTACTTCCAGAGACAGCAATTGGTATACTATGTATCTGCCTCGTGGGTGCCTTACTATATACGCAGTACGCGATACGATAATTCTCCTTGTGCGGAGTCAAGGCTCTCCACCCCGCACAAAATATCTAACTCGACCGCCAGCTATGGTGACGGCAAAACAAAAAAAACAAAAAAACGGTGCCCTGGTAGGCTAGCTCATGCAGTGAGAGGTGTGTTCTACAGCGTCGTCGCCAACCGACGCCAACCCAACCTACAGTATATACGAAGTATATACTTATATACGTATAGGGGGGGGGAGGGCGTACTCATTTGTGGCTTGCCTTAGTCATTTGACCATTGATTGGCCACGCATCCCTCTCGAGATGGAGCACCGTTCCTAGCGGGGGGGGGGGGGGGGGGGGGGGGGGGGCGTACTCATTTGTTGCTTGCCTTAGTCATTTGACCATTGACCACGCATCCCTTTCGAGACGGAGCACCGTTCCTACTCCTAATAGAGACACCTCCAACACTTGGGCGCTCATTACGTTGTTTCCATATATTACAGAGAAACCTTTTGCTAATCTTATCCCCTTCCTGTTTCGCCGCCTGTGGCCATCTATCTCCTAAGATAGCGATCGTTTTCTCGCTACTGTTTAGTGTACCAAACTGCTCCATGTCACACTCGTCTATTTTCCTCCATCTCCTCCTCTAGCACATCCCTTTCCTCCTTGTACCTTTCACATTCTCCCACTATGTGAACTCTACTCTCTATGGCTTTGCCACATGGGCACATCTGTGCATCTACTTCCTCCTCCTCCCGGCTACTGGTATACCCCCTTCTTCTTTCTGGCAGGTCCAGGTCCCCTACACGAAATCGCAGTTTCAGCTTTTTCGCGAAGTCCATTGGGCCGTGCAGATACCTTTTCATTCCTATTCCTTCTCTCAACCCCCCGAATATCTCTAAGTGTTCTTCCCCTTCCACCTTGTTTCTTAGGGCTGGGGGGGGGGTAGATCAGCGAAGAGAGCCCAAATTGTCCTACTGCCGTATATTTAGGTTACTTTCGGCGAGGCATAATGCCGCAGGCATCACTTTGTCCAGCGCCAAGGCTCGGTCGGTTTCTTTGTGTTACCCGTCAAGGCGCTTCCCGTTGAGCTATACTTGTTCATGGTCAAAGTTTGGCCGGTTACTAAGTACCCAACACAGGATACACACGACGTACGTACGCGTTGTAACACTCCCCCCGCAGGCAGCGAATCAGAAAGGAGTAGATAAGACTAGCAAAAAACGTTTCTGCGTGGTATACCTGGTACTCGTATGTATGTAATATATTGAAACAACGAAGTGAGCGCCCTAAGTGTTGGAGGCGTCTCTACCAGGAGTAGGAACGGCGCTCCGTCTCGAAAGGGATGCGTGGTCAATGGTCAAATTGTCTAAGGCAACTTAGCAACAAGTGAGTACGCCCCCCCCCCCCCCCCCCCCCCGACGTTAACAAAGAGTCACGAAGGGGGAAGAACACTTGTTGATAAAGGTGTAAACGGGAGAGGTTGGGAGAAGATATTCGGAATCAAAACGTACTTACACGGCCCAATGGACCACAGTAGCACGCGACAGATGTGAAGAATATCTTGTTTTTGACCAGACTGGAATTCTTATGTGAAAAGACTGGGTGTGTTCCACACTATTTTCAGTACAAAGAGGTCGCATTCTTATTTCCCCGCCCAAAATCTCAGTCTCAATTTCTTATTTATCAGATTCTTGACACCTGTCGCGTACTGTACGCGAAGACGCGCTGAAATTGCGGTTTCGTGTACTCGTAGAGGACCTGGACCTGCCAGAAAGAAGGACGTCGTACGCACGTACCGTATACAGGTAGTCGGGAGGAGGAGGAGGAGGAGGAGGGGGAATAAGAGAGTAGAACTCACAGTGTGGGAGAGTGCGGTATGTACAAGGAGGAACGGGATGTTGTTGGAGGAGGAGACGAGAAAAAACGCCCCTAAACAAAACATGTCTCCCTGGTCCCTCAGGTACTGAAACGAAGCGGGTAGTAGGTCAACGTACGGCCGTATACGGTACCGACGTCCCAAATATCCCGCCGTTCAGAGGGAGGGGGGGAGAGTGTTACATAAGGATTACCCTGGGCTGGGTAGTTGATCGATATATTTACCCCTAGAGCTCAGTAGGTAACAACTCCACACGAAAGTGATACGGAGAAGTTTCCTACACTAGATATTAGCGAAAAGACAATCGCTATCTTAGGAGATAGGTGGTGGCCATAGAAGGAAAAACAGGAAGGGGATAAGGTAAGCTGAACATTTTAATGCCAAATATGGAAGAAGAAAAAAAAAACGTAACGCGCGCGCACATGTTGAAGGTGTACCATTTAGCAGTAGGAACGGGGTGCTCCGTCTCGACACAGATGCGTGGTCAATGGTCAAATGACTAAGGCATCCAGCAACTGAGTACTCCCCCCCCCCCCCCCCCCCCCCCCCCCCCGCGCCAATGAATTGAATGCTGTCATCCAAACAAGAACGTCCGCTTCGCAAGCGGTTCTTAGCAGGACGCAGCTCACCCTTCATGCGACACGCCCAACACCTCACGGCGCTTCGCGCTTTGCGCAAGCAATACCTGCCTGTGGTCTGTGAAAACCCGACATGCTCCGTCCCGGCATTGTAGGGGTGCGAGGGTTCTATGGTCATACGACTACGACCATGCATGCCATGAGTACACGAGTACCCCCCCCCCCCCCCCCCCCCCCCCCCCCCCCCCCCCCCCCCCCCCCCCCCCCCCGCCCCGCCCCGCCCCCCCCTTCGGGGCGAATGGGGGATTCTTTGGTAACGAATCTATCGACGGGAATCGGTGTACGCTGCTGACGTAGCCTATACTATAGCTTTGACCGAAACTTTCTTTTCGGTTTTTGAGGGAAGCTACGCGTACATACAGTATATGTAGGGGGAGGCATTTATTTGTGCTTTAGGTTTTTAGGACGCAACGTCAAGAAAAAGAAAAATAAACTTTTTTTTAGAAAGGGTGTTTGTTGATGATGGCATGATGCGTTCTAGCATTTTTTTTTTGTAGGAAGCACACGCCAAAGGAAAAAAAAAAAAAACGGTTTTCCTTCTGAACGAAAGTTTCGAAGCAAGATTCGACCCCCCGTGTTCACGTCGATGCCATGTGTGAAAGCATCACAGCCTTACAGCTGAGCTACACTACAGTGTATACTAGTAGAGGTAGAAAGTTACCCGGGGTGCAAGGTATTCCGATTTCCCAACCCAAGCAAATAAGCCTTACAACGTTGTTTTTTCCAGCAACTACCACACACACAGCGGGATTATTTTCCTTACTGTAGCAGCCCCCCCCCCCTCCCCTCCCCCAACACCTCACGGCGCTTCGCGCTTGGTGCTAGCAATGTCTGCCTGGTCGGTGAAAACCCGACATGCTCCGTCCCGGCATTGTAGAGATCCGAGGGTTCTATGGTCATACGACTACGGCCATGCATGAAAATGAAGTACACCCACCCCGCCCCGTCCGTCCACCATTGTGCCCGCGATGGTGGTGATATGTGATATGTGTTTTCTTCTTGGTTTTCGTATTATTTGCGCTGCGTTTTTTATCGGGTCGTTCAGGATATCTATATATATCCGTTGGCTGGTCGTATTTTCCTTTGTTAACACCTTCGGACCGTCCTTGATGTCGAATGACTGTAAAAGCCCTTGAGTCGCCCGGTAAGCACCCCCGCCCACCCCCCACTTTTCTGTTGTTCTACTGGGTAGCATCAATAGGCCACCAATTGGTAGCCCGTCCCCAACTATATTACCCTCTTGGGCAGAGGCACTGCTTTCCCACACGCAGCAGCACCATGCAGAAACGCCGTAGCCTGTCATGTAGAAACCCAATCAATGCGTCGACGTATAGGACATAATCAATACTTCTTCTTCTTCTGTGGTAATTGAGGCACGAGTACACGAACTCATCCGTCTGCATCTATGTGTACGGAGTTTTACCCAGCCGAACGGGTAGCGACGCGTGCTACGGTAGAGGTGCACCATGTTTTTGCCTTCTAAGGGTGGTGACTTGAGGAGCTCTATACTAATAGTAAGTAAAAAACTGATACCGAACGAAAATTAAAGTACTACCCGATGACCAATCCCATGGCCTTAAGGGCCCATATTAAGGAATATAAAATAAATTCAATTTGGAAAAAATAAAATTCAAATCCGCTTTTCATTGGTCAACACACGCACCAGCACCAAAGATTAGGATCTTGGGGCATAATATTTGGTGTTGGTGCGTGTGTTGACCAATGAAGAGCGAATTTGATTTTTTTTTTTTCAAATTGAATTTATTTTGTACTCGTTAATATGGGCCCTAAGTATACATCGGAAAATATTGCATGACAAGAACCAAATTCGGACGATTTTTTGGGCTAAGGAGCCTTTAATAGGTCATTCAGAAAACGTTTCAGCCAAAAAAAGGTATACCTTATACCTCTATCGTATGGTAGCACTCGTGCCTAAGTGGTAGGATGGAGGGGGTATAGTATATGACATGTAGTTCTTTTACGTATTATACGTACGCGCCTTCAGTTTTGTTCCTGCTGTTGTTTCTTCGTTCTTTTTTGGCGATTGAGAAACGCTGCACATTTATTTGTCGGGACAAAAAATAACAATAGAGGGGAATGCCCTTTTTTCTCAGGCTTTTCCTATAGGATGGTGTGAGGGCATTCATTACCTGTTGAGCTATAAGGGTAAAATATCGATCGATTACCCAGCCCAGGGTAATCCTCATAACGCCCCCCCCCCCCCCTCTGAACGGCGGGATCTTTGGGACGTCGGTACCGTATACGGCCGGCCGTACGTTGGCCTACCCGCTTTCGTTTCAATACCTGGGGAACCAAGGAGATATATATATATATATATGTTGTTTAGGGACGCACGCGCAAGCGTTTCTATAAACAAAACGTTGGAAGTGATGAGATTCAACCCGTGTCTTCTCGACGACGCCAAATGTGAGGGTTACTACCTGTTGAGCTATACAAGGGTAAACTATCGATCGATTCGTACCCAGCCCAGGGTAACCCTTACGAGTACAACAATGAGGCGCTTTCTGTACCTCGCCCAGATATTGACGGAAAGCGCCCCCCCCCCCTGCGCAAACAACAAAGAAACTGCTGAAACAGTAGTAGTAGTAAGTAGTAAAGCGCGAAGAGGAGGTGACAGTATATTTGTATATACATACGGTAGTTAGATGAGGAAGCCCTTTTCAGCCCAAACCTATCTCCTCTCTACACCACCGTACGTTGTAGTAAGCTCTATCTAGCGGCTAAGACATGTCTGAAATAATGTCTTTAGAGCCCTTTTTCTCAGCAGGGGCTTGTCTTAGACGCTGTTTCGTCCCTTAGGTGTCTTATTTTCGTAAGGCAACGTCCCTGCGCTCGAAAAGGGGCATGTGAACGAACTCCGACTTCAAAATTCAGCGAATAATGTAATGGAACATCTATCTCTTCCTGTTGTGTCTTTTTTCGTCCGCAACTAAACCCATATATATCCTGCGTCTGTCGTATGCAGCCTCTCCTCCGAAACTGTCACAGTCACCGCCCGTCAGTCACAGCCCGAACGCCACGCACGCACGCACGCACGCACGCACGCACGCACGCACGCACGCACGCACGCCGTTTCAGTTTTTACACCATATAAATAACCACAACCGTCACATCATGATCGTCCTCGGTTCCGAAGATTTCCCTCCCCCCGTTGAATATATTATTTGGCGCGGCCGTTGAGATCTCTCGTTCATCATATCACATCACAATCACACAGCCAATCAATCAGCACGGTGTAGCATGGGTTTTGGGATGAGAGTTTTTGTTTTCCTCTGTGCTATACTCCCGATAAAAGGGTGGTGGTAGTAGGGGATGGGGGGGGGGGGGGGGGGGGCGCTCGCACGGGAGAATAAACCTCCGCGCTGAGTGCCAGCTCGCAGCGCGGCGACAAAATAAATCCCTGGTATGTCGTATGTACGCGAAACTTATTTAATGCCCGCATTGTCAGTAAGGATCTATCTAAAACTGCCTTTTCTTCTCGTACACTGTTGTTGTTATTTCGGTAGTTTATATGATCAATTATTGCCGTCGACTTTGTGGGTCCGCGCTGACGCACTACAGCACAATACACCACACCACACCAGGTAGTAGGTGTTCCTTGCCCCCCCCCCCCCCCCTGGAGCTCCATTGTTTCGCTGGAAGTGCACCAAAAAGCATCAGAAAAAAAATACAGTATTTAGTATACTCGTGGATAATAACTATATACATACCTGGTAGAGCCTATGTAATACAGTACCCGTGGTTACTAACTACCGGTATATAGTACCGGCCCGCTCAAAATAAAGTACGAGAACCCGCAAGAAAGTCAGCGTGATTTTTTTTTTCAAGTTTTTTTATGAAAGCTCCCAGCCTACGTACTCAGTAGTGCCTAACCCTTTTAGAACTGCAGTCCCGTTTTGGGGACAGATTACTCAGAATTAGAGTGGTTTGTCCCCATAACGGGACTGCAGTTAGTTCTAAAAGGGCGAAGTGTTTTTTTTTGTTAAGAAAGTTGACCTCTTTTCCTGTGGCTGGCCCGAGCCCAAAAGACACCATTATTTAAAGGCGCACTACAGCACTACGTACTACTACTATTAACAGGAAAAAAAGCGTCTTCTCGAGAACCAAAATAAGAAAGGGCGACATACGAAGTAAGAAAATGTGCTTTCGCGCGCGCCCTATGATAAGAAAAGAGTCAGCCTACTGAGCCCGACTTTAGGCTTGTCTCGTGAGAGGGCCACGATTGGATACCGATGAGATGATGATGCTGTGTTGTTGCAATCGCATCTCCGCCATCGCCGTCGTCGGTATTTTTTCTTCAGAGTTAGAGAGAGGTACATACAGAGTATACGACGAAGAGCAGTATAACACCGACCAGTATACAGACTATACTCTCCCTCCTCGTAGCACGAGTATATCGCCGAGAGCACAGGAAGGAGGATCGGTATAGAGGCTATGACACACTCACTTTTGTTTGTGTTTACAGCAGTATAACTTTAACTTTTATGGTGCAGGTTAGGTATACCGCCGCGAAAAATATTTGGATTTTGAAGACCAGTGGCGCTGATGCAGCAGTAAGTGCGCACAACATCGTCCTTTTTTTTTGCCGAAAGTCGTGCTCCACATACACACACCTACGTCGAGCCGCTCCGAACGCTCGCCATTGTCCAGCCGTGGCGTGGTGATAAGGATGGACTTGAAATGACTCCATGAACAGACAGCTGAGAAGAATATATACTCGTAGGGGAAGAATAAGGATGAGGATGAGGACGAATCGGCAATTATATATACATTTGATGCACTCATTCATGACCGTGTATTTTCTTGCAAAGAAATTGTGCAAACATACCTTTTTTGGGTAAGTTAGCCTGTGACCACGGGGATCGACCGTGTCAAGTGTTGGATTAGTACGGACAGATGGAGGTACTGGATAGAGAGACCGGCACGGTTTTTAATGTGAAGACAACAACAACAACAACAACAACAACAACAACACTCGTACGATACATTCAAATATCCTTACAAGTACAAGTAGTAAAGTGCATACCAGGTAAATTGACAACCGACACAAATATTCCACCGCCCTTGAACTTTTTCTGTCCCTCGGATAGAAAATGATACATACGAACCGGGGGGCTGTATTATCACACCACAGCCAGGTTACCAGGTACCAGGTACTCGCAGGTTCGAAGTGACACGTACGTACTAGTCGGATAGTTTACTATCCACATGCCGACAGCTGTTTGTTGCCTCGCTACTCGAAGATTGTGGGGTTCACCACACCAGTTGGTTGACCGTCGCTCTAAGCTCCCCAGACCCTATATGATACCTGGTATACACGATACACGAACATATATATACGAACAAACAAAGTGAAACAGCGACGACGAAACGAGTCTATCGTCGTCGTGGTCGACGTCGAATCATATTGTTTTTATTTTATTTTGGCCGTTTCATTTCACATTGAACAGGTCATCATGGAGGAGGCGTGTTTTTTGCACTCTCGCCGCGCCGCTGCGCTTGCCCCTGTGCTGCTGTGCCACTGCTCTGCCGTCGTCCCTCTGTCACTGGCCGTTCTACTTTCACCTTCCTGAGAAAAACAGCCGAAGCAGAGGCACTCTCTGCTCGGAGCTTCACCTATACCTTCTGCTGTTCCCTCCCCCAGTGAAATATCGCGATTTGTTGAGCCCTCGTTGCCACTACTATTATGGCAGACCCTGCATCAGATATCGCCTCCTCCCGCCAAACAATCGTAGAACAGCAGAAATCCAAGGAGAAAGACGCTCTGCTTGATGTTCGCCGCAAGCTCGAGGCGATCTCGGCCGAGCACAAGGCATTTGGGAAGGTGGTGACGCAAGGTCTGGACGTGGTGAGGCGTTCGCTGGACGACTTCGGTGCCTCTCCGGGAGGAGGCTCGCTGGCCATCAGCTTCAACGGAGGCAAGGACGCGTGCGTGGTCCTGTACCTATTGCTGTTGGTGCTCGCGGAGAGGGACGAGCTGGATCGGTTGTCGGCGACACCAGGAGAAAAGGCGAGTTTTCACAGAACGTTGCTCAGACAGTATAGGCAGCACGTCTCGCGCGACCACCCCTCTCGTGCCGAACAGGCGATCCAGTTGATCAACGCCAGGCACGCCCTTCCAGCTTGCTCACAGACGGAGCCATCTCCACAGCAGCAGAGCAGCAGCAGCAGTAGCAGGGGAGCTGTTGGCTGGTTATTTGCTCCCTGTACTAGGCCTTTCCGTTTGAACCCAGGATCTGCTGTTGCTGCTGCTGCTGGTGCTGCCGCTGCCGCCGCTGCCGCTGCTGCTGCACACAGCACCCGGCACCAAAATGTGAAATTCTTCTCGTCTAATTCACTTCCGAACTGGCTTTCTCCCCTCATGCTTGCGGCAGTAAAGCGTCGCAGAAATGAACCTTCTCCCTCTCGGAGCTACGAGCATACACCCGACGAGCGCTTACTACCGCAGGATATGACATCTGCTTTGCTGCTCCCTGCTCCCACACAGCAGTAGTGGTCGAGATTGCTGGGGCAGTCGGCAGGGTCGTTTCCCGCGGCGTAATTTTTTTTACGCCGCTTGTTCCTCGACCCTCGCCCAGTATAGATAAATCCCGATTTGTCCGAAATTTAAGGACCGTTTGGATATTAACATGCATGCACAAACGATCCTTACATTAACGGGCAGAGCTTGGTACCTCTCAGCCTCTCGGCCAGAATGTCAATCAGACGCCAGGACCAGGACAGGCCCACAGCGGGGGGGGGGGGGAGTCTATATCTATTATTAATAGTACCAGGTTTATTATAGCGTGGTGGCTGGCCCCTGGTGAACGTAGTGTCCCTTTCCCCCGAAGCACCACATCAATCTCTTCGTATCCGCGCGACCTTTATAGCACAAGCTACGTACGAGTACGAGTACTGCTTCGAGAGCGCGCCCGTCTAGATCCGTACGAGTACACCACACAAGCCCCACATTATTGCGACACATTTCGGTGGGCTAGCAGGTAACCACGAAGCCTGTTAGCATCGAGATCGCGAGTTCGAGCCCCGCCGAGTGCATGCTCGTAGGGACTTTTTCTTGCAAAAAATATCTTGAATGGCGGAAAGCGCGAGAGCGTGAGTTAGCAAAAAAAAATATCTTGAATAGCGGAAAGCGCGAGAGCGTGAGTTAGCAAAAATTCGATGAAAATCGACGAGCGTTGGGAATGCTGAACCCTCTGCGCGATAAAAATGCAAGGCAAGAACCGTAGTGGGAGAGGAGGGAGAGGAGCCTACTTTGTGACCCCGGATCTGAGTACGACTAGGGAGGGAGAAAGACGGAAGTGCGAAGATAATAAATGGGATGGGGAAAAAAAGAAAAGAAAAAAAAAAAAAAAAAAAAAAACAGCACACACACACACACACACACACACACACACACACACACACACACACACACACACACACACACACACACACACACACACACACACACACACACACACACACACACACACACACACACACACACACACACACACACACACACACACACACACACACACACACACACACACACACACACACACACACACACACACACACACACACACACACACACACACACACACACACACACACACACACACACACACACACACACACACACACACACACACACACACACACACACACACACACACACACACACACACACACACACACACACACACACACACACACACACACACACACACACACACACACACACACACACACACACACACACACACACACACACACACACACACACACACACACACACACACACACACACACACACACACACACACACACACACACACACACACACACACACACACACACACACACACACACACACACACACACACACACACACACACACACACACACACACACACACACACACACACACACACACACACACACACACACACACACACACACACACACACACACACACACACACACACACACACACACACACACACACACACACACACACACACACACACACACACACACACACACACACACACACACACACACACACACACACACACACACACACACACACACACACACACACACACACACACACACACACACACACACACACACACACACACACACACACACACACACACACACACACACACACACACACACACACACACACACACACACACACACACACACACACACACACACACACACACACACACACACACACACACACACACACACACACACACACACACACACACACACACACACACACACACACACACACACACACACACACACACACACACACACACACACACACACACACACACACACACACACACACACACACACACACACACACACACACACACACACACACACACACACACACACACACACACACACACACACACACACACACACACACACACACACACACACACACACACACACACACACACACACACACACACACACACACACACACACACACACACACACACACACACACACACACACACACACACACACACACACACACACACACACACACACACACACACACACACACACACACACACACACACACACACACACACACACACACACACACACACACACACACACACACACACACACACACACACACACACACACACACACACACACACACACACACACACACACACACACACACACACACACACACACACACACACACACACACACACACACACACACACACACACACACACACACACACACACACACACACACACACACACACACACACACACACACACACACACACACACACACACACACACACACACACACACACACACACACACACACACACACACACACACACACACACACACACACACACACACACACACACACACACACACACACACACACACACACACACACACACACACACACACACACACACACACACACACACACACACACACACACACACACACACACACACACACACACACACACACACACACACACACACACACACACACACACACACACACACACACACACACACACACACACACACACACACACACACACACACACACACACACACACACACACACACACACACACACACACACACACACACACACACACACACACACACACACACACACACACACACACACACACACACACACACACACACACACACACACACACACACACACACACACACACACACACACACACACACACACACACACACACACACACACACACACACACACACACACACACACACACACACACACACACACACACACACACACACACACACACACACACACACACACACACACACACACACACACACACACACACACACACACACACACACACACACACACACACACACACACACACACACACACACACACACACACACACACACACACACACACACACACACACACACACACACACACACACACACACATACACACACACACACATTAAACGTACATCTTCCCGGTACATGAACATATCATACAATTCGCGAGCACATATTACCTGGTAGAGCAGAGAGCAGAGTGTAGGGCGACGAGGGAAGAAAGGGCTGAAGCCTTCTCGCGACAAATGATGAAGGCACGAACCCTACGAGAAGTGAGGAGGGGGGAAGAGAACCTGCTATTTATCTATATACTCGTACGTGACCCCGGATCTTAAGAGTTACGATTGTTGTTAATATACAGGAGGGAGAGACAAAAAAAGGGCGAAGATAGCAAAAAAAACAGCACAAAAGGGTCGTCGATCGGCCACTCACTGCGGTACTACATACGAAGTACCACAGCAGGTCTGCTGTGTGTGGTTGTCTTCACATTTAACTCGTTCTTTCTATTATACCCAACTACATCCATCCGTACACCCAGTGTCTGTCCTGATTCCTAATCCTATCATAGAGAGATTCAAATTCTGTGGTCACAGACTACTACTACTGTGAGACAGAGAAAAACCAAAACATAATAAACGCAAAAGAATGGGCAAAGCAAGTGAAATGTCAACGTACCGGGTACGATAACACAACGACACGAGCCAAACCAAAAAATAAGAACAAAAAGACCGAAAAGACAGTGAAAAAAACGAAAATATACGGTAAGTATTTACCTGGTATGTATTATATAATATCATATAAATATCATACACCATACATCATACATACGAATAATACCATTTTTTCTGTAATTGTTTTTACTAGCTGGTATGTTTTTATTCATACGAGTATATAATACGTACGTAAGAAGCGGTTGACTTTTTTTCATGAAAAACTACAAAAACACGTCAGCTAATCTGTGAGTTGTCCCGATCGGTTGATACTTTACTATTATTAATAGTATTACTAACCCAGTAACCTGCTGCGTGGCAAGAGCTTTATCACAGTTTATATGAGGTGAAGGTCCTAATCACTGGTTTTGCTCTGATTCGTTGGACACTCTTGGTGTAATATAGTGCACCGCCGGCGATCGTCCTGTCACGAGCATTTCTTCTTTCTGTCTTAAGCCGGTTTGCTCTCAAATGGGAGTCTGGGACAGAGAGCAGTTTATCAAATCACGGGGGCGTAAAATAGTTTTATACCGGCATATATCATTTCATGTCATATCATATTATATATACCCGGTATATCATATATCATACTCTGGTACGTATACATACAGTAGTAGTATGGGCCTGCCAACAAGGGACACCTCGTAATCTGAGCAAAGCCCTTGAACCTTGTATTGTGCACACCTTCCTTGATAAACCTTGGGCTGTTTCGTATAGGACTCGCCGCTAAGCACGATTTCTTAAATCCATTTTTCTTAACCCTTATAGAACTGCAGTCCCATTTTGGGGACAAACCACTCTAATTCTAAGTGATTTGTCCCCAAAACGGGACTCCAGTCCCCCAAAAAGTGAGCCTTCTGCTCCTATCCGATTATTTCTTATTCGTGGGCCTACTCGTCTACTCTTCTTTGTATATACGTACCTGGTATATACTGTTTTGTAGGGCACGCACATAAGACATTGTTCGTCCTTATTCAGAGCACACTTTGCAGTCCAGTGCAGTACTCTGTAGAAGTGATGCAGGGGCTGCCATGTATTGCCACACAGGTGAGGTGGCTTAGAGGCCATGGCGGGGAATTATACGCCCGACTTTCCCGAAAGAACCAGGAGCAGGGTTCGTCATAGACGCGTAGCGTGATCGATCCGCACACGAAGCTTCGAATTTCGCTGCAAGAAGGATCCAGGTTCCAGGTCCAGGGCGGTATTTTAAGCACGAGAGGGGAAATGGGACGAATATGCTTGGTGTTAAAATATTACCTGGCATACCAGTTATATAGAGTACTATTATACTGTTATAGTAAAATGGCACGCGTGGTGGCGGCTGCTAACTACCCCGTTACTGCTTGCGTACGGCATCGCCCACAAGCAGAAAAAAAAATGAAATCGGTGCTGCAGGGTTTGAGGATGATACACCCTCAGTAGTAGCATTAATAATAGTGCTACCGTATTATTAATAGTATGAACATTTCTCCATGTACGTGGTACCGGTATGTATTAATAGTACCGGAACTACTGCAAGGATTTGTACAACAGCAGTGTGTCTTGTGGTCTTCACATTAAACCGTTCTTTCTACCCGTCGACATCCAGCACACCCAAGTGTCCGTGCCGATTCTTCATCCTAGAGAGACACCAGTTCTTCTGTGGCCACAAACCTACGACACACAACACACAGAGAGAAGGCATCACGCCTGCAGTATTATGATGCTGCTCGCAGTGCAAAATCTGTACGCGTACCAGGTATGGGCTATCGAATATTTATTCCGGCTGTCTTATATATAGCGCATAATAGGTGCAAAATCGCCCACCCTACTGCGGTCTTCAAAAGATGCGAGTATCCTTGCTGATTCTTCGTCCTATATACTCGTAGAGAGGCAAAGCACAAGCTCTTTGGTCACGAACCTACACAGTACGAGTAGTGCGTTGAAAGTGCTGGCATGTGGAGGCGGTTGGTGAGACAGCGCGCTTTTCGTGTTTTTTTTGTGCGTTGTACACGTGGGAAGAACACACAACACACAACACACACACGTGAATCGGGTCCCAGGTCCCAAAGGGTTTAGTCAAAATTGTTAAATTGTCGTACCGGTACCGCGTGCGAGTCTACAGGTGCTCACGTTCCCACATGTTTTATTTTTTGTGGTAATAATAATTAGGAAGAGGTTACTCGTATTAATAGTCAAAGCTCAACGGCAGTCGCCATAGGGAGGCAGTTTGTATGAACGGGCGACCCACGGTTCTTTCTGTTCCTTTTCACTCAAAAAATATGTTCGTGTGCATGAAAAAATGAATCGTACGTACGCCGATTTAACGGACTGGCGACACGCAGTAATAGTTACCAGTTACCAGCAGGTACAGCGGTATTATTAATAGAGACTATGGGGGAAACTAAGAGTAGCTGATAGCTGTCGCTAAGAACTCGCGCAGTATCATAGGGTATTTGTAAATTTCGTCAGCTTGGGTGCGTTATTGGCGGGCGATGGATGGTGGACTTATCTTTTCGGAGATGTGTGTGTGTGTGTGTTCTTCACATTAAACCTTAAACCGTCCTTTCTACCCGTCGACATCCAGCACACCCACCCAGTGTCCGTGCCGATTCTTCATCCTATTACAAGAGAGATACCAGTTCTTCTGTGGTCACAAAACTACGACACATATATATATATATAGAGATACTGCGCTGCAATGCAAAGAGACGATACACCACCACGGGTCGGTCGTAGATTTACGCTATGCTATCATACCACTCTGACCCGAAATATAAGAAACAATTCAATTACATGTTGGTATGCAAACGGTCCTTTTATAAGTGGTACATCAATACGTACGGCCATCTCGAAAGAGACCACTATTAATAGTATGTTTTTTGAGGGATAGATGTGTTTACGTTACTATTTGCTGTACTGCATGCAGATGATGAGAATGTGAGAACGTACTGGTGCTGCCGAAAAAATGGCCAATTTTGAGAAACCGCTCTCAAGAACCCCAACTCCCAAAACCGCAACAAAGCGTGTGTGTGTTTTTTGTTGTTGTTGTTGTTGTTGTTGTTGTTTTTTTTTTTCGTCAGGGGCTTTGTTCTCTTATCATTCCCCCGTCTTCAGGCAATTGGGCGCATTCACACCCTATATTCGTATGGAAACGTTGTTTTGAGGAGACAAAATACCGAAAGCGAGAACCGATGAAAAAGTCAAGAACCTCGTGCGAACTTGAGAACCACGCAAGAACTCGAACCGGTATTACCGTAAAGTATAATACGTCCCTGCTTTTTTGGCGCTTTTTTGGCGCTTTTTTTTTTTTTTTTTTGTCCATCCCATTTATTATCTTACCGCCCTTCCTTTCTCTCTCCTCCCTAGTCGTAACTCAGATCCGGGGTCACAAAGTAGGCTCCTCTCCCTCCTCCCCCACTACGGTTCTTGCCTTGCATTTTTATCGCGAGAAGACCTCAGCCTTTCCTTCCCTCCTCGACTCGCATCGAATTGTGCCTCCAAACATTTGACACTCGCATTCGCTTGTAATGGGAATTTTTTTCATATTTTCCCCTGGTATATTCGTACATGCAGTTCGTAAGGAGTACGGGGAGCAGTTGCTGCAAAAAGCAGAAGAAGTCGGGGGGGGGTGTGATGAACACACAGCGATTTTCTCTAACGTCAATTATTACGTACCAGGTACGAGTACTTATATGATACTCGTCAGCAGATATCCGTTCGTGTTACGCGTACCTACCCACAGGTACTGTAGTAAACAATTTGAAGTGGAAAGTCTGGTACCAGGCATGAACGTAAGTAAATGTTCACCAGAAGGATTAAGAATTAATACGGTAGTCGGCCGGTGTTTTTTATACTCTGTAGGTTGAAGTAGCATCCACGCCCGGATGTCCGCATGTTTTCCTTCAGTTTTTGTGATCAGTGATCATATAAAAATATATGACCCTGCTTGGGGGGTTTCCGGCAAAGACAAGCTTAAGCTTGCACCGAAGCGACGCTGCTCCTGGGGGGTAAGAGCCCATTCTCCGCTGACTGCAGAAGAAGCCAGTGGTATTCTAAAAGCAAAACGTAGCACTCCGCGGTTCTCTATGCTGTACCTGGTATATAGGTATCCGGCGGTATTATACGTAACGGACATATCATATATGTATGTTGTGTATGGTGACGGCAATGTAACGGTCGGTGCGTATTGTGTTCTTCAATAAACCGTTATTTCTCTGTACTTACGTACACGTCTCGACATCCAGCACACCCAGTGTCGGTGCCGGTAGACTGACTGACTTACTGACTGACTGACTATATATCTGACTAACTACTGTTGTCTGGGATGGCCGTGTTCGTTCGCTCTCCTTCCGTCTGTTGCGCGCCTCGATCGATCTTCTCTCTTTGTTCACCGGCTGTTACAGCGTATCCCTGTGGTCTACTTCGAGAAGGAGGAGTTTCCTGAGATCGAGGACTTCATGCGGGAGGTGTCCGGGACCTACGGCTTCGAGTTCCTGAGATACTCGGTTTCCTATAAGGACGGCATGCAAGACCTTGTGGACAACCATGGTGTCAAGGTAAGACGACTATTAATAAAGACAGCTTATGATAGCTGTCACTAAGAATTCGCGCAGCTGGATATTACTGGTACAGCATCTATAGCTTAGAACGCTACTGCTGCTGCTGCTGCTGTCGTCAACTTGGGTGCGTTTCTTAAGAAGTTGTGTTGTGGTCTTTCTGGTGTCTGGTGCTTCCAGCACACCACCCCCAACCATTGCTGTGTTGTTTTATCCCTTTTTTCTGTCCCTGGGGTCCATGTGTATGTAACGAGTGCACGAGATAGATATAGGTATCATACAACACAACCGATTCAGGCGAAACAAACAAACAAGAAGCGGTCGTTTCATAATATGTACCAGGTATATAAATATCGTTCTGAGGTCAAAAATCGTACCAGGTATCAGGTACCGGTATATATATACTACAGCTACGAGTATACAGAAACAAGTCGTACGTTTAAAAAAAATAATCATGTGACTCTATTTCCAAGTAATTTTCGACCCAAAGCGGGCGTGCAGCCCTTAAATGGTTTTATTCCTTTCAGTAATGCTGCAACAGTTATGATCTCGCACTAACGAGTATTTCCAAGCAGTTAGTTTGTCCCTGAAAAGCGCGCGTGTGTGCTCTTTTTCTAAAGCGGTTGCTCATTTCGCACCCTGGTACCGGTATGACATATCTATACCAGGTATATACAGTACAGGACACCTGATAAGAAACAGGCTAATAAGAAATCCAGGCTGATATTTACTAAAGGAAAATAATAAATTCGGGAGTCGTTATCTTGAAATTAGTGTAGAAAGCACCCTCATCTCAAAAAAGAAATCCAGCCTGGACCAGATTTCCTGTTTCTTATTAGATGTCCTGTACTATAATATATATATACAATGGCAGGAATGGTCACGTTTTTAGATTTTTACCGATTTTCGAGCTGCTGCTGCTGTGGCGGGGCACATGAGGATAACAGTTTTTTGGTCATGATAGAGCCGCCGGCACCGGCTGCACGGGACCGGGCTGCAACGGCGCCGAGTGAAGCACCGCCTTTTTTTGTTTGCTGTACAAAACACGCTCTGTTTTTGCGGTTGGCTACCCCCATGTCGCCCCGCCCGTAATATAATCTCAAGCGTGTAAAATACCTCGTATGGTCGAGCGAGCGTCCACCCTCCCTCTTTTTTATGCTTGTTTGTGTGGTCGGAAGGTACATACGAAGTATATACATACTAGGTATCATATGATACGTACGATCGCCTGTTTGTTTTACCTGGTGATATGTATGTAAGGCGCTCGTCGTTGAGGGTCTGTATCATGTTCCCTTCGCATCTTGCCCGTTTTTTTTTTTGTGTGTATATATACGGAAGATGTGGCGTAGTACGCGTGCTGCTTGCTGTCATCCTTTTGCGTGCCGCAAATCTTTGCCACATGGGCCCGTCGCCTCGGACACAGAAAAGCAAAACCAGATTCAGAAACCAGATATATTAGATATGCAGCAGTGCCACGTGGAACTGTCTCCTCCCCGACGCTTCAAAGTCCACCCACCCACCCACCGACCCACCCATCCACCCACCCATCCACCCGCCCACTCACTCTATATCGACGGATGCACCAATGGTGTAGTCTATTTCCAAGTAAGTTTCTCCCCGGAAGCTTGGGTGCAGAAGGTCATGCAAGTACTCCATTTCAACTTTGTGGACACGCAGTCCCTGAGAGAAGCGAAACTGAGGAATCGAAACCGTATCATATATGGTACATGTCTAGACTATGACATACACGAAAAACGCCTCCAAATATACATGAACATCGCCTTAGTTGGAATGTGCAGCAAAGCAGTACAACTGCTGAACTATTATTATTATGATTATTATCATGATTATTGTGATTATTGTTCGTATGAGTATTTCCTTAAGACAATATGCAGCACGAGCTTCATTGTTTATCACTCATAAGCATTGCCCGAAAAAAAGGAACCCAAGGTACTGCGGTGGTTTCATGACAGCAGGCGTAGATCGTAAATCTGCCCGCTCAGGCGAACTTCTCAGACGTGCCCACATAAAATGATGCTGTTTCTAATGAGGTGCCTGGTAGGGTTTTGTCACAGAAGCTGTAAGGCATTCGTTCCCAACGGTGAGCTTATTTTTGGCTTCGGCTACCGGCGGCCACCACCCCGACCCGGAACTCTAACCCTAACCCTAACCCTAACTAGAGGCACGCCTAGTTGGTGTGTCACCTGGTCGTTGTGCTTGGAAAGGCTCTATTTTCAGTGTGGACACATCTAAGGAAGTTTGCCTGAGCGGGCAGATATACTGTACGCGAATACGTTTTTTGATGGATGCATCGGCAGGCATGCAGCTTTCACGATAAGTGTTTTTCTAACAAAGCCAGCGAGTATGCGTGAAATGGCCACGGGAACACCGGTCGGTTAGCTTTTGATGACGAAAACAGCGAGTTTCGAACATGGCTGTGCCACGTCTAGTTTTTGGCTACGACCACTATGATGATGAGACAGATAAGGGCGGCTAATGGCCGTTATGATAAAAAAAGATATCGTTTCGTCCTAAATTTCCAGATTTTCCGTGTTTTTTTTCGCGCATTTTTTGTTTATTCTAGATTTTTGTGAAATTGCTTCCAAATATGTGAATACCAAGCGTTCCTGGTATGTTTTCCTCTCCCTCTGTTGAAATTGCCAAATTGTGACAGAACGCCTCCGCATCATCATACAAATTCAGAAATCAAGAAAATCTGGACAAACTGGGAACAAATCTCTCCGATAGTAGCGGCCCCAAGATGATGATGATTAAAAGCAAAAGACGACGATAGTTGAGAACATCACCTTAATTTATACGTATCTCAGCTCGCTACGTTGTACGATAATAACCCAACCCAGCTTGTGGTTGCGAAAAGAAGCTCGAGTTCCTGGAAGGTGTACTGTAGTACTACTGCCTGTACCGTGCGATAGAGCGGGAAACGAGAAACGTGGAACAAGAATAGCGTACCCATAAACAATACTCCCGGGTGCGTAATCAAGTTGTGTGTTCGTGGGGTGCACGAAAGTAATCACCTGGTAGCTGGTGTAGGGTGATATACATACAGCCTCGAAATAAATGCGGCGTCTTTAACCCCTTCACTATCCCCCCCCAAAAAAAATCCCACACTATTTCCAAGTATATAATGCCAAAATGTAGTAGGGGTGCAGTTCTAGAGGTGATTAATGACACCTTTTACAACGACACCCAGGCTTTGGGGACAAGACAGACTGCTTAAAACTACTCTGTAGAGTCGAATGCGTTTTGCAGTGGTGCAAGTTCGGATTGAGCCATGCTATACCTGGCATATGATACCTGGTACCTGGTATATTTTACGCCGTTATTGTATTACGGAGGACCATAGTGAATACTCGTAGGGCCAAATATTGTTGGTAAAAATCAAGGGCGTAAAAAAAAGAAGAGAAAACGACACCACACTCGTAGGAAGGTCAGAATGAAGAACAAACCGGATCGCTGTGATCACAGGACGAAATGAGCGAAAACCATTTTTTTGTTGTTTTTTGTTCCCTTTTTTTAACTTGGTTTTAGAGACCCCCCTTTTTTTGGTTCGCGGGGGGGGGGGGGGGGGGGTAATTAAAAAAAAGTTGACTTATTGTTTTCTGGGATCACAACGGCCCGGTTCTTCCCTCCAATATAACGGGGGGGGGTAGTGGGGTATCTGGGATTCAGATCCGCGCATACCCTTGTAGAAATAGGTAAATAGATAGGTTTTGGTGTATACCGTAGGCCCTATTTACTACCATGTATGTACTATGGTCCCCTGTTATAGTAGGGGTATCTAATTTTTCTCAGGTTCCTCAGATGAGGAGCTTTGAAACTCTATACCACTGCTATGGGCGGAAATATAAGGACCGTTCGGTTTTTCGTGTTTAGTGTTTACACCCCCAATAGTCCTTACAATTCCGTCCAGAATGGTCGCTTTCACCCGAAACCCGATTTTTTGTGAAAAAAAATAATCTGTTCGATCCGCCTGGTGAACAAACAATCCCGATGGCGAAGGGTATCACACATATTATACGAACAGCAATACCAGATGTGATTATTTCCTACACTACTGTAGTTGGCCGGTCGCCCCGGCGGACTACTGCTGTAACAGGTAACCACGAAGCCTGTTAGGTTGGAGGTCGAGGGTTCGAGTCTCCGTATGGAGATTTTTATTCTCAAGTGACACCAACTGTCGAGAGCGCACATTATAGCGTGTAGGTAAGCACAATTCGACGAGAGTTGACGAGAGAAGAAAGGGCTGAAATATTCTCGCGCTAAAAATGCAAGGCAAGAACCGTAGTGGGGGAGGAGGAAGAAGAGCCTACTTTGTGACCCCGGATCTGAGTTACGACTAGGAAGGAGAGAGAAAAAAAAAGCCAGAGGCGGTCCCGCTGGGGAGTGTCTCGTTCCCGGTTTGGCCCGGGCCCCACCCTCGCTTTTTGTGCGCCAGGTGTACGGGCACCAACACAGGGAGGGAGGGAGGGGTCTTGTGAAAGGTTCGCATTTGTGTAGCGCTGAGATATGAAGGGTTGGGTCAGCACTTATCGAGAATTAGGCAGCAAGTAAATACGCATGTACCAGTAGGTCACGAGGAAATGGATTGGAGATGCGCGCACGTGAGAGAGAGAGATAAAGCGAGAGAGAAAGAGAGAGAGAGAGAGAGAGAGAGAGAGAATACTGAGGCGCGCAGTCATTCAAGGCGACGGCAAACGGCGAAATTCAATTGTAGACAGCGCAGATGGGAGCACGGGCTATCTACGACATTCAAGTGATAATGAGTCGTAATGGCCAAAGCCAAATATGTATAATACGCCATCCCCGCTGTCATCGACTCGTACGCTTCCTCCATTTTGCCATTTCCAGCACGACCCTTGTCTCCCCGCTGTTGATAGGCGACCGTGGCCGTCGCGGCGGTTGGCTTGCTGTGTTATTAGTTATCGTGCTGTGATGCCATCCCGCTCATCTCCGCTGGGCGCCGCCACCCCGGAAAGCAGTCCTAGTCAATCAATTTGACAATGGAGGCCGAGAGTTTTAAGGCCTCCCTGCTGCCGCTATTATAATTCCGAAGGCTAAACTCGTGGGGCATGGAGGTCTTTGACCACAATTCAGACACCGGTTGTCCGAAGGAAAATTCGGTTTGATGTTCGTCACGTTTTTTTCCCCCCCTGCAATAGATGCGTCGGTGCGCGGACAAGCACTATACTCGAGCTACTGGACAATGTATGATACCAGAACAGTCTAGTGATGGCATACGTATATGCAGATATGCAGCAAGTGTGAAAGAGCGTGGCAAGCGCCGATCAATCAGCCCCATATATATAGATAAGAGGCGTCAACATCCTTCACCTTAAACATGTGTCCCCAACGGCTCTCCCCCCCCCCCACCCCCGTCCCCGATCCGTTGATAATCTAGGGCGTCATCATGGGGCAACGTCGAGGAGACCCGTGGACCGAAACAATGGAATGGTTCACCCCCAGCACCCCCGGATGGGCCGAGTTCACGCGAATCAACCCCGCACTGGAGTGGAAGTTCTGCAACGTCTGGCGCTTCCTCCGCGGGTCCGGCCTGCCCTACTGCGTCCTGTACGACCAGGGCTACACCTCCCTGGGGGAGCGGGGCGATACCGCGAAGAACGAAGCGCTGCGCCTGCCGAACGGTGACTACCGACCAGCCTACCAGCTCGCGGGAGAGGATGAGCATTCAGAGCGTTACCACAGGATCTCGAGAAGCGTCGGCAGTGGCGCGGGACAGCGTGCTGACGCTAGCCGGGGAGGGGGGACTGGGGGAGAGGGAAAGGAGGGGGAGGGTGGTGGCGACGGTCGCAGCAGCTCCGGTGCGCCGCGGGCCCCGAAACGGATATCTGCGTGGGACAAGCGGTGGGATTCTTTGGACGAATCAGACGCCGCCGCCGATGTGTTATCGAAGCGCGACGTTTCAAGCGGAGAAACTGGCGACGCCGGTGGTGGTGGTGGTGGTGGTGGTGGTGGTGGCGGCGGAAAAACGGAGGGAAGCGCGGCAGAGGTGCCCGACCCAGGCACATTTTTTCACGGCCTGATCCCTGAAAAAGCTGGAGTACCTGGTGCTGGTGGAGGGGCTGGTAGCGCGCCGATCCACCTCGGCGACTGCGCCCTTAGCATGGAAGCTGGGACCGCCGAAGTTGTGGAGATTGAGAGTAGAGGTTGTTTGCAGCCAGAGGGGAAAGGGCGTGTGGTGTCGACGAGCTGGGTTGGAGGTAGCGCGCGTTGGCTGCCCGTGACCGTCGCGCTGGCTTTAGTGTTAGCCGCCGTCGGTGGCCGTCGGTCTGACTCTCCAAGGGGCGGCGGCGAAAACTTAGTGGGCGGAGGGGAGTAGTTTCGTGAGTGGGGGAGAACACCCGCCAACTTGATGGAGAGGTCGGGCACGTACATGGTGTGTTGTTGGGTGTGCTTGGCGGCGGCGTTTGCTATAAACATTTACGCGGGGTAAGTGTGTTTCTGGTGGCGAGTTTTGGTGGTGGGAGAGTTGAGAGAGAGAAAGAGAGATGTGCGGTTAAAGGCTGGGATTGGATTCCCCGAGTGTGTGTGGTGAAAGCGAAGGGGGGGGGGGGGACAGAATTTGCTGTGTTTTTGCTGTGTGTGTGTTTTTTGTTTTGTTTTTTCTTGCCGGGACCGAGCGGCGTGCGGAGGCTTGGTTGGCGTTTGGTGTACAAGCTGTAGATAATGAGATCCGAATGTTCGTGTGGGTGTTGTGTTGCGCCTCTGCCGCCGTTGAACGGTTTCTCAAAGTGATGGTATGGCTGTACAAGCAGGAGGGAAACTACGTACCGCCGTCTTGAGGTTGCGATGCGATTCCGCAGGTGAAACGACTTTTGGTCTTATTCTGTAGGTAGCGGAGTAGTCGATTACGGTAAGGGGGTGTGGCAAAAGAGCTTACTACGCGCTATATACGTAATTTATGTATGTGCTTTTCGGCGTTTACTTCGGGTGTATCAGTCGTAATAATCATTGTGACTGGCTTAGGGGTGGAGAAAGTCATGGTGGCGTGAGAAAATTCGTAGGCGCGAGTACGGGTCAGGAGTTGGCGTGGTTGTTTCGTCTTTCACTGCTGTTGTGTGGCCAGACATCGCAATTGTGCGACAAACCATGTTTCGTTAGAGTCGTGAGAATATGAACGAGTCAGCACACTGTCAAACAAATCAAAACGCAGTTATAGTTAGTTACATTAGTTTCGGAAATATGTGGCAGTATGCGACCTGCAGCGCTACGCCCCATCTATCGCGTGCAGTCATATTGGGCCAGTGGTTGGTGTCTACCAACGACGGAAGCCTGGCCGTTCGCTGCTTCGTCGCGAGGAAGCTTGTAACCTCTGCGTCGCTGCTGAAGAAGGCGATGATGATAATAAGGAGATGCGTATAGAAAGCAATGTTGCTACGATGTAAATTATGCGTGGGCGGGGCACGGCGGTACTATAATAATGCTGTGTCGTCGATTAAAATTGGCGTATAAAACAAGAATATACAGGTGAATGACAATGCTTTTTTAACGTTTGTATACATGCGATATGGAGACAACCATGATCCTATTTATCGGGGGGTGGGGGGCGCTATCTGGTCGGCAGTCAGTAGGGTGGTACTTGGAGGCGAGACCCGACGCACATGTAGTAGGTGGTTGATGCTGTTTGTTGAGAACGATAGAGATTGTGCCAGCACTGCATTGAAGTCTTCCCGTAGATCTGATTCGTACAGGATGGGCCCACGAGTGAGAAACAACCCAGTGAGAGTCTTGAGTCTTATTTTTTTTAGAGACGCTGCGTAAGACATTTGGATTCAGAAATCGTATTCGGCGACCATCGCGACACTAAACCATACTGGTATTTAATACCCTAGTCTATGCTCAAGATTGGTGTCATAGCAAAGTTTCAACCTTGCTCCGGGCAGGCGTTTCTTGTTGGCAGGCCCATACTGCTGTACGTGAGTTATTTAGCCGAAGATCTGTTTCAGCTGGTTATAGATGGATGTATACTTCGAAGTATCACTGACTGGGGGTATGAACTACCAGGTACCAAGTACGTGATATGATATGCCAATACCAACATAAGAAGTGGTACGTACAAGCATTTTGTCATCCGTACATGCCTTTTTTCTTTTTTTTTGTGCGTAGGATGTTCGTAGCGGTGTTGAAATTGAAGCAACAGACAACGTGTTGATCTGACTTCTGGTTTCAGGCACGTTCGTTTTATTCTACTGTACCTGGTATATACCATCCACTGGACTACTATTAATAGCAGTCAGCGCTGACTTCGTATAGGGGTTGCAATATTTGCTTGGGTAATCTGAAGTCCTGATGGCTCTAGTTTTTTTATTGGGCCTTTTTTATTTGCTTGTATTGTCATGGCGAGATCCATCTTGTGACTTCATGAACATGACGAATTAATGCGTGATACTAAAGAACAAGTGGAGCTATTACTATACCTTGGCTATACCGGTAATGAAGTTACCTGGGAGGTCGATGGGTCGCGTGGGTACTGGTATTACCACGAGTACAACAGCAACTACTTCAGCAGTAGTACTGCTTACTGCTGTGAAGTATCGTATCACAAAATTTAATTTGAAAAAAAATGGGCGGAGTCATCATGCCTGACGGCTGACGGCACATACATGATTATGGTAACCCAAGGGTTGCCTTCCCTAAGGTAAGGCTTCCACAAAGAACAACGTGAACGACAACACAAGCGTCCGGAGTCCGGACGATGTGTCAAATGAGTAAGGCAACGGATTTTTGAACCGCGGACTACGAGTACAACCCGCTGTTTGTTGTTCACTGCTACAATGTAGGTGCGTACGCCACGCGCACGCCTATAATAATATACGGAGCGCTCTCTCTCTGCCGGTAAAAAAAAACTGGCCCTCAGTGCTGGTCATCCCACCCAAGCAAACCAAGCAAACTCTCGTATTTTATGCACCAGTACCAGGTTGTCCCTGGTATGATACGAGGGAGATAAGGTGTTACGAGGGAGATAATGTGTTACGTAGGAGACCACGGTTTGACAGCTGACCCCCCCCCCCCACTAAAACTTGTATCATAGGAGACCTTGACGCGCCCACAAAGACCGCGTCTACGCGTACGAGTAACAGTTAGTTTCAGTTTTGGCTGGAGTGACGGCGGCGAGGCTACTCGTCTTCTTACAATCTTGAAACAGGTGAATGCTACTACAAAAGTACGTTCTCAGCATCCGAAGCGGTAGATCGATCGTGCGGTACACTTCCTGTGAAATTCCGAATGAAAGCCCTACGAGCAGCTACACAGCAGCATAGTATATATACATCGGCAAGAGGGGGCGCTTCACCCCTGTCTCGCGAGCAAGATGTACGGTATGTTTATAGAGATGTAACAGGATACAGGATCATTTCAGTGGTCTATGATCCGTGGTCTGCGTACTTGTCGTAATATTTAAATTTTCAAAATTTACCGTATATGATTGCTGCTCGATGAGAACGACAGCATTCGTCCCCGGACGGGATCACACCAACTGCTGTAATACCTTTATCGTCCGTTGCTCTGGTGGCCGACAGCTCCAGCAAGCAATGCTCCGCGCGCATCCGCGTAACGGCCACACTGAACTTGATTTGAAGGAAAAGCGTCCCCGGAAAAAACATCCCATCCGGCGAAGCTTGAAAACTTCCGCGATATAACGACACCGAGCACCTTGTTCTATACCGGTAGTTCGACCGGCTGCAAAATCCTCAACCGGAAAAAACGATGGGCGAAGGCTCCCCCAGGGTGAAAGAGCGAAGACGAGAGTCACGGCCATCCGTGTTGTCGCAGGCGGGATGGGTCATGTGCGCCGGCGGGATTGTTGGAATACTGATGTCTCTTGTGTATTACCGTGCGTTCGGTGCACCTCGCGCTTGGCTCGATGTCAAGGCAAGGGGGACATGGCGAGTCGGGGAGCAGACTGGTCGGCGATCGTCAGCCACGGGCGATGCGTCGGCAGAGAGCACGGGGAGGCGTCTCCAGCAGGACACCGGGTCGCTGCTGCTCACGCAAGGAGGTGGGTCGGTTTTGTTGTTGCTCGATGAACTACTGAGGGTATACCTATCGTATACCACAGGGTACCTGGTGTCTGCTGTGCTCTCTTGCAGTCGCTCGTCGTCCACTGCGGGTCAGCAGTCAGACAGACGAAACTGCTGCTGCTGCTGCTGCTGTGTTGGATCGAATCTTGAGTTTAATTTGCCTGATCGTTGCTGCACTACATGCGAGTGGCGAGGCAGCTGCTGCTGCTGTTGCTGGGAGGGCGAAGAGCAGCAACGACTCCCTCTGGTTCGTGTTCGCCGACAGAGCCGATTGGCGATTCCACCCTCTCACAGGCATAAAATGATAAAATGGTTACAAGCGTACCAGTAGGTTGCAAAACGGACCGATTACGTGTTCCGGAAACATATCATATGGTAATTCGTAGTGGTGTGTGGTTGATCAATCGAATCACACTGAGGGGATCGAAACACGACAACACTCCCACGTACATATAATGCGTGGCAGCATAGAGGTGCTCTCGTACGATACAGGCGCATCGGTGCGTCGTTTGTCCCCGAGCGAAGGTGCTGTGCTTCTCAGAGCCACGGACGGGCGGAGGGTCAATACCTCGTGGTCAACCAGTCAATATGAAAGGACGAAATGATAGTGAAATACGAAGAAACTAAAAATAACGCGGCGCAATCCGAAGGGTGGTGATTCCGGACGGCAACACCCGTGATTCCGAACGGCAACACCCTGTGGGGTAAATATGAACCGTGCCGGTTGATATTTGGATATTGGATATTGGATATTGGTAACTCTCTCTACGTATAACAACGGTGTTGACACCAGACACACCGGATGCAAGGGATCGCGAGAAGATTACTTCTGACACTCACACAAAACTCCCCCGCCCTCGCTGTCGAGTTGACTCGTTAACTCCTTACCTCATAAGGAGAGAAGTCTACGTACACAACGAGTGACCGACATCCGGAGGGCAAGAATAAACATCGCACGTATTATATGATATGATGTAATATGTTGTTGTTGTTGTTGTTGTTGTTGTTGTTGTTGTTGTTGTTGTTGTTGTTGTTGTTGTTGTTGTTGTTGTTGTTGTTGTTGTGGTTGTTGTTGTTGTCTTCACATTAAACTCGTTTCAGTTGCTAATCCCTATAGTCTGATCTAGCAAGATCACGGCCCGTGGTCACAAAAGTGCTAGAGCCATCAGAGAATCCTAAAGAACACGCACACTTAGCAGGGAAAGGATACACAAGTCCGAAGAGGTACACCTAAAAATCCCTACAGCATGTTATGCGTGTCCAAAACTGAACTACACGCCCGCAATCTCCATTCGACTACAGCAGCATCGCCCCCCCCCCCCCCCTCCCACTCTTTACCAATGAATTTGCCGACTACAGCGTAACTACTGTCTGAAGTGCTGTCTGTACAAAAACACACGGTAGGCGTGGGAACAAGATGGAGCACGCAGCTGCTGTCTGAAGTGCTGCCGGAATGACAGTCCGCGGGCACACAGTGAAAAAGAACAGCCAACCAAAGCCATCACGTCAATTGACAATTGCCCGAATCTATCCTGAACGTCTGTGTTAGGCACAGCATTATAAACATCGACACTGATTAGGAATCGTTCCACATTGAAGGGGTCTTCCACGATCAGGCACACAATGAAGGCACCCGGGGTGTCCGCGCCATCTCTGCCGCGTCTCTCTACAAAACCAGTGACGTCATCCACACAGACCCAACAACGAAATTCAGGGGAAAAAACGAAAAAAACAAAAATGATTGTCCGTTCGTCACGGGTCGATGTCGTCCGTGCTCCGGATGGCTGCTCCGCGCTGCTGTGCTGCTGCTGCGGCGTGCTGCTGTGATCCGGCGCGCCGCTCCGGTGCCACTTGGCCAGTCCTAGCACGACCACACTCGACCTGCTCCGTCCGTACTCGCTCTCGTTGTTGTCCTTCCCAGTCGGCTCCTCGCTTTCTCCCTCGTTGCACTCAGGGTGCTTGGTCTGGAAAATAAAATTTCTCGCGCTGAAGGGATTGACCAGTCCAAACAACAGCTCGTCGCCACACGCTCCCTCCTCCTTTGATGGCGAAGCCAGGTTACTGAGACAGTACAGCTCCCTCTAGCAAACACACCTAGGGCCGTGTACATAGTGTCCGTCCACCTTTCTGATGGCGTCTGCCTCCGCCACAAAAGTGAGATGGACATTGCTGTCTACACCGACGGCCAAAAAGGCCCGTGCATCTGAACTTTTGCGCCTAACGCACCAGTGCCGATCCAACTCTACCGCTGCACACGCTTCGCGGCGGGTGCGCAGCAGCAAGAAGGTATCGGTCCGCTTGAGGGTGAGCCTAGCCTTGCTCGCTAGAAAGACCCCCCCCCTCGCTATGGGCCATGCCAAAGCAAAAACTTTGCCGAGGCAGCGAGGGGAAGAAGGGATAATATGTACATACATAAAATCCCGACATCCCATTACCACTACCAGAACCCCTACGAATATAGAACTCCTTTCGGGTGTCCATACCATACTTAGTATATTTACCATTGGATAAGTTCCTGATATGATTTGGTTGCAAGTGATATGCACGAGGTGATACATATAACCACATAACCACGGCTCGTGAGTACCGTTCCCTTGCTTTCCGGTACTGCGCCTATTATTCTGCACGTATTTGTTTTGTTTTTTTCCATCGAGACGCTATTTAGTTTAGCCCGTTTTGTGACCACGTGCTGCGTATATGTTATACCTGGTACATAGGTTTCAGGGAAATGAGCTATTAATAATCATGTGAGAATTTATCATCATCACAGAAAGCCTCAATCTACGAAGCAAGATCTCCGTCGTGTTCTCGAGCACAACCGATTACTCTTGCCTCTCGCCCAGCTCTCGCCTCTGTCCCTTAACGGACGGACAATAAGCCGCTATGGAACTCCTCACACTATGAGTAGTACACCGTATCTATTATCTATTAATTATATATAGACGGCGTGATGCCTAAATAATAACTTCATTATAGTATTGTCTTTAATACCAACTTGTTTTTTGTTTTTAATAACTCTCACGCACTCATTTTTTTTTTTGTAAGCTCCCTCGTTCAACCGTCGAACATACTGTTTGTCGTTTGCGACGCACTCTTCAAAATACGCATGTGCCTCTACATCAACCACCTCCTGCGCTTTGGCACATCCGTTCCTCGTCGTCTTCCACCGCTTTCACCGAATGCCATCGAAACCAGCGCCTTTCGAGTACATGTATGATACTGGTATACACGTACCTGATAAAAACTCACGACGGTCATACGAACGCATTCTGTGTACAGCAGAGAGAGAGAGAGGCGTAGGAACGCAGCAGTACACGCGTGGAACTCTGTACGTGCACACTCGGGTTGTACGAAGTGGTTTGCCGTCTGATGTATCAGACGATAAGTATGTCTGTCTCGTATCATTCCGGCAACATTTCAGGATCACACACTGACTGGTGTTTCTGTACGAGTAGTCGTCGTACGAAGTACAGTATTTGGGAGTGCAATCCTACTATGTACTGCTGTACCGCGGATACTTGAAGTTTACGACACGAGTACAAGAACATATCTCAGTTTACGAATGATGTATAGAGATCTCTGTGCAGCAATATCATACATATATACGAAGCCCGGCTGTTACCCGCGTGCCCACAGCCACGCGCGACCTGCCTGCATGCGCTGAGGGGGGGGGAGGCTACGCAATCAGCCATAACAGGAAACAGGTTGATACCACGCAATCCACTCGTAAATGATCAAAACGTACATCATGTACCGACGTCGGCTTACGTTGTTGGTCTGTACTACGTACGACGTACGTCGAAGCATCACATTTCGTCGAACCGGCACACGAATTTATGAAACCATCAAACGCCGACGGCGTTGACTGCAGTACGTCGTTTTCGTCTTAAAATATTGTGCGACAGCGGTATACGATACACCTAGAACTTCGCGGCCGTCTACGACTGTACCACCCCCGATACATCACTGAGTGGTGTTGTATGCACACATACCTGCACCGTTCTGGTGCATACTACTGTACGTTCGAAAAACAATAGTGTGATTTCACCGCACTTGAAATCGTACAACGTAAATCAACGCACTTTTGCGAACCGTAACAAACAAAAAACGCGCCTCTAGACTTGGACACCCCCGGGCTCTGACGTGCGGCCTTAATCTGCACCCTCACAGAATGCTGTCCTACGATCACGATTGCCTGACCACAGCTCAGGACACCCCAATCCGACACACCCTCCTCTCCTCTCGACGACCGTGATAATTACGGCCGTTCTTCGTTCGGATACCTCATAGACTTTGCACAAGGTTTACCTATATCTCAAGACATTACTACATTAAAAATAATATTCCCCGTACAGCGACCTGCATTGTTTGAACCTCCACCGTTTCTACTTTATTCGCCCCTCCGTAATCAATTTCCATCCTTTTTGTTTTCCTATTAAATACAAGCCTCCGCTGATATATCTCCTATAGCATCTTCATATTCTACATGCCTCAATCTGGCCCTACCGCCGTGGGGGCGGAAGGGCCTTTTATCCCCTAGTCATACATACGGGTGATATGATAACAACACCCCCTGGGGACGAATTTCCGAGCCGAAGTTTCTCCAAAACATGCCTTTAAGAGGGGCACACACAACGAAAACGGCGGCTATGGGAAGAAATCTCGGCGAGATCTTCCCATATACACATCGATCGGCGTTTGTTTGCACCTTCCCCATCGTCCAGAAAATCAGCTGGAAAATAGCACATTCGTCCGAGGGGCTGTGTGTTGTCATTAGCTATTACGGAGTACGGGGAACCATGGTAAACTCTACATATCCCTATTTTTACTATTAATAACCATATTTGTCCTATTTACCATGGTCCCCCGTAATGGCTAACTACTACGGGAAACCATAGTAAATAGGAGACCCACGGTACACACACACACACAAAACTACACCATATTTTCCTATTTTTCACTACAATATGTGGTCCTATTTACTATTTACTACGGTCCTCCGTAGTAGTGTCATGCGTGTTGATACCTGGTACGGTTCCTAGTAGTCTACTATTAATACCAGGTATTTAATAACCGGTAAAAGTCTAAAGAGGCAATATGGCGGTCCAAACCAACTGCTGTTGTATTGTACGAAGTATACCGATCTGTCCCGAAACACGAGATACGTTTTTATCTGAATATTTTAACCCGAACGGTCCTTATGTGTGTGGACAAGAGTGGTACAGGAGTACCAGGTATAATAGGCCGCCAGCCGACATCTTGACGCACAACAGGGAGCATATTTTCCATCCTTTTTTATCCTGGACGCGTGCTAACGATACGTGGAGGCAGCCCTTTTTTTGGCCGAACTAGTTCTGATTGGCGGAGCTCCTTAAGTGACGAACTACCCGGTATCCCATTTCTGTGCTGCACGAACCGTTTCGTTAGCACCTACCAGGTATATAGGCCGTGGGGTTTTGTTCATCGATTTAAGCCATTCAGAACTGAAAACAATATCCCACACTAATTCTTAAGTAGTCTGTCCCCGAATATGTGGGACCAGTTCTTAAGCCACGCCTTATCTCAAAAATCAGTTTTAGGTGGAGACGGAGCTCCTATACGTACTATTAATAAATCAAGTGACGAGTCCCAGAAAAATTAGCTACGAAGCACGCGTCCCCTGTACGTATTACGTATTCGTTTGTACGTACATATAGTACCCCAATCTGGACGGGAGTATAAGGAGGCGTTTTTTTAAGCAATCATGGAAGATAAGTAAAGGCGGGCGTTACATTTCCGTCCAGAGTGGTGTGTATACGTACATGCGAAAGAGGCGTGAAATCAGCCGACGACGTTTGCTGAAACTGAGGGGGTTCTGTTGTTTTCCAACCTTACTCTTTCCACACCAAAATTCTCGCCTACTGCCCTTGCTCCTATACTTACATCTTGACGTGTTGTGAGGGTGGGTGTGGATTGCATAACACACGGGTGATAAGATAACACACGGGGTGATAAGATAACACACGGGTGATAAAATTACACACTGGGTAATAAGATAACACACGGGGTGATAAGATAACACACGGGTGATAACATAACACACTGGGTGATAATATAACACACGGGGTGATAAGATAATACGCGGGTGATAACATAACACACGGGTGACTAGAAATAACACACGGGTGATAACATAACACATCTATCTCGGAAGATTTTTCAAGCCTATTTTCTATTTTCTACAAAAAAAATGGGAGAGTGCGAACGCCGAGCAATGTGTCGACGGAAAATTACCCACGAGAGCTTTCCGAAGCAACCAATTTTCATTTTTGTGTGCCCTCCATTGTTTTTGAGAGAAAGCCAGCTCGGAAACGTAAGCCCCAGGGTATGTATGATATGTACTATCTTGCGTGGTGCCTGCACGTATATATACAGCAGCAGTAGTTTTGTCTGCCCAGGTTCTCAAACCAAACCTCTCCTCCCCCCCCCCGTATACTCGTACGAGTGAGCACGAGTACATACCGACTCGATGTTATCGTTGTTTGTTATCGTTGTTGTTGTTTCACATCGCATTTACCTTCGTTTCCTCATGATTGTTAGTGCCTTTCGTATCATGCGTACGATCTTGTCACCTTTGCTGTGGCTCTGTTTATTCCATTGTTGAGTCTTATCCGCGATAAAACTGAAGGCAAGTAACGGCGGGGGGGGGGGGGGTGTACTTCATTTTCATGGATGGCCGTAGTCGTATGACCATAGACCCTCGCATCCCTACAATCAATGCCGGGACGGAGCATGTCGGGTTTTCACCGACCAGGGGGAGGGAGGGGGGGGTGTACTCATGTCGTGCACGGCCGTAGTCATATGACCATAGACCCTCGCATCCCTACAATGCCGGGACGGAGCACGTTGGGTTTTCACCAACCAGGCAGACATTTCTTGCACCAAGCGCGAAGCGCCGTGAGGTATTGGGCGAGTCGCATGGAGGGTGAGCTGCATCCTGCTAAGAACCGCCTCTGAGGCGGACTTGCATATGGACGACAGCTTCAATGAGTTAATTTAATTTCTGGTGTGGCCACTTCCAGAGACAGCAATGGGTATCACTACGTATCTGCCTCGTGGATGCCTTACCATATACACACTACGTGATACGATCATTCCCCTTGTGCGGAGATGAGGTTATCAACCCCGCACAAATGATCTAACAAGACCGCCAGTATGGTGACCGCCAAAAAAAAAAAAAAAAAAAACGGTACCCTGGTTGTCGAGCTCACGCAGTGAGAGCGTGTTTTACAGCGTCGTTGCCAACCGACGCCAACCCAACCTATAATATATAAATATTAGAGGGGGGGGGGGGGAGAAGGGACGACGGCAGCTGTGAGCAAATGTGGTATTTACAGGAGACTTGCGGTTTTGACCGCCTTGACTGACCGCCCTCTACACTAAAAATAGTACACTAGGATGTTGACAGACCGCGGTTTGACCGCCTTGACTGACCGCCCTCTACACTAAAAATAGTTCACTAGGATGCTAGGAGACCGCTGTTTGACCACCTTGACTGACCGCCCTCTACACTAAAATAGTACACTAGGATGTTGGCAGACCGCGGTTTGACGGCCTTGACTGACCGCCCCCTACACTAAAAATAGTATACTAGGATGCTAGGAGACCGCCGTTTTTACCCCTTGACTCGCGTCGAATTACACGTACTGCTGTACATAGAACGCAAAAAAGACAGGCATCCCCATACCTCCCATGTCTCCATGTTATCCTTGGATTATCTTCCTAAGGAGCTACGTATGATATGATACTTCGGAGATTACGAGATTACGCATTATTCACCTATACTCGTATAATCATACGGGAAAAAAAAAAATTGAGCGCCCACCACGCGAGCTACAGTAGTGCTCGGATCGAGTTCAAAGCTCGACCAGCGTGTCCGGACGGGCTTCCTGTGTTGGCGTACTTGGCGTTTTGCCGAAAAGTGCTCGTGCGAAGAGAAAAGTTGCGAAAAGTACGAAAATTTCACAAACATATCTATACATATAAGTACTGACTGCTGTCGACGACGCATTGCAGTTACGAAGGACCGTAGTAAAGAGGGGACCTACGGTACACACGAAAACCTATATATTTACCCATTTTTGCTAACAGTATTTGGTCCTATTTACTATGGCCCCCTGATGTATTAATAGTACCAGGTACATATTTTGGCGTTGTTTTTTTTCTTACTGCCGTCTAAAAGTGCCGCTAAGTGCTCATCGTACAACAGCTGTAGGTGTTTTAGTATGATGTATACTACAGTAGTGTCTGTCTGCAGTTGAGGCAACTTTCTCCTATGAAATAGTTTCGATTCTGCAACAATGTTGCGAGTGCGACTGGTTCGTGACGTACGTGACCCAAATATCCCTTGGTTTATACGTGCGTACGTACCGCACCGGTACGAAGCTCAAGTGCCCCTTGGGAATTCGGGTTATCCGACGCACACTCTCGAATCTCGAAACTGCTTGAAGTTATGCTCAAGAGGTGCTCTGCCGAAAGTATCCGCGGGAGCCACGCCGGTCGCAGCTCGCTATGGGCGTAGACAACCATGCAGAGGTCCGACGGGACAACTGGAAACCGAGGCAACTAGGAAGTGCGTAGAGGTCAGGGGAAGAAGTTTTCGGTACAATAAATAAATAGAGACGATAATTATCCCGCGGGAATAACAATAAAGAGACAAAACAAGCTATTGTATAAATTTGCGGCATTGAGGTGAGCTAGAGAAGGGCAAAAAAAAAGGAACAACAAGTAATGGGTGCGATTTCATGCCGCAAGCAGAGAGAGGCTTCATTGATCCCAAAATATATAATGTACGAAGTGCTATTACTACTAGGCGTTAAAAACGATGACGGAATGTTGCAACGGTTATCTTGGAACAAAAAGGCGGGGACGCAAGAAGTCTGTCCCCGGGATTGAAGAAAGCCACCCGGTTGTACAGCGAGAGAGAGAGAGAGAGGTGGTTCCACTTACTACATCGTGATCGACCCAACAGCAACACGAACAAGCAGGAAGCGGTACGTAGGGAAACGCAGACCATCTGCCCCCCGCCCATCGTGGTTGCACGAGGCACGCCGACAACGACATCGATCGGTATTAATATAGTGTTTGTTGTACCAGGAGTAGTAACTACCGCAAGGATGGGGGTCATCGTACAGGGGAGCGGGTGTGATCGTTTATCAGCGCTCGATTTCTCGATAACGGTTCGGGTTGTCATCGTACAGGGGAGGGGGTGTGATCGTTTATCAGCGCTCGATTTCTCGATAACGGTTCGGGTTGTCATCGTACAGGGGAGGGGGTGTGATCGTTTATCAGCGCTCGATTTCTCGATAACGGTTCGGGTTGTCATCGTACAGGGGAGGGGGTGTGATCGTTTATCAGCGCTCGATTTCTCGATAACGGTTCGGGTTGTCATCGTACAGGGGAGGGGGTGTGATCGTTTATCAGCGCTCGATTTCTCGATAACGGTTCGGGTTGTCATCGTACAGGGGAGGGGGTGTGATCGTTTATCAGCGCTCGATTTCTCGATAACGGTTCGGGTTGTCATCGTACAGGGGAGGGGGTGTGATCGTTTATCAGCGCTCGATTTCTCGATAACGGTTCGGGTTGTCATCGTACAGGGGAGGGGGTGTGATCGTTTATCAGCGCTCGATTTCTCGATAACGGTTCGGGTTGTCATCGTACAGGGGAGGGGGTGTGATCGTTTATCAGCGCTCGATTTCTCGATAACGGTTCGGGTTGTCATCGTACAGGGGAGGGGGTGTGATCGTTTATCAGCGCTCGATTTCTCGATAACGGTTCGGGTTGTCATCGTACAGGGGAGGGGGTGTGATCGTTTATCAGCGCTCGATTTCTCGATAACGGTTCGGGTTGTCATCGTACAGGGGAGGGGGTGTGATCGTTTATCAGCGCTCGATTTCTCGATAACGGTTCGGGTTGTCATCGTACAGGGGAGGGGGTGTGATCGTTTATCAGCGCTCGATTTCTCGATAACGGTTCGGGTTGTCATCGTACAGGGGAGGGGGTGTGATCGTTTATCAGCGCTCGATTTCTCGATAACGGTTCGGGTTGTCATCGTACAGGGGAGGGGGTGTGATCGTTTATCAGCGCTCGATTTCTCGATAACGGTTCGGGTTGTCATCGTACAGGGGAGGGGGTGTGATCGTTTATCAGCGCTCGATTTCTCGATAACGGTTCGGGTTGTCATCGTACAGGGGAGGGGGTGTGATCGTTTATCAGCGCTCGATTTCTCGATAACGGTTCGGGTTGTCATCGTACAGNAATTCCTGCCAGGTATGCCTGCCAGGTAGAATGAGGGGGCACTCAAACAATAACGCACAACAGGGGACAGGGGATACCCAATAACGTTTTGGCGTGGTACTCTGGGCTCGACGGGTCACTAAGACCCCCTCGTCTGATGACGCGGCGATGACCATCTTCGGGTTGCGGTCTCTCCTTGGCCGGCTGGAGCAGCGGCTCGTGTTGGTGCGCGTATGCGCTGCTGGTCCGGGGCATACGCATACGTGTGTCGATCGCGTGTCCACGTGTGGACTGCGTCGCAGAAGAAGAAGAAGAAGAAGAAGAAGAAGATTTAGGAGGACGCTAAGAAAATTGGATTAAGAAATCGGCCTCAGCGGCTAATTGCACTACACTAAATGTTTACAACAGTCTAAGCTTAACGTTGTTCGAAGATGGTGTTCCGGTAAGGTTCTAAGGTTTGCTCAGTCTAGACGCTTCTTGTTGGTGGGCCCGCGCCTGCACTCCTCAGTACCCACCATCCGTCTTCCCATCCGCACAAACCCTTGGGTCCTATTTCCATGCATGGCCGTAGTCATATGACCATAGACCCTCGCATCCCTACAATGCCGGGACGGAGCACTGTCGGGTTTTCACCGACCAGGCAGACATTGCTTAGCACCAAGCGCGAAGCGCCGTGAGGTTTGGGCGAATCGCGTGAAGGGTGGGGGGCGGGGGGGGGGCGTACTCATTTGTTGCTTGCCTTAAGTCATTTGACCATTGACCACGCATCCCTTTCGAGACGGAGCACCGTTCCTACACCTCCAACATTTGGGCGCTCATTACGTTGTTTCCATATAGTACACATACACTTTTTGCTAATCTTATCCCCTTCCTGTTTCGCCGCCTGTGGCCACCATCTATCCCCTAAGATAGCGATCGTTTTCTCGCTTCTATTTAGTGTACCAAACTTCTCCATGTCACGTTCGTCTATTTTCCTCATCTCCTCCTCTAATACGTCCCTTTCCTCCTTGTACCTTTCACATTCTCCCACTATGTGAATTCTACTCTCTATGGGGGGGTATGTACGAGTAGTAGCCCTGGGTGAGAGTCCCCGGCTGATCGCAAACTATGTTAAATACAGTACGCCACATATGTTAAGAATCTGATAATTAAGAATTTGAGACTGATATTTTTTGGGGGGAAAATAAACATAGCGGCCTCCTTGTACTGAAAATAGTGTGGAACACACCCACCAGTCTTACATGATAATTCCAGTCTGGCCATTAATAAGAGATTCTTAACATCTGTCGCGTACTGTATACATATATACCTGGTATACATATACCGTTTTCGCCGGAAATGTATTCCCCGTTGGTACTCTCATGTTCTTATGTATGAACGGGTACTACTCTGCTGTATATTCCCTGCCAGAGTGATACGAATAAAAAACGGACGACGGAATGTTACAAGTTCTTGTTGGATGTCGTTTCGAAGGTTTCGGTATATCGAAATATCATGTTTTTTATATATCGAAATATATATTTTTACGTGTATCAAAATATCGTTTTATATATATATCGAAATATCATTTTTTTATGTATCGAAATATCATTTTTTTAAAATATAGAATCTCGATAGAATTATACCAGGTAGTTTTTTTTTTTAACATGTCGAAACATCATTTTTTTATATATCGTACATTCGGTATATATCGAACGTGGTTTGCCCTTCATCTCCTGGTGCAGCATCCCCAGTGTTTTTTATGCAGATACTGCTGCTGTGTAGATATTGAACGAAAGTGTGCATCTGATCAAATATCGGGATCGTGTTAATCATTTACAGTAGTAGTAGTTTTTACTTTTTTGGTTGATCGATATCGTATTTTATCGAACTTGATTCTCGTCCGATATCCAACACTAATAGTTCTAAATAGTTCAAAACAGTGTTTTTTTTTCAAGTTTTTTTCGATATGATAATATATGTCCCTTTCGGGAACCAGAAATATCGACCAAACAATCGATACGTTTGGTCTTATCAACCGTCCAATTTACGAGTGTCACCGCGCAGCAGCAGCAGCAGTAGCAGCAGCAGCAGCAGCAGCAGCAGCGATATGTTATATATAAGTATGATAGGGACCATGATGCGCCCGTTTCGTACATAAGACTATTCTACTTTACGTAGTACCACTCTGTCCCGAAATATAAGCACCTTTCGTATTGAATGCTAATGTAAAAAAGGTGCTTATATTTCGGTACAGAGTGGTATCAGGTAGATATTTTACGTATACTTCGATTGTACAATACCTTTAGGTCTCGTATAGATATATTTATGCATCATGCATCACCCGTGAGATGGAGGATTTCTTCGAAACTCATCTTCTCATTTTTGCAAGTTGCATATTTTCCTTGGATTGCGCGTGCAAAATGCTTGACGTATTTTGTCGTTCGTAGCCCGATGTTAACATTACGTACGGAACTTGTATCCCCCTGGTTCCTCTGGCTCTATACGGGCTCCAGGAAGAAAGGTCTGAAACTTGAGGGTGTGCTGGATGGCGTAGGGCAGAGAAACGCCTTTCAACAGCACCAACAGTAATTACGACAACAGCACAGAGACAACGACAACAGCAACAACGACCAAAACAACAGCAACAACAACGACCTAAACGACAACCGCATTTTTTGTTTTTGTTTTTGTCCATCCCATTTATTATGTTCGCCCTTCTTTTCTCTCTCCCTCCTTAGTCGTAACTCAGATCCGAGGCCTCCAAGTAGGCTCCTTCCCCCTCCCCACTACGGTACGTGCCTTGCATTTTTTTTATCGCGAGAAAACTTCAGCCCTTTCTTCCAACGTCGACTTGCGTCGGATTCCGCCTACCCACGCCACGAAGGCGCTCTCAGCAATTGGTTCCTTTTTATTTTTTCTAATAAAGTCAAAATCTCACCACGGTGGGATTCGAACTTGGGTACCACCCGCATACATAACCACAGCAACCAAAGCCGCAAACAAACCACAACACCACAGCCAACAACGACATCAGCACCAGCAGCAGCAGCAGCAGCAACAGCAGCAACAGCAGCAGCAGCAGCAGCAGCAGCAGCAACAACAGCAGCAGCAGCAGCAGCCGCCGCAGAAACATCCACGTACGTCATGCAGAAGAAGACAAGAGTACGAACGTAAATAAATGTAGTTGCAGTACACTTGTACGTAAAAACTTTCGGAGAGAAAGTACGTAAGCATGTCGCTCAACTACAGTTAGTAATTTAGAGTACGTAAATGCCGAGTGCGGTCTGTACAATGGAACAATTGCCGAGCTTTACTTGCGCGGACGGTAAGGTTTACGCAGCTCGGGCAGGTCATCTACAGATCATACAGATCATCTATAGATCATCTAGATCTTCACCTGCCGTTATGAGACGTAGTGCAGGATCTGTACAGTACAGATCAGATCCAACCCAGGAATCATGGGCTAGATCGTGCAGATTGTACGGCTTCCTCTCGGCAACATGAGCTAGATCATACAGATCATACAGATCATACAGATCAGGAATATATCTTCCCTGAAAAATCTAGATCATCAAGGGGGAATCGATGATCTGTCAACGATCTGTCCGGTGTTTGACATGTATGCGTACAGTGTAGAATCTTGAATACATAAATGCCGAGTGTAGGTATGTTCATATGTACGATGGACAATTACCGAGGTTACTTGCTTGCTTGCGTGGATGGCAAGGTTAACGTTTATCAGGCGCGTGTACGTACTGGTCTTCTTCTTCTTCCCTTCTCGCCATGAGATGCCAGTTGTCTCCGGAAATACCGGCACACGAGCTACACAGACGATCGTGTACAAATATTTCCCTACGAGGATCTATGGTATGTTTTCGCTGTTGGCCCTGGTTGACCCGATATTATTTATAAATGTGGTCCCTCTATAGTGCCGGTTGCATAGTGCCGGTTGCCCGCCATAGTGCCGGTGGAATCGCTTGGCACGGATGGGATTCGCCAGTGTGGTATGTAGTGTGCAGAATAGTGCCGGTTGCCGATATAATGCCGGTATTGTCGGCTGGCGCATACCGGCACTATACAGGGACCGGCAATACTGTCTTGTACCGGCAGAAGTCGCTTAATAGTGACACTTTTTTACGGAAATGTAAGGACCGTTGGAGTTTACCTGGTGAATATTAAGACCGAATAAATGGTAATAATGTGTCATAGGCTTGCTTATTGTAGCTTATTGTATGAATAGAAGGTTTTGCAGTACGTTGCTTATTGCATACCGACACCAGGTATATTACTTTGCATACTGGTATACGAAGTACAGGTATTGCAATACTTCGTAGGTTGTTAATTGCAGTAGGTTTTGTACTATGTTGCTTACTCCATCAAGTTTATCAATAGTTTGCATCAGTGTTGCGTGATTGTTGTTGTTGTTGTTGAAGTTTTGTTGTGTTGTTATTTTTGCTGTTGAAGTTACGTTTCTGTTCATATTACTGTTCTTGTTCTTGTATTATTGGTTCGATTTCCTGAGCGGCTTTTGTTCTCGCGTTCTTGCTGCAATTTTTCTGTCCATGCTGTGTTCTTGATCTTGTACTATAGATAGTGTTGGTTCGATTTCTTCCTGAGATCTACTTACCTTTTTGATGTCACGTTCTTGCTGATATTTGTTTCTGTTTCTTTCATGTTGTTGTTCTTGATCCTGTATATGATGTTGATTCGATTTCTTCCTTCCAACTACTTTTTTGCTGTCACGTTCTTGCTGTTGTGTGTTTTCCCCTGTTTATAATGTATGTTCTTCCTCTCGCATACCAGGTGTACCATAATTGGTTTTCCAATATCCTGAGCTGTTCATGGTGTTGTTCTTTTGTTCTAGTGAACTATATATATTCGTATATATTATCATTGGTGTCGATTTTCCTGAGAGACCCTTTGTTTCTTTGTTTCTCATGTTCTTTGCTGCCCCCCAATGGTCAAATGACTAAGGCAAGCAACAAATGAGTACGCCCCCCCCCCCCCCCTATGTTCATACGACTACGGCCATGCATGAAAATGAAGTACCCCCCCCCTTCCCCCGCCCTCCGAAATACACAACACACAAGGTCCCGACACCAGCGGCAGCATCACCAGCACCAGCGACACCAGCGGTAGCAGTAGCAGCAGCGGCGGCGGCGGCGGTGGCGACGCCTCCGTCACGGGGGCGGGGGGGGGGGGCGACCGCGTCATAGTCGGCCGCTCCGACGACTGGCCCGTGGCCGGCCCGGGGGACTCTCGGCCATACTTCGACTACCTCTTGGTGGTGTTTTCGGGGGATGACCGAGATGCTCTCGCCGAAACGCGAGAACATGAGGGAGGTGAGGCGGCGGCGCGGTGCGGCGCGTGGGAGGGAGGGAGGGGAAGGGAGGGGAAGGAGGGAGGGAGGGAGGTCCCAAGATGGTTAATGTACTAGTTTTAATGTAGGGTCACAAAACGGTTAATATATTAGTTTTAGTGTAGGGTCAAGATGGTTAATGTACTAGTTTTAATGTAGAGGTCCCAAACGGTTAATATACTAGTTTTAGTGTAGGGTTCCAAGACGGTTAATGTACTAGTTTTAGTGTAGGGTCCCAAGATGTTTGATCTACTAGTTTTAGTGTAGGGTCACGAAACGGTTAATGTACTAGTTTTAGTGTAGGGTCCCAAGATGTTTGATCTAGTTTTAGTGTAGGGTCCCAAGACGGTTAATATACTAGTTTTAGTGTAGGGTCCCAAGACGGTTAATGTACTAGTTTTAGTGTAGGGGTCCCAAACGGTTAATATACTAGTTTTTGTGTAGGGTAACAGTCAGAGGTGGTCGGGCAAGGGAGCAAGCCGCGGACTCGCTTCGTAGCGTATTTAGCTTGGCAGTATATCCCCGTTAAGTAGCGCCTATCTACACGTACTACTGTATGCCATTAGACTTACAATTGGCGTACGTACCCATTTAAGATTTAAGACCATCCGGTTGAAGGCCATAGTAGATATAAAACCAGGTAAATCGGCTTTGTCACGAGAAAAAAAACTGCTTGGAATTTGTATGGGATCGTTTTTTCAGTTGTGTACTCGTAAAAGGTAAGATCATTTTAGAGATAAGACCAGGTATTTGGGCTTTGTCACGGCGTGGTCTTAGAATCTCAAGATGGGTAAACCACCTCTCGTACTGTACTGCTGTACTTTTCTTTTCTTTTTTTCCCCATTTGGTATATTCTCCCTTCAATTTTCTCTCTTTCATAGTCGTAACTCAGATCCGGGGTCACAAAGTAGGCTCTTCTCCCTCCTCCCCGCTACGGTTCGTGCCTTGCATTTTCATCGCGAGAAAAACTCCATTCAGCCCTTTCTTCCCTCGTCGGCTCGCATCGAATACACCCGCATATAAATCTCACAGCTGTTGTTTTTGTTTACTTTTTTTTAATATATACTTGGCACTTATTTTTGTATTTGATACGTAGTTTTCTTGAAGCAGGCCATTGTTGCCATGTCAGCCCTCAGGTCCCTACCAATACAATCCCCCTTCATATAGCAGGCACCTTCTGCGGGTTCTATTTTTCGCTGCGCAGCTTCTAACGCAGACCTCTTGCCCCATGACGCACCCCTTCCCCCTTCCCCCTCCCGCCCCCCCACTGCGTGCGATGGAACTCCATCCAGATGTACGACACGTACGGCGGGGAGATCTTGATAACTGACGAGCGCGGGCAGGGGTTTCTGTACACATTCAAGGCGAGTTGGCTTTGTCGTTTCCTTGCTGCGATGCTGCGCAATCTTGCTGCGCAATCTCGCTGCCAAACCTTGCTGCCAAATCTTGCTGCCAAATCTTGCTGCTAAATCTTGCTCCGAAGTCTTGCCCAGCCAAACTCTTGCTGCTAAAATCTTGCTGCTAAATCTTGCTGCTATATGTTGAGGTCATATAAAACCCGTAATACTCGCGATCGGAGTATCACACACATCTTACAAATAGGATTTTCGACGGTATCCTCGATCTCACAGCTGATTTTTTTCATTTTTTTTTGTGAATATATTTTGATATTTTGGTCCATCGCAGGTACTTTACGTGGTGGGACACCCGGGGGCGGCGGAGAAAGGAGACATGATGGATGATGTGCTTTATGTCAAGGTGGGAAAATACTTACTCGCTTCACCAAAGCGTACCATGCCGTACCATGCCACGCCTATCTGTACCGTACCGTATAGTGTACCGTACCGTACCATATATTGTACCGTACCATGCCATACCATACCATACCATACCATGCAGTGTACCGTACCGTGCCATACCGTACCGTACCATATAGTGTACCGTACAATACCATACCATGCCATACCTTGCCACGCCTTACCATACAGTGTACCGTACCGTACCATATAGTTGGCCGTACCGTACAGTACCATATTGTGTACCGTACCGCACAGTACCATATCGTGTACCGCACCGTACCATACCGCACCCTCATTTGCGCGCGCGTCGCTTCAGAAGAACAACTGTTAATGCGCGCGTTTGCAGTGCCCGTCGTATGAGCCCTGCCGTCCCGTGCGCGCTGTACCTTTAATGGCTGCTTCTACTTCTACTGTCGTCGTTCGTGACGTTGCTGCTGTTATTGCTGTTGTTGTTGCTGTTGCTGTTGTTGTTGTTTTTGCTAGTGTTGCTGGTGTTGTTATTGCCGCCGCTGGTTCTCATACTGCTCGTGCTGCTGCTATTGCTGTTATTAACTTACCAGGTAAAAAAGGGCTACCGAAACATCGTGGCGAAGACCAAGAAGATGCTGGAGGCCGTCAAACACGTCCGTTTCAAGTGAGATATTTTCAGATTTTTTCAAATTGTACCTGTGTGGGACGGTAGGGATGTTGGGGTCTATGGCCATACGGCTACGGCCATGCATGACATGAGTACCCCCCCCCCTCCCGCCTCCCTCCGGGCGCCAACTATTTCTGCTCTTTTGTCGGTTTTCTCTGTCTTTTTGTTTTTTTTCTTTCTCTCTCCTTTGTATGTATGGTATGCCTTTTCGTGAAACGGTCGTCCTCTGTTTTTGCAGGTATCTGTTGAAGGCGGACGACGATACCTTCGTGTGCCTCCGACGAACGGCGTCGCAGATGCATCTTGTTCCCCCTCATATTAAGCCGAAGGTGCGTGGGTGGTTGGGTAGGTGGTTGGGTGGGTGGATAACCGTGAACACAAGAAATTAACCAGGGTGGTGTTCGGTAATTTTCCCGTCGTTGTTTTACCGCCCTGGTGGACGGTCCCGGTATTCTGGCGGTTTACCGTCATATTTTGGTGTTACCGTCTACCGCCAAGGGCATACCGTCAAAAAGCGAAATACCGTCTACCGCCAACAAATTACCGTCGTGTTTCATTACCGCCGAAACATTACCGGCATATTTCGTGTTACCGTCTGTTTTTTTTTTCATTTTATGAATATACCGTTTTCCCTTATCGCAGGGTCCCTTAGAAAGGGGCCACCTACTCTGTACTTTGTAAGCATTTGCACTGAAATTGCGCGAAACTCTGTAAGGTGCGTTATGGCGTCAGCCGTGCGGCGGAGGCGAGAGCCAAAACGCTACTGCTGTTTGATGTCGTGCAGGTTTTTTATTTCGGGACCAAATGTTGACCGACCAACAAAGATCGATGAGTCAACGAATAGCCTATAGCCTCTCTAGGCCTATGTATCCGCACCAACAGGAGGCAGTGTCAGCTTCGTGCCGTTCGCCCGTTTGCGTGTGCCACATATATATGCTCACGCTAGCTGTCATGTAGCGAGACACTGCTGGTGGCAGCCGAGTAGACTCGCTCCTCCGCGTTCATGTTTGTGTACCGTACATCTAAGTAGTTCCAGATGTCTGTCGGTGTGCCCCTTTTCCCCTCGATATGATATTCAACCCGGAATCTCGTCGTTTACAATGAAAAATGCACATAACTTGCGCTTTACTCACGAAAGCGACTACAGTACGTATCAATAGGAAGAGCGTGCGCTGTACATACAAGCATCATGTTTCTCGAGCTGCGTATGAAACTTCGATCGCGCGTGCTTGCCACACAGGGGGGGGGGGAGGGGTGCATGTGTCCTTTCTTATTTATCTTTTTGGTTTATGTTCCACCCCATTTATTATCTTCGCCCTTTTTCCTTCCTATTCATGTTAATAGTAGTCGTAACTCATATCCGGGGTCACCAAAGTACGAGTAGGCTCTTCTCACCCCTCCCCCACTACGGTCGTGCCTTCCTTTTTAATCGCGAGAAGTGCCTTCATTTTTATCGCGATAAGACTTTCAGCCCTTCCTTCCCTCGTAGGCGGGGTGGGGTGTGTGGGTGTCAAATCACACTGCTGCTGTGGCTTCTCATGGGATATATATATATATATATATATTTATTTTGTCTTTTCGTTATTATTCGTTTATTATGTTTTATCATTATGTTGTGTTGTTGTTGTTGTTGTTTTTTTTTTGTTTTTTTTGGCTCGAAAAAAACAGGAAAAAAGGAACCCCGCGTGGAAAACCAGGAAATTATTGAAGATCAACTAAAAACCTAGAATACCGGCATCTTTTAGTAATTGTAATACTTCGTATGTACCACTTGTCCTGAAATGTAAGCACCTTTTCTACATTGATATTCAATATAAACGGTGATCATAGTTCGGAACATAGTGGTTTGGTATATAACTGTGTTTATGGAACAGGCCTCCTTTTAAGACTAACATGCTGATTTCCACCCTCGGCAATACCAGGTACCTCTCTGACCCGAGATACAAGGACCATTTCGATTAAATTTTAATGTAGAAATTGTCCTTATATTCCCGTTCAGAGTGGTACAGTTTTTTGTTTTGCTTTGTTTTAGTTTTTTTCAGCTTCCTAAAACACCTTTTTCATTTTTTTTTTGGTTTTTCGTTTCCGTTGGAAGGTGTATGGAGGCATTCCTACGGCGTGTCACCTGCCCAACAACCCCGACGAGGCGGTGGGCAGGGTGATCAAGGACGTCAGCAACAAGTGGTACGATGGAAAGTACCTGGACCACACGATGAACGGCCTCGACTGCTACCCCGTCTACATGCAGGTATTACATACTCCAGTATTATAGTATTACTCCTGGTCCGTTTCCGTTCGCTCTCTCGCCCTCACTATTAATAGGTATATAGTAGGCTTAGATTTGTTCCACACCGCGGACAGAGCTAGATCATACAAATTATCCACAGATCATATAATGATCTACGTAGCTCTTTCAGCTAAAGGATACGTTCCTGATCTGTATGATCTGTATGATCTGTATGATCTGTAGCTCATGTATGACCTGCGTGGTCTGCAGTAGCACATGTTTTCTGGGTCGGATCTGTACTAGACAGATTCTGCGCAATACCTCATGGCGGCAGGGTAGGGTCTAGATGATCTATCTGAAGATGATCTATCTGTAGATATATCTATCTGTCCGACGTGCAGACTATTCCCCTGTGGGTACGTATCCGCCGGGATCTCTAGTTTCGGAAATGTTTTTTTTTAATAATTATCCGATCGATTTTCCCTCTAAAACCATCGTGGTCATGCTTTATGAAGCCACTTCTGCCTCCTCCTGCTGCTGTGTATCAGGTATATATATATATATATATGACAATTTTAACATTTCGCTCTTTTTGTCGCGCGGCCGTTTCGTTTCATTATGTTATTCGTTCGTTTCCGCGGTGTTTCTTGCTCGGGGGACAGGGAGCGTTCTACATTTTGAGCTACCCGCTGGTCGAGTTCCTCAACCAGGGAAGCTCCAAGCTGCTCACCTTCGATAACGAGGTATTTACCCAAGCAGGGAGGATGTTTAATAATAATGTGCAATACCGCACATTTCAGAGCGAGCGTGTACCGGCAAATACTACCGCAATTTTTGGCCAAATGGCCAAATGGATGTGGAAACCGCTTCTTGCAAGAACCGAAACCACAAAAAAAAACTACCGACGTATGTAGGGTACTGTGAAAGTCCGAAAAACACACTGGTTTTGTTTTTTGTTTTGGGCTTTGTGCTCCTTCTGTTACCGCTGCAGGTTTCCTTTTGGTTTTGGCTTTTCTCCTTTTCTCCTGGGTCATTACAGCAGTGTAGACTTTTTTCGGTCTTGTTTTGTTCAAGAAACAACCCCATGGTCATACTTCGTCTTTTGTTTTTTTGTCGGAGTTGTTTTTCTTTCAACTATGTTATTGCACTGCTGTACAGAAAACACTTATATTCGTACATTTTCAAGTAAATTGTCAACAAAACTTGAGTGCGGTCCTTCTCCACGATGCCTTTTTTTTTTCGGAGCTGCCAATTGTATCATCAATATTACAATACGAGTAGTGTCTACGACTCGGACTAGCTTCGATTTTATCAAGTGGTTTGTACGTAGCCGACCCTGCATACATATATAGCTCCTCACTACACCTTCACTCCGAGAATTTTCCCAAGAATTTTCCTAGTGGCGTGCTACCGTGGGTACCCCGCAATAAACCAGTCATTGACAAGGCAAAAGTAGAGAGATAAGTCAGGTCAAATCGGCTTGTCCCGATTTTAAACTCAACATGGGTGTCCAAGCGATTTCTTCCCGCTCTAAGGCCGGTTTCGGCTAAGACCGGTTTCGGCTAAGACCGGTTTCGGCCTTATCCCCCGAGTTAAGGCATACGTGGCCTTAAACCATTCAGAACTGAAAAAAGTCCTACACTAATTCCAAGTAGTTGGCCCCCAAATTCGTGTTCTCAAGGGGTTAATTAGGGAATATAAGGCACACGTAGTATTGAGGCAGGTTCAACTGCGTTGTCCCATACCTGCCTTACTTCGGGATAACCACTACTGTATATGACACCTTTTGGCCAATATTTTTTCTGACTGACTATTACTGATTATTAGTATACTCCTCGACTAAGGAAGTGCCGTCGAAGGCATGTGCCTTATTATTGCTGGAATACAGCAGTACCAGCGGATTAGATGTCGACGGATTATTACGTACTGAGTTTTTTTTTTTTTTCCCCGCCGATTTTGTTTCTGCCGATGCTATATACCAGTTACGATTTAGGTTATGATTGTAGTGTTATGTTATGTGTGTTATGTTATATGTTATATGTTATGTTATGTTATGCTATGTTATGTTATGTTATGTTACGTTACGTTACGTTACGTTACGTTACGTTACGTTACGTTACGTTACGTTACGTTACGTTACGTTACGGTACGGTACGTTACGTTACGTTATGTTATGTTATGTTATGTTATGTTATGTTATGTTATGTTATGTTATGTTATGATATGTTACGTTATGTTTTTTTTTTTCAGGACGTGACGATCGGGCTGTGGCTCCACGGAGTGGACCGGGCGATCTTCCCCCTGAACGACCTGAGGGACGCGAGGCTCTGGGAGTGCTCCTGCAAGAGGCAGAACTTCGTACCGGGGAACGACGCCAACGTGTTCTTTCACCACTGCAAGACCATCGACGACTTGAGAGCGTGCAAAACATCTCTTCCGATGTGCTGATTGTGCTGCTCGCTTGGGTGTTCATCTCTGTTGGGGGACGGGAAGCGCGCGGGGGAGGGGGGGGGTGGAAGAAGGAGGGGGGCGGCGCGGCGGGAGCGGGGGGGAGGGGGGGGAGAAGGAGGGAGCGGGGAAGGGGGGGGGGGGAGCGGGGGGGGGTGTACTTAATGTCATGCATGGCCTTAGTCGTATGACCATAGACCCTCGCATCCCACAATGCCGGGACGGAGCACGTCCGGTTTTAACCGACGGGGGGGGGGCGGAGCGGCTGGAAGCGGTCGGCCTATTTTAGCGATTTTGCCGCGACCGTCGCTGGTGATGGTTGATTAACGGCACGTAAATAGTTGTTTGCCGACGTCCGTGGGCTTGCTCCCCGATCGGCTGGTTTGGTGTGGTGGTGGTTTTGTGTTTTTAAGCAACGATTGTTTTGAATGATTTTAATTTCTGTTTGGGTTTTGCCTCCAGCAGTGGAAGGTAGCATGTTTTGATGTGATTGGGCGAGGGGGGGGGGGCGAACGGCGAATTTAATCCGTGGCCAGTAAATAAATATGTATTTCGATTGTAATCGTATTTTGGGGGGGGGGGGGGGCTGCATATGGGGGTGCGTTGTCATGATGCACTCAACATCTTTGGTGCGTAGAGGAAGAACGGAGAACTGAAACTTTCTTTCTCACCAAGTTGGATGGGTGTTGTATTTCATCGGGCGCGGTTTGGTTTGTACATTGACCCGCTGCACCGAAGCGTTGTTTCTAATGTTGTATGAACGGTACTCCAATGGTACTCCAACGGTACTTTTGTGGCAAAAAAGCCTCGCCTGGGTGTTGGCGGGGGGGGGGGAATGAACGGTACTCTAACGGTACTTTTGTGGCAGGAAGCCTCGCCTGGCTGTTGGCGGGGAGGATGAACAGTACTCCAACGGTACTTTTGTGGCAAAAAGCCTCGCCTGGCTGTTGGCGGGGGAGGATGAACGGTACTCTAACGGTACTTTTGTGGCAAAAAGCCTCGCCTGGATGTTGGCGTGGGAGGATGGACGGTACTCCAACGGTACTGTTGTGGCAAAAAACCTCGCCTGGGTGTTGGCGGGGAAGGATGAACGGTACTCCAAAGGTACTTTTGTGGCAAAAACCCTCGCCTGGCTGTTGGCGGGAGGACGGCCGGTACTTCAACGGTATTTCCATGACGAAAATCCTCGCCTGGGTGTAAGCGGTACTCCAACGTTTTTTTTGTGGCAAGAAGGCTCGCCTGGGTTTTAGGCACGAGGGTGAACAATGCGGTATTTTCATGACCAAAATCTTCGCCTGGGTGTTGGCAGGAGGATGAGAGGTACTCCAACGGTACTTTTTTCGGCAACAATCCTCTCCTGGGCGTTGACGGGGGGAGGACGAACGGTACTTTTTGTTTGCAACAAACCTCGCCTTGGTGTTGGGTATGGATGAACAGTGTTAATACTGTTGTGATGCACGGTACTCCAACGGTACTTTTGTGGCAAAAAAACTGCCCGGAGTGTTGGGGAGGGGGGGGTGGGGGATGGATGGTACTCCAACGGTACTTTTGTTGCTAAAAAAAACCTGGCCTGGGTGTTGAGGGGGAGGATGGACAGCAGTATTCCAACGCCTTTTTTTTGGCAAAAAAAACTCCTTTTAAGGTGTTTGTTGGGCGGGAGAAGATCTAAACGCTGCTACGACTTTTGTGGCGCAAATCCCTCGCCTGGATCTTAGCGGGGAGAAAGTAAGAATGGTGAATTGCATTTTTTCAGTGCAGGGCAGTGCTATTTCAGTGTTCTTTTCTTTCAGTGCGCACGTTATTACAAATGTAACTAATAGTATACGGGGGACATTCTACTACTGCGGTGGTTAATAATCAGAACAGAGCCAAAATATGGTGTGCAAACATGGGGTGGACCAGGACACCTGTTTTTTGGGTCGATCGTGGGGTTCTAATTACTAATATGGGTGAGATTCATTCGTCCAACACGGCGAATCGAACGATGATTTTGCCATTGCCAGCAGCGTACACAGCAGCGGCAGCACGTAATGCAAGCGGGGCGATCTACCGACCGGGGCGATCTACCGACCGGGGCGATCTACCGACCGGGGCGATCGACCGACCGGTCCGCACTCGGCCCATCAATCGCGACAACCGCGCATCGGGCGGCTGCAACCGACACACAGAAACGCGCCAAATTATGTTTTTTTTTCTCAATAAATCTTGAAAGTTGCAAAGTTGAGTATCGACCTCACTCATCGTGAGAGGCCTCAAACCTCACAGCAGAGCTTTTGCAAAGTTGAATTTCGACCTGTCAATCGGGGTGGCTCACAGCCGAAACAGCTTGGAAAATGGACGGAAGTTGTAAAGTACCCTCTATAGACGTGTGCGTACATCAGGTAAACTTCGAACGTGTCCGATCGAATCACCGGGATAAACACTAGCATACGTATTATACGTACATACTGTAGTCGGGAGAACTCAAGAGTCTCAGACAGACGGAAGTATTTCAATAGTGTATTTTTCCGTTTTTGTAAACGAAACAAAAAAAATGACATTATTTTTATAAAAACAAAAACTGTCGGCTGAGATGGCTGATCCGATCGATCGAAAAAAAATGTCTGATCCAATCACTGGGATAATACACTATCGTATCATATACCTGGTAGATGAGTATATACGAGTTGTCGGGAGAACTCACAGCAGAAAAAGGTGCGCGTGCCATCCCCATTATATATATAGTAGGCTGGGCGAACGAACAACGCATACTCTTTGGGGCGAGCAGTGACACGCAGTACGAACGTAGCCTTTGCCAGCCCTCTTGTCCCACAAATCGTACCAGATAAAGTACCAAATATATTACGATTTTTGTGGTGGTCCGCGCATTTATTTTCAGATTGTCCAAAACGCGCGGCGAGGTCGAGCCTTGTAGCCAGCACTAGCAGGGTTGGGGTTAGGGTAAGGGTTAGGGTGGGGTTGCGTCGACGGTTTCTCGTGACTCGACTAAAAAAAAACACACCCAAAAACACGTAAAAACAGCAAGAAATCATAATATATTCGGTACATACTTTATCTGGTACGATTTGTGGGATAAGACCACGGTAAAGGCGCCTCGTGACACGCGTGGAATCGGTCCCACTGCCTACGATAGCGCCAGGGGAAGAAGGTGTTCCCTGGTCTCGGGGTCGACAAAATCGATCGCTCCTTGCTTGCAAAGGCAGCAACAGCAGCAGCAGAAGCAGCAGCAGCAAACTTTCCGGTCCCGACGTGAATGGTCGAAGAGTGCCCTCTTGAAACCTTAGCCGTTACAAAAAAAGAGAGGCTATTTTCGTACCACGCTGTCCAGAAACATAAGAAGGGCAGTTTTTGTACTAAAACTAAGTAAATCCAAACGGTGCTTTATATTTCGGGATGAAGTGGCATACAGTGAAAACGAAATCACGTTACATTACCGACGACTTGACACCGGCGATGCCGGAAGTCCTAAGATACGTCGAAGGTCAAAACAGCTGCTCCTCCCGTGGCATTCATCTCCCTACTCGAGCGAAATATTCTTCCTATAAACACAGCAGTATACTCTTGCGTAACAACGACGTATAATACGTAGTGCTGGTGCAAACATCCGGCCTTGAGGGGAAGTTCCGCCGCATTTTCACTCCCCTCTCCCCACCCGAAAGCATGTCGCCACTACTGTACGTACTACACGCGCACTTCCTCATTGGTCAATGATTCCGAAGGTGTGTTCTGATTGGTTAACACCTCCTCTTCACAAAATGTACAACCTATTAATACTGTAGAACCTACTAATAGTCCGCCCGTCGTCCCTTGCCCTGCACCTACATACGTCAGTCGCTGTACCCACTATAACCCCTCCCGCCACCCCCTCTACCCCCCCGCCCCTCGCCTCCCCCTCCTCGAAACCCTGCCTACCTCGGGAGCCGTGGCTAACCACATACTGGTACAGTACTGCCATTGCACGGTACTGGTATGTGATAGCAGGCGGATCAATGATTGCCCCGTGGTCAATGGTCAAACGACTAAGGCAAGCAACCAATGAGTATCCCCCCTCCCCTTTTCTCCGCCGCCACAAGAGGTTTCCCATCCCGCCCAAGCTGCGCCTTTTCCCTTGGCAGGCTGCTACTTCCTCCCTGCTTTCGCATTTCGGCCCCGTCGGTGGTATTACTGGCAGTAGCATAACGCGGCGTGCACAGCACCCACGAGAGGGGCTAGCGGGCAAGGCAAGGCTGAAGACTTGCTTGCCCCGCCTCCTGCAACACTGCACAGCATGCATCACGCATTTTTGCACCACATACCCTTTCGACACGGAGCACCGTTCCTACTCCTATTAAAGACAAAACATTTTACCGCGTGCATTGCGACCATCACCGGTGCAATGCGTATCACCATATATCGTGCGGTGTCGAGCAATAGCTATCGTGCGGTGCGGTGCGGTGCGGCGGGTGGGCGGACAAGGCTTGCCCCGCCTCATCCCAATTTGGACCGCGTGCATAGCGACCGGTGCGAAGCCGAGCACCTACGTAGCTATCGTGCAGAGCGGTGCGGCCGTCGCATGCCGTGCAACACTACGTACATACAGTACACAGCAAGCAGTAGACCTAAGCCTAAGTAACAAGAATACTGGAAAACAAAAAAAAAAGTGATGCGAGTAGGTATAAAGGAAGAACAAGAGCAAAAGCCAGCAAAAAAAAAGAACGCTCACGCTCACACCCACACAGCCGTCTTTTCGATCGGCATACTATATATAGACACCTCCGCCCCCTCCTTCGGTCTCTTCCAGATGCCGTAGATAAACGCCAATAGAGCTACGTATTAATAAGCCACAAGAAAAAACAAGGCAAAAAACACCAACTGAACAATACAAAGGCGCTCCTTCAGGCAAACTTCGAGATGCCGTGCTCCCCAACAGAGCAATGTTCATTAATCCACAAGGAATTCATTACCCACCCAAGGGTATGCGCGGATCTGAATCCCAGATACCCCACTACCCCCCCCCCCTATATTGGAGGGAAGAACCGGGCCGTGGTGATCCCAGAAAACAATAAGTCAACATTTTTTTTAATTACCCCCACCCCCCCCCACCCCCCCCTCGCCCACCAGCGAAAAAAAAATATGCGGTCTCTCTAAAACCAAGTTAAAAAAAGGCAACAGAAAACGAAAAAAAATGGTTTTCGCTGATTTCGTCCTGTGATCACAGCGATCCGGTTTGTTTTTCATTCTGACCTTCCTACAAGTGTGGTGTCGTTTTCTCTTTGTTTTTTACGCCCTTGACCCACCACAAAAAAAAAAGTGTTTTTTTTCATAAGAACCTCTTGAAGAACCAGGAACAAGACTCAGCAAGAACCGTGGACGCACACGGTCGTCTTGTCGATAGGGCACTTCGCCTGGTCCTTCAGCCACTTCGTGATGCAATTGCTGATATATATTTGGAGGCCGGCCGGAGCGTTGAGGGACGACATCGGACATCAGACAAGGGGTCGGGAGGGGGGGCGGGGGGTAGCCCGAAGAATCGGACAAGAGTCAGTCGGAAGGTCACAAAATAACAAAAAGGGGAATGACGGAAATAAAGTGTGAAGCAGGACAAAAGCACTGAATAAACAAATAAATAAAGAAAGGGAACAGGGTCCGTACTACTGGTAATCGGGGGTGTGTGAATCTGCTGCAAAAAGCCAAAACCCTGTGGCTTGCAGAGCACAAGAAGAGTCGTACGCATCAGGGTTCGAATTAGTGTTCCAGCAACATGTGCGCGTAGCGCACATCGGGCATATTTGGATGTGCGCGTAGCGCACACCGAGCCGGACGCGAGGTGCGCTCCCCGCAGGGGCCCCCGGAGAGCCCCCGGAGGGCCCCCCGGGAGGGCCTCCGGAGGGCCCCCGGAGGGCCGCCGGAGGCGATTTTTTTGGACGCATGTGCGTAAATGTACTAAAAAAATGTGCGTCTCATTCGCTCGTCTTGCAAATAACACAGGCAAGCATAGCCTCTGTATTTGCGACCCTTTCAAGCCTTGTTTCATCCACGGACATACAAAACCGTCATAAATTTGAACTCAGTCCCCTCAAAAAAGAAAGGCACAAACAAATTCGGCAGGAAATTGTCGAATTAATCACAAGAAAAAGACCTAAAAAAAAAATCGCCTGCGGCGAAAACAGACCCAAAAATTTTTCGCCTGCGGCGAAAATAGGCCCCAAATCTGTTTTTCGCCTACGGCGAAATGGACCCGCACAATTTTTGCCCTGCGGCCAAAAAGTGTGCGGGGGCCTAAAAAAGATGTGCGGAAAGCCGCACATCTACTACTTTTTGTGGTGCGCGAAAGCTGATATTTCAGAAATTTGGTGCAATTGCGCTCGTTTGACCAACTAATTCGAACCCTGAGCAGTAATGTACGTATATATTGCATTCAAGTTTTACTCCATAACCTGTCCTCGCACACCTCTTCTTATAGAATTATCAGCAAATCTATGGTAAAGAGCACAATACAAAGATCTACGCATGCTTTTATCACGAATGTTTTTATTATGTATGATACAAGATTTTAGATATAATATTCTGTATCAAAAACAAATTCGTAAGTAGTAAACATAAAACCCATACTCGTATATAGTACGCACGATAAAAATACCCCATACCTGGTACAGATATATAATGGCGATAGTTGGCTTACGCTAATGATAGTAGACCCACTCCATCACGTCAACTCGTCGGAACACTATACCTGGTAGTATATGTTTATTTCAGACTGTTTACTTTTTATTTTATCTATTTATTCCCCCCCCCACAAAGAGACACACGCTTCCTGAATTCTACAGCCTCAGATTGTGTCCCCCTCGTACGGGATGTACATCGTGCATGAGGACATATCAAACCCGTAAGTACGCGCGATCCAAGTATCACACACACTCAGCTAGCAAAGATGAGTTTCGACGAAATCCTCGATTTCACAGCTGTTGTTCTTTTATTTTTTTAATATATACTATAACGAGTACAAGGTTCCCCTTAGGGATTGTTGCCATGAAGTCCCGGGGGTATCGCAAGCTGGAAAGGGAGAGCACAGCAGGCGTTCGTTCCTCGTACATACCAGCTACGTACTTGTACGTAGCCACCACCCCCGCTCTAGTCCACTATTGTTTTTTTCCATGGACTTCACTGCTTCCATGGAAGGCTTCCATGGAAGCGGCGGAAGCTTTCACGGAAGCTTCCGCGGAAGTCCATGGAAATTTCCCCATGGAAGCTTCCACGCAGGCCGTACGTGCTTCCGTGGAAGATGTCGACGCTGCCGTCATGGAAGCTTCCTTCCTTCCGGAAGCTTCCGTGGAAGTATTCGTGGAAGCTTACCACCACTCGTCCACCAAAGAAAGTGTGATCCCGTCACCATCACACCCCTGATCCCACACAAACAGGCCCCGCCAGGATGTGTTTCTATAAGAGCCTTCTTAGAACTGGCCCCCCGTTTTCGGGGAAAAATTACTCGGAATTAGTGTGAGATAAGATTTTCAGTTCTGAATGGGTTAATAAAAACCGCGGAGTGAGGCGAAGCCGAATGGAGCCACCCTAGACCTGTCCAGGTGCGAAGCACAAGGCCAACTCCCAGCCTCACTTTTTCCACCACGGGGTTGAATCGCGGAAGTTTCCGCCGCTTCCACAGAAGCTTCAATCACTTCCATGGAAGTTTCCACGGAAGCGGCGGAAGCTTCCACGGAAGCGGTGGAAGCTTCCACGGAAGCGGTAGCTCTCCATGGAAGTGGTGGTGTAACCTTTCATGGGAGTGACGGAAGATTCCGTGAAAACTTCCACGGAAGTGTTGGAAGCTTCCGTGGAAGCTTCCGTGGAAGTGATGGAAGCTTCCATGGAAGTACCTTTCACGGAAGCTTCCATAACAACTTCCATGGAAGTTTTCATGGAAGAAGCTTCAATCACTGCCATGGAAGGTTCCATCCCTTCCATGGAAGTTTCCACGGAAGCGGCGGAAGCTTCCATGGGAGCGGTGGAAGCTTCCACGGAAGCGGTAGCTCTCCATGGGAATGGTGGTGTAACCTTTCATGGGAGTGACGGAATATTCCGTGAAAACTCCCACGGAAGTGTTGGGAGCTTCCGTGGAAGCTTCCGTGGAAGTGATGGAAGCTTCCATGGAAATACCTTTCACGGAAGCTTTCATGAAAAATTCCATGGAAGTTTTCATGGAAGAAGCTCCAATCACTTTCATGGAAGCTTCCATCCCTTCCATGGAAGTTTCCACGGAAGCGGTGGAAGCTTCCACGGAAGCGGTAGCTCTCCATGGAAGTGGTGGTGTAACCTTTCATGGGAGGGACGGAAGATATTCCGTGAAAACTTCCACGGAAGTGTTGGAAGCTTCCGTGGAAGTGATGGAAGCTTCCAGGGAAGCAGCTTTCACGGAAGCTTCCATGAAAAATTCCATGAAGCTTCCATGGAAGCTTCCGTGGAAGTGACTTCCACGGAAGCTGCCATGTAATTTTTCATGGAAGAAGCTTCAATCACTTCCATGGAAGTTTCCACGGAAGCGGTGGAAGCTTCCACGGAAGCGGTAGCTCTCCATGGAAGTGGTGGTGTAACCTTTCATGGGAGTGACGGAAGATTCGGTGAAAACTTCCACGGAAGTGTTGAGAGCTTCCGTGGAAGCTTCGCCAACTTCCGTGGAAGTGATGGAAGCTTCTATGGAAGTACCTTTCACGGAAGCTTCCATGAAAACTTCCATGGAAGTTTTTATGGAAGAATCTTCAATCCCTTCCATGGAAGCTTCCATCCCTTGCATGGAAGTTTCCACGGAAGCGGTAGCTCTCCATGGAAATGGTGGTGTAACCTTTCATGGGAGTGACGGAATATTCCGTGAAAACTTCCACGGAAGTGTTGGGAGCTTCCGTGGAAGCTTCCATGGAAGTAGCTTTCACGGAAGCTTTCATGAAAACTTCCATGGAAGTACCTTTCACGGAAGCGTCCATGAAAACTTCCATGGAAGAAGCTCCAATCACTTCCATGGAAGCTTCCATCCCTTCCATGGAAGTTTCCACGGAAGCGGTGGAAGCTTCCACGGAAGCGGTGGAAGCTTCCACGGAAGCGGTGGAAGCTTCCACGGAAGCGGTAGCTCTCCATGGAAGTGGTGTTGTAACCTTTCATGGGAGTGACGGAAGATTCCGTGAAAACTTCCACGGAAGTGTTGGAAGCTTCCGTGGAAGTGATGGAAGCTTCCATGGAAGTAGCTTTCACGGAAGCTTCTATGAAAACTTCCATGAAGCTTCCATGGAAGCTTCCGTGGAAGTGGCTTCCACGGAAGCTTTCATGGAAGAAGCTTCAATCACTTCCATGGAAGTTTCCACGGAAGCGGCGGAAGCTTCCACGGAAGCGGTGGAAGCTTCCACGGAAGCGGTGGAAGCTTCCACGGAAGCGGTGGAAGCTTCCACGGAAGCGGTAGCTCTCCATGGAAGTGGTGGTGTAACCTTTCATAGGAGTGACCAAAGATTAAGATTCCGTGAAAACTTCCACGGAAGTGCTGGGAGCTTCCGTGGAAGCTTCGCCAACTTCCGTGGAAGTGATGGAAGCTTCCATGGAAGTAGCTTTCACGGAAGCTTCCATGAAAACTTCTATGGAAGCTTCCATGAAAGCTTCCGTCAAGTTGGCGGAAAATTCCATGGAAACGTCCAACGCTTCCGTGGAAGTTTCCATGCAAGCTTCCGTCACTCCCATGGAAGCTCATCACCACTTCCATGGAAAGCTACTACCGTTGCTTTCATGGATTCTTCCATGAACTTCCGCTTGCACCGCTGGAAGTTGGTGGACGTCCTTCAAACGTGTGGACATTCGTGGAAGCGAATACAGTCCACGGAAGATTCCGTGGAAGCTTCCACCCATACTTCCGTGGAAAATTCAACTGTAAACTTCCGCGGAAGTTTCCACGGTGGAAGTATCCACGGAAGCTTCCGTGCTTCCATGGAAACTTCCAACGCTTCGGTGGAAGCTTCCGCCGCTTCCGTGGAAGCTTCCATCACTTCCATGGAAACTTCCACGGAAAATTCCGTCTACTTCCACGAAAAAAACAAAAGTGTGCTTTACCCCCCCGGAGCCGGAGACCCCCCCGGAGCCGGAGGCAAGAACAAAAAACATTGAAAAAAGAAAAAAGAAAAAAATGAAAGCTTCGTAAATAAAAAAGAAGGCCGTACGTATGTACGAGCCACCAAGCGAGTAACCGCCGGGCAAGGAACACCGACCAACCCAAACGATGTTATAGTTAGCTCTACATAATATATATATTACATACTCGTACGATATACATATTATATATATGTACCTGTGGAAGGTGTGCAGGCACGCCGGAAGTCGGGTGATGCTCTGCCTCGAGGTCATATCGTCCATGCAGATGCAGCACTGCTCCGTGGGCCCGCTGCCGTTGCCTTTTTGCTGCGGGAGCATGGACATCTCCTCTGGGGAAAGCCCTCCGCGGGTGCGCTGGCCGGCTGCTGACGGCTCATCTGTTTTCCGGTCGGGTCATCAATTTGCACATACGCGCACACGCACACACGCACAAAAAACATAACATGTTTTTTCACCGACAGGGGCACCAAAACGAAGCGAAAGAAAAAATAAGACATCGGTCGGTTGGGGCCGAGCAGGAAGACAAATCTCACATTATGAAATGTTAATTGCGATAGTGTACTGATCCGGCCCGTGGACACAACAACGTGCAAGGAGGCTACTACGAGTACTGTACAGGTAATAGGTCGTACACAGGGAAAACAAAAACCAACACAAACTTCAGTCTGGGGTTCGAAAAAGAGGCTAGGTACATGTGAAAAAAAAACTTGAAACAAAAAAATAAAAAGGGCAACAACAAAACTAAAACAACGAAAAAACTATATTCGTAGTATACTTACATGACGTATAGGCAGATCGCTCCACTACTCGTATACGATTACTCTCGTACGAGGCAGACCGTGTACTCTGCTCGTTTTCCCCTGCGCTTTACCCATACACCGTCGTCGACGGCGGCTGAAAAAAAGCAGTATCCAAACGCGCTCGCTTCCCTCGGCAACGCACGCGCAACACACCCCAACGGTCTACACATCACTCCACTTACCCAACGCCAGCAGTCGCTGGTAGTCCGCAGGGGTAAGGTCTCTGCCCATCAACGCCCAGTCCACCGCACGCCCCGCTCCTCCTCCTCCTCCCGCCCCTCCTGCACCTCCTTCCGCTGCTCCGCCGAATGGCCACCTTTGTAGGAGAGGGTGGCCGTGAGGAACGAACCGAGACATCGCCCGGGCGATTTCGCTCGGGGTCGGCTCCCTCACCCTCCCCCTCCTGCTCTCGCTTGTCTGTTGCCTTTGTCGTCTGGCTGCGGCCGCCCGCGACTGGGAGCTGCCACCCCCCGCTCCCCCGGACGGGGCCGCCCCTCCTCTCGCTCCCACGTGGCTGTAGGCGCCGCGCCTGGCAGAGCTGGTACCTCGGCGGCTGGCGGGTGAAGGTCTTGTGGTGGAGCTACTGCTGCCGTTGCTGCTGCCACCGCCGCCGCCACCGCTACCGCCGCCACTGCCGCCGCCGCCACTGCTGCTGCTGCTGCTGCTGCCGCTGCTCGCGGATGCCCCCATCGCCTGACCACGGCGTGATGTACGGGAGAGTCTGCTTGACGCAGCATGAACACTGGGTTCCACCGACCACATCCCATCATCATCCAAAAGTATCTCTGTCTCAATCGACACAGCAGAACCAGCACCAGCAGCTGCACCCCGGGCAGCAGCAGCTGCTGCTGCACCAGCAGCTGCACCATCAGCTGCACCCCGGGCAGCAGCAGCAGCTGCTGCTGCACCAGCAGCTGCACCATCAGCAGCACCCTGGGCAGCTATCCTCTGGAGAGCGTTTCTACGCGCTGCTGCTGCACCAGCAGCTGCACCATCAGCAGCACCCTGGGCAGATATCTGGAGATCGTTTCTACGCGCTGCTGCTGCACCAGCAGCTGCGCCATCAGCAGCACCCTGGGAAGCTATCATCTGGAGAGCGTTTCTACGCGCCTGAGACAACGCGGAGGTGCCTACGTTCGCGGAGTCACGGCCCGACCTACTCTCACCAATTCCCATCAACTCGTTCCAGTCGCTGTCAAATTCTGATGTGATGTGAACTGCTACTTGCTCGAACCAATTTCCCGCTCCGGCACCACCACCGCCGCCAGTGCTTCTCGCCCCACCGCCGAAGGCTGCCACATCGAGGTCCTCCTCGGACTGTAGCCGCCGCGCCATGGCTGCATCCCTCCCCTCTTGCCGACTGCTCTCTTCCCGCTGAAGCCTGGCCGCTAAGCGTGCTCCTTCACTGCCCGCCCGCCGCCGTCGCTTTCCTGCCGCCGCATCCGACGACGGCACCACCGCTGCCGCCGACGCGACGTCACTATCGCCGTGCTCTTCCGAGTTTCCCGCGGCGGCAGTACCGACGGCAGCGGCATTCGAGTTGTTAAGGCGGCGCCGACGCCTGGTCGACTCAGCCGGGCTGCTTCCTCTCTCCCCCCCTCCACGCAGGGTGCCCCGACCAATAGAACGAGACGACGAGCTTCGATCAGTCGAGGGGAGGGCTAATGACCGGTGGGCCACCAAACTCACTGGCGCGGATTGGCGGGTGATACTAGCGGTAAGCCTTCCCTCGGTTTCAACGACCTCGGCCGCGGTTCCTACCCCCCCGGGCGAGCCGCCACCGCTCCCGCTGCCGCTTCCACCACTGCCGCTGATGTAGCTAACGCTGTCGCAACTAACGTTTCCGTCGCTACCGCTGCCGCTGCCACTACCGCTACCGCTACCGCCACCGCCACCACTACCGCTACCATTGCTGCTGCTGCTGCTGCTGCTGATGCTGATACCGCTGCCGCTGCTGCTGCTGCTGCTGATGCTGATGCGGCTACTGCTGCGGCTGCCGTCCGGTTTCCCCCGCTTCTTGTCCGGTCCGCTCGTCTCACTAAGCAGCGAAGGCCGGGCCGCCGCAACAGGACTGTCGTCAAAAATGTCGATAACTTCCGTCGGTACCGCCACAGAGAGGTCCAGCACCTCAACAGAATCGGAGGGAGATGCCACAGACCTCGCCGCTGCTGGTGCTCCTCCTGCTACTCCTGCTCCTGCTGCCGACAGCGACGGCGAGGGGGACGAGCGGGGGGGTCTGGCAGGCAATTTCCCCTTCCGCTCTCTCCGGCCACCCTGCGAAGGTATGCCAGCGCTCATAACCTCTCCCTCTCCGTCTCCACCTCCCTCTTCCGCTTCCTCCATCACGGCGTCCTGCTCGCCATCTCCGTGCAACAGCAGTGCCCGCGATCGGGGTTGGTGCCGGGACGGGGGCTGCTGCCTAGGAGGAGAGCGGGACTGGTGGGGGCTGGGCTCGGTACGCGTTCGCTTTTTCCGCTTACTGTTGGGGTCAAGTGTAAAAGAAAAAAAGGGTCCGTCGGTAGGAGCGTCGTCGGTGGCGAGGCAAAGCACGGGAAAGGCCGGACGGTGTGGACGGGGTGGGGTGGCGGGCGTGTCAAGAAAATTGTGGAAATGGAAAGCGCGCACGTGTCCATTGTCGTCCAACAATAATGACATAATGACAGCAGCCGCGTTCCGAGAACGACAAAGGTGACCCCGCGGCGAAACGTCTTGTTTCAGTCCGACCACCTTATGCACAGGGTACTGCTGTACTCCTACATACGGCGCTACTCGTACGAGTATATGTACGAATTCGTTGGGGTTTTTTGTCTTGTACGAGCTGTTGCGGTCTTGCATCCACCGCGAATCGGAAGCGATACGATAGCGTACGACTCGAATGATGCCAACGCTTTATGTGTGTAATAAGGGCGGTGATTGCCTCTTATTATTCGTCCCACAAAACGCAAAAAAAAACGTCGGCATTGCAAATTTGCGCAATCGTTCGTGCATTCGTTTGCTGGACACGAAGCGTCCCACAAAACGCACGGTACGACATATATACACGGTCCAAGCTATATATGCATACTACTTGTACAGTGTCTAGAAACCAATGAGACGTGTGCATGTTATTCTGGGACTGCTGCTGCCGTGGTGCTGCTCTGCTGCTGTTGCTACTACCTGTTGCAACAAAGACGTGCAATACGTGTTATTACATGTACGGACAACGTTGACGTTGGACCAGCCAGGTATTGTTAGTACAAGGTACATTAGATGAATAAGGCTCGTTCGTGCTGCCGCCTTGTGTTTTTCTCTCTTGTGTTTTTCTCTCTTTCCTCTGAACAGGAACAGCAACAGCAGCCCTGGACTGGTCCATATTCCACACAGCAAAGACGTGGGTTGTACATATGATACGAATTAGGCATTCTATTGACGCCATTCCGAGAAGTTACAGCAGCAGCAGCACCACCACCACCACCACCACCACCACCAGCAAACGCGTTGTTTTTACCAAACACGGGGCAAAAATGATCCGTCCAAAATTTAAAATTCCAGGTTTAAAAATACTCGGAAGTTTGTTGCCGAATCTTGGCGTACTTTTTCTTGGCTCCAAAAAAGTACCAGCTACCAAAGTTACTCATCGGACGAAATCATTGCTATTATGCTACTGCTGTGTCCTTCAGAGGTCCCATATACGTGAGCAATAAGAGTAGTCAGGCTGTGGGGTCTGGTCCTACGTACGAGTGGGATGCCTCATGGAAACATGCACCGAACGAGAAAAGAAACAGCAGCCCGTCAAATCAACATAAAACCCCAACTGTATTTAAATTATTTCCTGTACAGACAGCGCCAGCAGGTCCAAGGCAAGCGCCAAAACAAGACAAAAAAAACGCAGAAATGCCTTTCACTTGGTTCACGGTCAGGTATATAGGTCAGTCAGTCAGATCAGTCACCTGCGCTGTTCATCCCGACCGGGCGAACCGAAATCACCCGAGGGAGCCGAAAAGGGGCCCGGAGAGAGCAGGGAGACTGGAGCGCAGGGTCGGGATCGAGGCCGCCGCGGCAGAGTCTCGGCACCAGGCAATCTCAAATCGGTAAATTGCAATGATGCTGCCGCTGATTCAGCCGTTGCATCTCGAGCTTGGGCACCCACAGCAGAAGCAACAGCAGGAGCAACATCACATCGAATACGTCCAGCGGGGCTCGATATCGTTTCCGCGGCAGCGGCTGCGCTGATGCACCACGATCCACCGCCTCTCCTCGCCAGTATGTCGGGGCTGACGCTATCCTCCATGTCCGAGCAAGATGAGGTTGACCCGGCGGGAGATTGAGCGTTACAAGAGGCATGATGCTTCGGAGAGGCAGATGGTGACCCTCCCGCAGAAAAAATGCCATTCGGAGAGACGTCCTCGATCTCGTTTTCCCAACTTGATGCTGGCTCGTGCCTGGGAGAGCACGTGTGTGGTGCTTCAGCCGTCCCCAGCGAGGCCACGGCACCACGAAGATTACTATTCACGTGCGAACTTGACGATTCGAGCGCCATGACGGGTGAGGCAGTCTGAGGCAAGTGCTCAGAGTACGCCATTTCGCACACATTTTCGAGAAGGGGGAGCTACAGTTAGAAACAGGCGTGTTCTCAAAGGGGGTGAGGGATGGTCTAGTTCTAGATCCCGTTTCGGCCTGTTCAGTTTTTTTGTACGACTGTTTACGAGAAGCCCTCCTTTCGCAGTACGGGTAATGACAGGTGGCTAGGTGAACCCATGCTCCCCCTTGAGACACCGGACTGACATAACACATCGTGACTCTAGCCGCGATAGGGCTTTACAGCAGTACATGATTAAGCTTTTGGGCGGATTTCTGTGCGAAGTCCCATACTGTATGGCATCCCACGGGATCCCATGCAGGAGCGGGATACCACGGTACCCATGGGATCCCACGGGATGTCGCGCTCGCGTGCACATGACGGCGGGAACCCTCAGTGGGGAACCATGAGAGCCTGTGGAATGCCATGGAGTTAGGGTTATAATTCTCGCGGGATCACACGGGAACTCGCGGGAACAACAAAGCGAGACACCAAGCTGTGTGTGTCGTGGGGGGGCATATCGCGGAAAAGCGAGACAAACTGCTGCTGTTTGACATGGGAGTTATTTTTTTCGCGGGATCACATTTTCGGGAGAGCACGCAGAAATCCACCGAAACCCGTTCACCCACGTGGGAACCCGCGGACATGATTTGTTTTTCGTGGTGTATCACGTGGGACAACAACGCGAACGTGGGATCCCGTACTGTACTGTATACTGCTGTAGAAAGGCACAGCCTTCGCGGGTTCTACGGAATGCTGCTGAAAACAACCACCCGTGCGAAGGATGAGAAAATACAATCGGATCAAAGTCTACGAGCGAGCGTAGGGAGTGCTACACTCGGCGGGCGATAAAAATGAAAGGCAATGCCGGTACGTAGTGGATTGACGGGGGAAGGGGGGGGGGTCTCACTCTGCCACGGCGGAGGGGCGTCCGACTCAAAGCTAAGCTATATAGTGTAGGGATGTTTTTCGCAAAAGGCGTTATTAAAACGCATTGATCAAGATTCCAATCTCGTGTAAACGTGGTATCGCTTTTCGCAAACTGGTATCATATTGTGTTAGTATCGCAATCGAATGAGTAACATTCGCGTTGCTAGTCTCCGGTCTTCCCCTTAACTTAAAAAAAAGGTGTTGAGAAAGGGCCGCATTATTATCGACCAAGTAGTAAGTGTTGTCCAATGTGTTACCAGTAGTATCGCAATCGATTGAGTATCATCCGCGTTGCTTGTCTCCAGTCTCAATCTATCGTAAGAGAAGATTGTTGTTAATCAGAGTGTTGGAGGTGCTGATCGCGGTTCAAGCGGGAGCTGTATGATATGGAGGATGTCCCGTTTACTCTAAATGTGCGCATGCTAAAGGCCGCGAGGTGATGGAGACACTGCTGTACAGGTGTGTGACGTGGACCCTTGTCCAGGAGCACTTTGCTGAGCTCCGAACGGCACACCACAACTTCCTCATACGTACGGACCATTAGTTTCCATCGCCGACAACGCATCGACCATCTTATCATGTCGTCCGCCAAGGCTCTCAAGAAGGCACAATGCGTGAGCGTTGAGATGACCATCCGCAAACGACGCCTCCTCTTTGCGGTGTTCGTCAGCTCCAAGCAAGATAGTCAAAACACACCCAGAGACAAGCGATGGTTTGATGATTCAAGTCGTTTATTAGGGGTACGAATAATAGCAGGAAGTGACAGTGTGCGTCGTCACATATATATGCACCCAGTCGTCAAGATCCACATAATCCTCAACACATAAAATCCTGAATCGTCATGTAACTGTTAAACTGAAGAGGCATCACGAACATGAGAAGGCCGTACAGCGCACGACCAATGAGCGGCTAGGGAGGGTGTGAAAAAGATAGTTGGGAAATGAAATCACTTGCATTTTGGGTGGGCGGTCCGGACCGTGTGATCCGAAAAAAATAATACGTGCAATCAAAGTGATCCGCACGCACAATGAACAAACATACGTACGCACCTGGAAAATCTGCCAAAAACGTAAAATAATCTCTCGGATACGCTGTACGCAGATACGGTACGCAGATAGATGCAGTGCGATAAAATACCAGGTGCGTATAAAGTAGCGGTGCCATCATCAGGCATGAGCTTTGCTCGTCAGATAGGCTCTCTCGGAGGGTGGATGTCACATGCACGCGGGAGGAGAGAACACTCAGCACAGCGACTGACTTCTTGACGTGGGTCAAGCTTTTGTGTTTTTATCGGGGGAGGTGTGGTTATTACCGCAGCCATTCCTACTATGCACGTTGTATTTGGAGGTGATGCGGTGTCTGATTCTTCCTTGTCTCTACGCTCTTCTTGGTACCACTCCGTCCCGAAATATAAGAAATGTATTGAAATTAATACGTGACTACATTAAAAAGTTCCTATATTACGGGACAGAGCTGTATGTGCAATGCAGCAGCTATGATACCGAGCGGTCTGGATACCTGCCCTCTACCTGCCTCTACTGCTCATTGTTGTTGGCATAAAATAAGCAGCGTTTGAACTGCCTCAGGTATTGGTATGCTCTGCCTGTGTCTGTGTGCTATACGCCAGCGCCAAACTACAGCCGGTATAACCCAAGCGTCGGAAGCCACGCTGGCTGCCTCTGGTCTGGCGGCGACGCGCCGAGTGCGCTCGAGTCGACCTGTCTTGGTATTATTTTGAAATTTGACACAACGAAGCATCCGAGCGTTGACGTACAGCAGTACAGGAGGACACCTAATAATAAGAAACAGGCTAATAATGAGGATTTAGAGGAAAATAAGAAATTCGGGAGTCGTTATCTTGAAATCAGTGTAGAAAGCACCCTCTCGCAAATACCAAATCGAGCCTGGACCATATTCCTTGTTTCTTATTAGGTGTCCTGTACTGTACTACTGCTGTTGTGCTGCTGCTGCTGTGATATGTACTCATACACGTGGCGAGGCGTTGCATGTACTCATACCCGCGCCAGCGCGACCTTCGCAGCTCCCAGATCATCACAACCCCCCTTCCCCCTGCGCAAACAATATTCATCACAGATGTGGAACTCCTCAAGGTCACTCAGTGCTCGGCGTGTTTGCGTGCTGATCTGCTCTGTTCGCGCTGTTGTCCTCGGCGTGTCGCGCACACCCCACCTCTGTTGCTGATACTCGGCCGAGGCCCATGGTGTGTGCTTGGCTGTCGAGGCGTGCAAAAACTGTCGCGACGCCGCTGCTGTAAGCCAAGAACGGGCTTTGAGGGTCGAGGGGACAAGGGGGTACCCGTGGTATGATGAGAGGGGGTCACTTTTCTGTCACGCTGATTGACTTGAAAACTGGGGCCACTTTTGTCACGCTGATTGACTTGAAAACTGGGGCCACTTTTGTCACGCTGATTGACTTGAAAACTGGGGCCACTTTTGTCACGCCTATTATCTTGAAAATCGGGAACACTTTTGGAATTTTGCTTGCTGAGTCTCCGGTCCCAAGGACCGGAGAACCAGTACCTGGGCAAGTTTACGAATTAACAGTAGTAGTCTACACCTGGTCTACACATAAATTTATCATATTTACGAGACAGCTGAATAAAGATGAACGCCAACCACTTGGTCACTCTGTTGCAGGCGTGTCGTAGCACCACGATTGGCGACCTCGAAGCACTGAACTGACTTGACAGCTCGCATCGACCGTTTCAGCTCTAACCCCTACAGCATGTTATGCGTGTCCAAAACTGAACTACACGCCCGCAATCTCCATTCGACTACAGCAGCAGCATCGCCCCCCCCCCCCCCCCCCCCCTCCTGTGAAAATAATGGCGAACCGAAGCAACTCGCACACCTTCCCGCGCGGTGCACCAGCGATCACCAAAAACATACATCTACTCGTACTCGCATACTACGTCCAGAGTGCTACAAGTCGCCGTTCTCCTTCTGGGCCCTAGCGGCCTTCCTCGCTTTCTTCTTCGCAGACTTGGCGGCTGCAGCATCCTCCGGGGTAACTGCGGGGCGCTTGTCGGGCAAGCTCTCCTCCTTCGTGAGACCCTCAAGGGAGCCCTCGATCGATATCAAACCCGCAGCCTCGTGCATCCTGCGAGAGGGGGGCAGTCGGGAAAGTTCGGTAGGTTTCCGGCAGGCAACCGAGCGGGTCCACGGCAGGCGGCCATTTAAGCGAGCCATGGCAAAAAAAAAAATGCGTACGGCACGCAAGCGCGCAGCCCGATGTGACAGGGAAAATAGCCCTGGCGACAAACTTCTGCTCGCATTTGGGCATTCAGTGGTTTATTGCTAATGGGGTTGCATGAAATAATGGATGGAGTTGGGGATGCGAAGTCATCGTACGCTTGCCACACGCCAAAATGTCGCGGAGTTTATTTATGCGTTCAGCTCTGTTCAACCCATGCCCCACGCGGGCGATGCCTACAATAGCTTCTTATGAGTGGGACGGGCAAGGTGAGGGGGAGGGGGGGGGATACTCATTTTTTGCTTGCCTTAGTCATTTGACCATTGACACGCATCCCTTTCGAGACGGAGCAGGGGGGGGGGGGGGTGTACTCATATCGAGCACGGCCGTAGTCGTATGACCATAGACCCTCGCATCCCTACAGGGGGGGGGGACGTTCTCATGTGTTGCTTGCCTTAGTCATTTAACCATTGACCACGCATCCATTTCGAGACGGAGCACCGTTCCTACTCCTAATAGAGACACCTCCAACAGATGGGCGCTCATTACGCTGTTTCAGATATTACGTAGAAACTTTTTGCTAGTCTTATCCCCGTCCTGTTTCGCCACCTGTGGCCACCATCTATCTCCTACATATATAGGATAGCAATCGTTTTCTCGCTATATACTATCAAGTGTACCAAACTCCTCTGTCACATTCGTCTATTATCCCAATCTCCTAACACATCCCGTTCCTCCTTGTACATTTCACATTCTCCCACTATGGTGAGGTGTGTTGAAAGCTGCAAAAACAGGTAGCTACGTATCGAGTTACGGATATAGGGAACAATCCTTCCCGTCTTGATTAGAAAATGCTATAATATCGAGGGGAACACACTGGGCAGGAAAATAAAGTAGTTAGAGCTGCGTGTGGATGAGAGTGTTGCTTGTGCAGGAGGCTGCGAGGGTAGCTCAACTGCGCCAAACGACGTCAAGGGCAACTGAGTCAAAACGAAGCAAAAACATAACGCAGCACAGCAGTTCCCTTTGTTTCGTTTTTTGGTGCATCACAGCCAAGGCCAACCTTTTCGCTTGTTTCGATTTTTTAGCATCACCATCAGGACCAGGACCAACCACCAACAGAACCAAAGGAAAAGATCGTGTTTCGAAAAAAAAAAAATGCTTCAAATCCTGGTGGCCTATTGTGGTAAAAACAGGTTGTATAGCGGGCACTCATGCTAACCGCCGATATGCCCACCCGGCCCGCGAGAAGAGCAACCACTATGGAATGCGTTCCTCGCTCGTTCAGCGAGCCTGCTTAGCTTGGTACGTTAACTTGACGTATTCGAGGTCCCTAATCCCTACGTAGCGATTTGGTGTGGTGGGGGCTAAATAATAGCTGAAGTGTTTCCTGCGTGCCTCACCTGGTAACGACAAACTGTGTGTCGCCTCCGACGCCAATGACTTGGCCCCCGACACCCCTCCACTCCCCAGCGGCCATGTCAAACTTGAAACCTTTTCCCATGGACTCCGAGGCCACGGACGCGTTGAAGAGTCCGCACACGAGCATTCCTACGTGAGTACTCGTGACCTGCGCGAAGGACATGCGTACAGACGTAGCGCGAGCAGGAGCGAAGATGGGGGCCGGACAAAACGTCAGTCCTACTACTGTGGTTGTCCGAGAGTGGACGTGCACCTAATGCACTCCCCCCCCAGATGCATTGAAGTCGCTAAGCATTTAGCACGACCGAGCGTAAAATAATCGAGTAATTGCAGACTACAGCCAGACATAGTGTTCGACTCCTCGGGACAGCTTGTATCAACACGGCATTCGCAAGCAACGTACTGGTATATACACGATAGTGCACGGAGACGGGGATGCCGAAACGGCGGTTCGCGTGATACGGGAGACGTATGTCATTGGTAGAGCTACTGCTGACAGTAGTAGAGCTACTGCCGACAGCCGTAGTGCTACTGAACAGTAGAGCTACTGCTGGCGGCAGTAGAACTACTATTAATAGCTGTAGTGTTGCTGTGCGTTCCTGTCGAATCCACGTGAGCAGAGGCCGTTCCTGTCGAATCCGCAGCGTAAATCATTATCGCACAACATCGAGGAAGCCTAAATGACTCGCCTTGTTTACACGTCCCTCCAGCACGTGGCCGGGCCGCGGCCGGAACACCTGTGCCTTGGCCTTGACGTCGAAGTGAATGTGCGGCATCTCGTCGGAGATGCGTCCCTCCCTAGCACCGTCGGGAAACGAAAGGTCTGAGACGGCGAGCAAGACGCCACCGACGGACTCGTTGTAGCGCATCAGGAACTGGTAGATGTTGCGGCGGATGCCGGCGTAGATGTCCGCAATATCGCTCGGCAGCAGGCTGACGCATATTTTCATCTGCCGTGTGGGGTGTGACAGGTGGACGGCAGCAGTCGGTGCGTGTACGGCGCGCGGGGGTATGCATGTGCATCTACCGGATGTTCAAGAAAGGGGTTGGCAGTTATTACCAGGTATCGGTGCCAGGTACCTGTCGTACAGATACCGGTAAGTATGCTGGGGTTGCGTCTCTCCTACAACAGCACGTTACAAGTAGCTGTCCTCGCGGTACCGCTGTTCTGAGATACAGAAAAACTCTGTAGTTGAGCGCTGAGTGTAGTGTGAGCACTTCCCTATGCATCCTTCACTGTAGGGGATCCTCACAACTGAGGTTCCCCGTATTGTCGTCAAGGTAAACGAATCACCACTTCACATCCACGCCCCAACTCTGCTGCTACCGCAGCACTCAGCGGACAAGCTCAACCGCCAGAGGACCACGAAAACAAACCTATAAAATGTGTCGTGGTCGTAAATCGAAAAACTATCGAGATTGCATGTGATGTGGAATGGCAGGCAGAAGCATCCTATCGGTTGCAATGGATGCGGCTATTGCTTCAAACAAAGGGGTGCTCACATCCACTTCTTCGAACGGAGAGGCTGCCATCGTTGGAGAGGTAGAGAGACAAACAACTCCCACACACGAGCAGAGAGCTCAGATTCGATACCTGGAGTTCCAGTATACGTGATTGTTTTTCTTGTGGCGGGAGACGGGGATATATAAGACGTCGCCTGCTCGACATCAGAGACGCGCAGGCCCGTGCTAAACCACTACTGCTATAGGCGGGTTATCAGTCACCACTCACCAGTATGGCAGCCGTTTCCGCAGTGGCTTCGGTGCCCGCAGCTCCTACACCGCGCGTGGGCGACACCCTCAATCAGGCATGGAAAAACGACAAGACCAAATTCGGCCTCAAGATGCTTCAGAAGATGGGGTGGACGGAGGGCAAAGGCCTCGGGAAGCGCGAAGACGGAGTCTCTGAGCACGTCAAGGTGGCCAAAAAGTCCAACAACCTGGGCCTCGGGGCATCGCATGACTCGACGGGAGCGGCAGGCTGGGCGAGCACGGCGGTGAGCTTCAACGGCGTGCTGGAAGCCCTGGGAAAGGCTTACGGCCAACCTAGCGCGAAGGGCGACTCCTCTTCTTCGAAGAAGAGGAAAAAGTCGAAGAAGCGCGACAAGAGACGCCAGAAAGGAGACGGTGCCGAAGATGCCAACAGCAGCAGTAGCAGCGGCGAAGGCGCCTCTGCTTCTTCCGCGCAGGCTGCGAGCTCCTGTCCCTCCCGCGCGAGGCGCGTGCGGTCGAAGGATGTGAAGGGCTTCAGCTCGGCCGACCTCCGGGCAATCCTCGGCCAAGCAGCCACCTCCTCCTCGCTTCCCTCATACCCAGTAATCGGAGGCGTCGGCCGTTCCGCGGAGGAAGCGGCGAAGAAGAAAAAGACGTCCAAGAAGAAGCGCAGCAGAGAGGAGATGGCCGTTGTCAGCGCCGACCCTGGGGCACCGACACAGGCGGCGCCCCACCGGCCCCGCACTAGGTCGCTGGATCTCGCCGACCCCCAAGCCACGGCCGAACCCACAGCTGCCGCAGCAAAGAGGCCTCGAACCAGGTCCATGGATCATGCGGAAGGGGAAGGGGGAGGTCTTGGGAGTGCTAACGCTGGGGGGGGGGAGTCCAGCAGCAGCCGTCCGCGCAAACTAAAGACGAAAGCGAAGAAGGCAGGGCGGAAACGAGGCGATGCGGAGGCGCGGGCGCCGGGGGGAGAGGTGGAGGAGGAAGCGAAGCCGGCGGCGGCGAAGGGCGAGGAGAAGCGACGGGAGAAGGGCAAGAAGGGGCGGCGACGGGTGAAGGAATAGAGGCTGGCTGAGAGAGAGAGACACCGCGCCCGTGGTGACCGATCGTAATTTCGCTCCCTTTTTATAGCCCTCTCGGTGGGTTTTTAGTTTCGCCTCCGTATGTATGAGGCGTGTTTCTGCAAGACGTTTGGTAGGTGGCGTTTGTGTGGGTTCCTTTTCGGCACCACCCGTAGCGAGTACTCGTACTCATGCCGACTGAGCGTAATTTGCTAGTTTCGCCCCCTTCGATGATATATGGTTTCTGGTTTCGCCGCGCTTGGCAGCTGCCAGCGGGGCAGCAAGCGCTGTTTCTGCCGAGTGTTCGTTTTTTCGTTTTGTGTTCCTTGGCGTGGCTGGAGCGTGTTGATGGGGGTGTACGAGCGGCTGTTTCCGTGAGAGTGCTAGTTGATGGTGACGCCCGGTGGCAAAATCGGATTCCAGTAGAAAGTGGTTGATTTGGTGCCGTGCAGGGCGTGAATCGCGTCGTCCTCATTAATTAATTAATGAATTGAAGGAGCTTGTATAATACGAACCGTCAATGATTTGTTCTCTGTTCGCGCCCATCGTTTTGGATAGCTGCTGGGTGCCGTAGGTCGTAGGGGCACCAAGACGCCGGCTGGACGCCGACAGCAGACCCGGCTAACCAGCCCGTGTTCCACTAAAAGGATCATTTTCTCCCGCGTCCTTCTCGGACTTGCGACTCGCGATAACAACTCTTTTAATTGATATTATCCTCCAACCACTGGAGGAGGTTTCCAGTCACGGCGTGGGCGACCTCTGCCAAAATATAAAAAAAAACTGCGCGAAACGTGTCGCACTACTGCAAGCAAAACGTCCCGGGCAACCTACCCCCTTGCGTTTTTTTGTTATGCTACGACTGCTGTTGTGACGTCCAGCTGTCCAGTTGGGAAAGTGTGGTTCTACCACACACCGCTGGTCTACCGCACACGTCTGTTTGTTGGGAAACAACCCCCCCCCCCTCCCCCTGCCCATCTCCACTACCGACCCGCTTTTGGCAAACATCTCCCAGGAACAGTACGAGTCATTGCAGTGTACAACAGACAAAGTTACGGCAACTAGAAAAGCGCCGAGCTCTCCACATCCGCAACGCTCGAATCTCCCGGCGAATCGTATCCATCATCGTAGCCGTCGTTGTCGTCGAAATCGATGGGTGGGGGTGGTACGTCCGCTGAAGCAATCTCAACGTCCGTCCCGATGGGCACATCGTCCAGGGTGTCGTCAACGAGGTCCTCGTCCTGCTCATTTTCGAAGTTTGGGCGCACGTGAGAGTCGGGAGGGGATTTCGGAAAACACGTTAGATCTCACATTTGGGTAACATCTATATACACATACTACTCTCCAGAAAAGTAGAGTAGATGAGTGAGAGTCGTCACGAACAACAACGAATTCAATGTGAACGTTAACAGTTCAATATGCAGCAGTAGTGAGAGATGGTATTGCTGTGAACTTGGCCAACAACACCAATACGTACGTATGCGCGGGCGGTGGCTGTCGGTCTGGTCTGGCAGGGCCACTGCCTCGTTCGTGAACGGTTGCTGCATCGAGAAAATGTGCAATCGTTGTGTCCAACCCTCGGTGGAATATTATGACCTGAAAATGTGAAGCTGCTGTGTTCTTCTCTCGGTCGCTTACCTACGCGCGCCAATAGACACTTGCGTCGTGGCCGCGACGCTCTGAAAATAAAAAAATAAAAAAAACACATACAAGAGAGAATCTGAGAGCAGCTCCTCTCGCAGAACTCACCGGTTCCTCCGCGTAGCGCTCCTTTCTCGCCTGGGCGCGCTTCCTGCGCTCCAGCTGGATGTCTCGCTCCAACATCTCCGTCTCTTCCGGCAGCATCGTCAGTCCTGGTAATTCCGCCGGGGGCGGTAAATGGAAAACAAGATCGGGGAAGAAACATTCAGCAGTCAAATTATCACGGCAGGGCTGAGGCTGCCGACGGCTCGAACTGAGACTACGTGACAGGGAGCGCCGAGAAACACGCAAGACACACCCACGAAAGAGTCACGAAATGGTTCGGGCAATCGCAAGAATAACCTCTCACAATTGTCTCTCGACGATATGACCCCTGCTCTGTTGCTGCTGAGCATATGGGGAGGGTGTGCTGATTGTTATGCATGGCCGTAGTCGTAGGACCATACGAGTATATATGGGGGAGGGTGGAGGGGGGGTACTCATTTGTTGCCTGCCTTGCGAGTCATTTGACCCTTGGCCACGCATCCCTTTCGAGACGGAGCACGGTTCCTACTCCCAATAGAAACACCTCCATCCGGTGGGCGCTCTTTACGCTTTTTCCATACAATACATGATGACGTTTTGCCCATCTTACGCCTTTCCCGTTTCGCCTTTCATGGCCATCTATCTCCTTTAGGGTAGCGATCGCATTCTGGTCTTATTTAATAGGTACGGTACTAAACTTGTCCGTGTCACATCCGTCTGTTTTCCTCATCTCCAACACGTCCCGTTCATCCTTGTACATTTCACATTCTCCCACTATGGAATTTATACCCCTCTCGCTTTGCCGCAAGTGCACATATGTGCATCTTCCTCCTCCTCCCGACTATACTGGTGTACCGTTTGGCTTTCAAATGACGGCTACGTAAACCAGCAGATTTGTAGCGTACCCTCGGAGGGGTTTCCGCACAAAACTCGCGGCAAAACGTGAAAAAAAAAAAAACACAGGAGAACAAATCCATGAACGATCAAGTACACCCACTACCCACGAGCAAAGCTGTCGGTGGACGGTCTATTTTTGTCCCGTCAAGGCCTCTTTAGACTTGATATACAATTAATAGTGAGAGTGAAGGGAGAATCGGGTGTCTGTATGTCAAGGCCGTCCGTCAAGGGGCAAAAGTGCCGTCAACCGACATACTGCCTGCAGTGTGGGGAGTTCCTTACGGCTGGATGTCGGTCAGGGGGCAAGAATGCCGTCAACCATCGCATCATATTTGCCCACGAGTGCACTCCATGAAAAATCATGAGTTTGTGTAACGCAGCACCAATGCGCCTCAGTCCATAATTTCTTCCAGTGAAGGGTCGAGCTCTCACCTTCTTGGTCGATAAATCTCTTCATCTCCAGGTAGCAAGGACGCTCAAGGCTCGGGATGTCGTGAAAGTCGGACATAAACGCGCCTCCGTGGAAGAAGTCGTCCAGCGGAAGTTCGTTTGCCGGGTAGGCCTCTGAGTACAGAAAATAACCGCACAGCAGCAGTGTTTGCGAGTTTGCGAGCGTCAGATGCTGAGACAGAAAAATAACCCCACAGCAGCAGTGTTTACGAGTTTGCGAGCGTCAGATGCTGTTGCCGATAGAGACGGCGATGGTGGTGGGAGGGGAGAACAAATACTAAATCGAACGAGCACCCAGGGAGGTGGGCGTGTAGTGGTAATTATCGCGACGACGAGCCGACGACCCAAGTGCCTCGCCACGGCCAGGTGCGAGGGGGGCGTAAGCCAGTTATCACTCGAGGGGTAGTCGAGGGGGTGGTGAGGGACGCAAAGCTCGTCTTGCGCTTGTGTTGTATACCACGCAGAAAATGCGGCCGAGATCGACCAAACGAAACACCCCCGCGAACTGCTTCGTGGCTTCCACTGACAGCAGTACGTGAACCTTTTTGGTGGCAAGCGATCGGATAGAACTACAACTACAACTACAACTTCCATCAAAATCCTCCGTATGGGCTGTTTCGCTGTCGTACTGCCAAACATTGTAAAAACACACACACACGCACAAGGTACTGCTGTATTATACAAAAAAAGGACATCCTCGTGTAACGCACACGCCTGTAGACTTGTGTCCTTTACACCTCTCCCGAAGAAACCAACTCAAAATCGACATCCCCGTCTGTAACGTACTCTTCGCCCGTACGCCAAGACGGGAGGAGAGTTGCCCAGCTCCGACAAAATGGTTAAAACATAATATACCACTATTTCCAGAGTTATAAGGAAAGTTTATGTATAAATACTTCACACAAACGGCCCTTATATTTACGGACAGAGTGGTACCAGGTACCTGAATTTGTACACTAACCCTAACCTCGACCGCCGTGGAAAAATTCTCGGCAGGAAGATGTAATGAGGAGTTCATGGGGACTGTCGAATAATTTTGTCGAACTTAGGCCAAGTCGTAGACGGCACGTATTGGACGGGAGTGAGGACCTGACAGACATACCGGTATACAAAAAATATCCAATGTTCCACCCTGCGGTATAAAATCTCTCTCGCAAGGATGAATGGAACGATGAAACTACTGCTGCTTGTTGTCACTTACCCGGAGTCGCTCCGGACTTGGACTCTCCGTCGCAGCCCATGTCGGGAATGTAATCTGGGAAGTCGTCAACTTCCTCGCAGACGTACCCCCATCTGCGTGGCAACATGCAGAAGGTGGCCAACGGAGTCGTTAACGCCCACATAGCAAGGCTACGATTGTCCTACTTTGCAGTACGCGTACGGCATCCCAGACGTCCCAGACGGACATTTTCAATTATTTTCAATACTGCGTTAGACTGATCAATCGTCTCGCTCTTCTTCAAATATCGGATTGTCCTTTTTTACCGTGGTTGAACGCGAAAAAACTCAGGAGGTGTGCTTACGAATACTGTTGTAGACCGGCGGTATTTCCAAAACTACGAAATAGCAACTACTTGTGTTTTACGTACTCGATTCGGGAAACAACGCATTCGCCGGCTGGCCCAAGCGCAACCCACCCCCATTTGCCAGCCCAGCACTCGTTGAAAGGTCCGCCCTGCTTCACTATGTACGAGTATGAACTGCTGCTGTGAGCTGTGAACCACGACATGACGCGGCGAATGACGTCGCTGCGGACGACTTGCGCTCCTCTCGGTTCATGAGTCATGAAGTGAAGAGATATACTCCGAGTGCAAATAGTATATGTACGAGTGCTGCTGCACTGCTGCAATACGGCCGCAGTCTCTGCGAAGCCGCCGTATGGCCCAACCCTCAACCCTTGACAATTTTAAACGCAAGTCTCGTATGTAACACCACCACCATTGCTTGGTATCAGAATCAGGGGGCGTATACCCCCGATTGGTGATGTTGACCTTTCCAGTTTTATTTTTACCTTCACATAGCGTGTAAAGGGGAGCGGAGGGCCCCAGACTATCTGTTTTTGACTGACTTTGATCGCTTTGCGGACCCTTCGGGTTCCACTTTTATTTCAGTATACCTTTTTTGGGTAAGTTAGCCTGTGACCACGGGAATCGACCGTGTCAAGTGTTGGATTAGTACGGACAGATGGATGTACTGGATAGAGAGACCGGCACGGTTTTTAATGTGAAGACAACAACAACACCAATATACTACGATGTACGTATACAGTAGTACAGGACACCTAATAAGAAACAGGGACTCTGGTCCAGGCTGGGTTTCTTACTCGAGAGAGGGTGTTGTCTACACTAATTTCAATATAACGACTCTCGAATTCCATATTTTCCTCTAAATCTCAGCCTTTCTTTCTTATTAGCCTGTTTCTTACTACTGCTGTAGGTGTCCTGTACTGCTGTATACTTCGAAGTATAATCCAGTATTCAACGCCCTATCAATACGAGTACAGGTCACGCTGAGCCGTTTGGAGCAGACGCATCTGCTCTTGGCCGAGATCTCGCTGGTAGACCTCTTGCGAACTTTCGGTTAAGGTGTTGGGGTCTGTTCTCTACCCTATATCGTTCCGTCGCCGATTTGGACGGTTGTCCATCCTCGATCTCTACGTGGGTACACTCCAATCTCTCATGAAACATGACACGGACAGCGACAACATGACAGCCCTCTCTCTCTGTCTGTGTGGGACTGCTGACTGTACGCCACGGGTCCTTCGCCAACAACCGGTAGAGGACGCAAATCTAGCGGCTCGAACGCAACGTCGCCATTATCATACACACAATATGACTACGACAGCAGCAGCATGTTCAAGTAGGGGGGGCATGCTCCGTCCATGAGAAGCGCTCTGAGAGCAACACACGAGACAAAAACGGTTTGTGACTGCTGTTGCCTGTCCGCTGTCCACGTGCTTGAAGGTACACACACACCAGAGGGCCTGCTCCTGCCGCACAGACCCCAACGAGAGCTATGCCAATCACCACACGGCACGCCGCGCACCAACAGGCGATACACGTTACACAAACTCACCCTGGTTGCGGGACAATCATCGACAGACCCCTTGTTGCTCTCCGTTGCCGTCCAGGTGCTGCTCTAGCCCTTGCCTGCAAGGAGAAGGGCGCCACAAAGCCCTGTGTCGCCACGGCTAGCAACAAGCAGCCAAGGCATGATCTCGTTACTAGGCCTACAGGCATAGTTTCCGGGGCTTCTCTCCACCGAGAGCGGCACGGAAGCCGTGTCTGTGTCGAGATAGAGGCAGGTGACCAGCGTGACGTGGCTCTCCGTTATGCCTTGGAAACTACTCTCGACACTCAAGCCACGGCAAAAAGGCAATCGGCGGGAGTTGTAGAGAGTTTTTCGGCATTGTTTCCTGGGAGTGCAAGATGTCATCTTTTGTCCAGGTTCAGCGGCCATGGCGGCGATGGCAAGAGAGCGTGCACTGCTCTCAGCTCCACCTTGAGCCTTTAACCGGCATCCCTTGTGGTTCCATGGCACGCCAGCGCGGTAGTGCAGCGCACTTCCGTGGCTGCCGTACGATCAACCGTGGGTTCATCTTCAAAGTACTCCTAAGATTCCTTGTGTTCAACTGTCTACCGGTTCTACGGTTGACGTACGCCGCTGTTGGCATCAACGTCGCGCTACACGCTCAGGTACCTCCGTCATCGGAGATGGTCGTTGGCTCCGCGGTTACTATGGCCGGGGTGCGTCAAGCCCTTCTCAGAAGATCCGGAAGTAGCAACGGCAGCGGATGGCTGAACGAGAAGGATAGCGAAATGATCAACGAAGAAGGGGGCTCGAGAGACATCAAGATCGCGCACGCCCAGGTGTTCTACCCGTTTGAGTACGGTGGATTGCACGAGCGGCATTGGGATCTCGTCATCATCGAAGGCTGGTTCAAGATGATCAACGTGTTCATCCATGAGGTGAAGGGTGCAAGGATATCATTATGAGGCAGTTGGCCAGGAGGCTTGTGTTTTGGTAAACCCTCTCGTATCATGACGACATGTGCCGGTATCGAGCGGTACTACGTATTGCAATTGATTTACGCATGTACTCGTACGCGTTGCTTGTTCCAACGTGCTATATGAATCATCGATCGTTTGAATGGAGTGGATACTGGATACCCCCTTGGGTGCAGGTACAACTGCTTGTTGTATACGAGTACTCGTAGAGTACTGTACTCGTACCTGGTACCTGGTACGTATACAGTTCATTACAGCATAACTAGAAGTAAGGGCCCGCCAACCAGAAACACCTGAACAAGCCTAGAATACGAACCAGAAACACCTAAGCAAGCATTGAATCTTGTTGTCGCCAATTCTGCAGAATTATCGCGGATCACCGGGTGGACCACTGCTCAACTCAGGGCCAGCACTGCTGTACCACCTGAATGAGATGACCACCCTCGCTGACACGAGTTGAAAGACGTGAATTGTACTATACCCTGAAGAAAGAACACACCGAATCTGGGCAGAGCCCAGTGAGAGAGACAATCCGGGCAGAGCCCGGTCAAAGAGACCCTGCCGGCAAGAGAAAGACAACCAGAAGAAGAGAAGAAAACTAAAAGAATGGCTGCCGTGGGCGATGATCTACAGCAGCAAGTAGCTACATCCGTTATACCCTAAGATCCATATCCACCTAGCAAACCCGGGGACGTAGCCCGGATGTCCCCGGACGACCACACACCCCGCTTGACAACAACCTTGAGCATATAGGCTATCATATACCGGTGGGATTTAGTGTGGCGCTCGCCGCTGAGCACGATTTCGTAGTCCAATTTTCTTAGCGTCCCCCACAAAGTGATCCTTATGTCCTTATTAGCTTGTTTCTAATTCGTGGGTCTTTACCGTAGAAAACGCCTCGTACGCAGCAGCTCCCATCATTCAAGCACATAATCCTTTAGCTTGAAGTATCCACCCACAAGTAAGTAACAGGCGAGGTTCTCTGCCTGAAAGCTCTCTTTGACGGCAGTGCATTTTTTTTTCTAATGCTAAAAAAACAACCATCCGTACGAGGAACGCCTTGGCTCTTCATGGCAGTCTACACAGACATGCACTGGTTCGCATGTTTGTTCGTTGTGGCACATTTATCACTATAATACTGTGCGCAGCAAACGCGTGGAAGTAGACGAGGAGGCGCTGTATGTATGATTCCAGCAGTGCTTCCGGTGCATAATTTGCATTCCCATTTCGCAAAAGAGACGGCCGTCCCAAGCACACAAAAATATATTACTACAGTATTATACGACGAGTACTACTTACTGCCTGCCGTCGTATTATACGCATTCGCAGCGTTTTGGGTACCAACGAATCGATCAAGGTCAAATGCCGGAAAGTGAGGAGACCACATGGAGATATAAAATTATCCATTTGGCCGCATCCGGTAGTCTGTATCACCAAGTTTCAGTCTTCGAGTATGGCAGATGATAGCGCAGGCATCCGTACCTCGCCGTGTAGGGGTGTGGGGGTTGTGTGGGTTTCGAGGAGCCGCACCGCACCGATGACTCATTTTCTAGTTTGTGGAACCGGGTTTCCCCTAATTTCCGATACTTCTGCATATACAGCTCATCAGAGTGGGCTAGAGTTATGGTATTGCCCTGGAAGGCCGTATCTGGTAGGATTTAGTTACGGGAGCGTATTCGTATCGCTTGGGAGGCGTATCTTAGATGGGAAAACAGGGGACAGGTCCGCGTATTGCTCCGCCCCACCTGTGTGGTCTTCTTCGTGGCCTGATTGGGGAATTAAGTTTCCCTTCTCATACTTCTAAGCAACCAACACATGTGAGTAACAGCGAGAACCTGTTCAACAGGCCAACCTGGGCACTACGTGTCCCCGTCATGGGTATCTCTGCACCCGCGCCAAACACAGCATTCCCGTGAAAGCGATAGGCGCGTAGATACTATCAACAGTTTAATAGAAGGTGGGCGCACGTCCAAGACACCTGACCGAAAGAAACATGGTTGAGGTTTACATAAACGCACGTCAAATACCAGCTCCTTTCAAAAATCACTAACTTTCTGGGGGGGAAATTAACTTGGAATTATCATATGACCAGTTTTGCATCAGCAAGTGTGTAGTCGCACCCTGGCCCGCTCTTTTAGTCGATGTCTGACCCAACCTTTGCTCCCATCGCTTGTTGGTAAAGGTACGGGCCGTCGGCTACCCCCGCCAGACTGTCGTTCTCTTCTACTGCTTGGACCCGCGGTTTCCAGGGCTGCCACACGTCTCCGCTCTCGATGTCGACGGCTTCCTTACCAACAGCGAGTCAACCCGGCGGTTCCTGCTTCCGTCGGCACCGACAGCATTAATCCCGTTGGCGGTTGATACCGAAGCATTCCCGTTTTATCCGGACCCTCCCCCCCCGGCTGCGAGTGGCTCGGATGACAAAACGGGCGGTGAAAGAGGCGGTGGCAGGGTGGTGTACGTGGGAGCGGCCGGAGCCCTAGAGTACAAGGAGATGCTGGCGTGGATGCTCAGGGAAGCGGCGCCGTATGGTTTGGACATCTATGGCTCGGGGTGGCAGGATGTCCCTGAATTTTCAGGGTACTGGAGGGGGGTGCTACCGGAGGGAGGCCTGGTTAGTGGTTGGCACCGATAGTTTTGCATGCTACCAACGTTTTTGTCCGTGTATTGCCAACGCTAAAACAAGGCATATATTTATTGTTTGTTGGTTGCTGTGTTCTGCCTGGTCTGGTTATTCGATGATAATTACACACTGAAGTAGTTTATACGTCTGTGATTATGTATGATACGATGTGACAACACGGCCCTCGCGCTCTACAGCCGACTCCGCAGAAATGGTAAAACTACGTGTGCTTCTATATGCCGACAATAAGACCGTTTCTTCCAACCTTCGAGACTTCTGTCTACATATGGCAAAGCGCACGCTGCCATCGAAGACGTACCGACTGATATCCGTACTTCCCAAACGTTCCAGGGTGCTGTCTACGGCAGGGCGCTCGCCGTGATCGGGGTTACCATGGATGCGCAGCGTGAGAGCGGCATGATCAATAACCGGGTTTTCGAGGCGATGTCTGTTGGGGCCCCACTCATCTCGGAGCACTTTCCCGCACTTGAGGACCTCTTCGGGGACGCAGTCCTTTACGTACGGCGTCCAGGAGATGTAACCCGGCATGTTAAGCATCTCCTGCATTCCCAGGAGGTGCACGAGGGCCGGGACAAAATCGAGGCCTACGCAAGGCAGCGACGACGAGCGATGATTGAAGGGGGTCACACCTGGGCGCGACGGGTGGAAGACATGCTGTCGTTCGCGAGCTCACTCCCCGGTAACGGTTTAGGTTTAGCGCTCGGGGAAGAAAAGGGAGAGAAAAAAGGGAGCAACGAAGAGAGATGTTGGCGGCGGGAGGGAGGCTGTCTTTCCCTCGCCATAGTGATCGACCCGGACCTTGAAGAAGATGTGACGTTCGGATCGACCTTTTTCCCGGCGGTTAGTCTCTTGGGGTCGGTGTATCACGTCACCTGGTTGTTAGCACCACCACAAGAGAACCAGGACCGAGCAGAGGGAGAGAGGGGGCAGCAGAGAGAAGAGAGTGGACACGGGGAAGGAGAGAAAATCCACGAGTGGCAACGGATGCGCTTGCCGCTTGATATCGATTTCCTCGTCGGTTATGATGTTGTCTGGGCGGCGGGGCGGTGGGGCGGGCCGGCTGACACTGTCGTTCGGTATTTGCTTTCGCTGGAGACAGGTCCTGGCTCGCGTAGAACGATGCCACGACTCGCGACACAAGCAAGAGGGATGGTACTGTGGGGGGGGCTCTGCACGCCAGGCACCGGCGTTAGAAATGAGCGGAGTCGGGGGGAAGGCATCGGGGAAGAGGACTGCCCTAGCTATGCGGGGGACGCGGGCCTGCGCTGGTACGACGTTGTGTACTGTCAGACGGCATGGGACCACGAGTTTCTGGTAAAGGAGGCTTTCAACGGGTCCGTGTCGGACAATCTGCAGCAAGCCTGGGGCTTCGGTTCCAGTGCCTCTCCGGCCGACGGCCCTGGCGTCGGGGGAGAGACGGACCCTTCCACCAAAACATTCGTTTCTCACGACTTGCTTGTCATCGGGACCGACGTTCAATTTCTCGACATGCTCCAGCTTGCCAAATCCTCCGGCCTGGCCAGCGTGGCGCTGGCTGCTGTGGCATCTCCAGGTGGTGACGTGGTGGCCCGACCTGCCCTAGCCCCTAAGCTGACAGCCGCGGACGTGGATGCCGGGACAAACGCGACGCCCGGTGGTGGTGTCACCGATCTGCCCGCAACTTTTTCGTTGCACGTGGCGGGATCAAGCGAGGGGAATCCGTTCACGCCACTGTCTGCCGAGATTGTGCTCGTCCGAAGTTCCGCCGATGCTGGCGCTCTCGCGCGGCTAGCTTCGGGTGCGGCGAAAGTTGTTATTGCTGCCACGGGGCAGGTGGGGTTGTGGGCGACCCTGCTGACCTCCACCTCTACCGCCACCGCCACCGGCACCGCTGCCAACGCACACGGGGGGCGCCCCCAAGGAAGCGAGCATCATGCACGGGTCGTCGTCGTCAACGATGGCATCACCAGTGACGGTCGCGTGCAAGCTCTGGTGAACCAAAGGCAGCAGGGGTGGGACTCGCACTTTTACTCCCGTCGTCTGGTCGCGGGGATGACCCGCGCTTATTGCTTGGGTCGGGGGACCAGCCGAATATCCCTCGTGCGTCCGTCCGCTGGCGGTCCCCTGACCGTCGTGGGTGTCAACGAAAAGGTGACGGTGGAGGTACGGGTGGAAGATTTTGACGTGGGAAGGGAGGGGCAGTGGTGTGTTACCGCGGGAGGGTGCACGTTGCTGTGCCTGCTGCGGAACGAGTTCGTGGTCGATGTGCACATGTTATCATCGTCGTTGCCAGGTTCGGAGAGAGAGTGGGAAAACACTATGCCGGCGACTTCTCGAGCAGCAGGACCGTTTGCATACGGCGGAGGTGACAGAAACGAAACTCAGGCGACCGACGGGAGGCGGGCCCTTCGCATCCAACTGGGGGCCGAGCTCCGAAGTAACGTATACCGAGATGTTCTGTATCGATCAGAGCCGGTATCGGTGTTGGTCGACCCGGAGAGAGAGCGAACTGACGGGACAGTCGGGTGCGAAAAGGACGTCGTAGTTGATTGCAATGCATCGGCAGGGGGCGGTAGTGATGGCAGAAGCAGCAGCAATCACGCCGACAATCATGATGGGTCTGGCCGCACCGGCGCGTATCGAGCTTCCATCAACGTCGAGGACTTTCTTCGGGCCGGTGCCATCGAAGTGGTTGATGTTTGATGGGAAGACCAGCTGACTAGAACGTCGTTAGAGACACGCACCCGTGAGCATCTCGCCAGTTGGGCATCACCAGAACTCTACGGACATACTAATAATCACATTTTTTTAATAGTACCAACACTGAAGACTCGTTTGCATTTTCGTCGTTTCTGCTTGCCTTCTGAAAATGTTGAGCACACGTTTTTGCCCTACAAAAAACATTTCCTCTCACGTAGAATATCAAGGTTTTATCCTTGCAATCACGTTCATCCTTACTTATCCCGATTCCCTTACTTGCAATTTCCGTCGCCCCTCTGTTCCCACGATCCTGCCACCTTCTACCGCAAGGACCAAGCCCTCCCCCCCCCAACATTCTTCGAAAGGAGAGTTCGAACGACAATCCGCTGTCCATACAAATGGGTGGTTTATGACTACTGTGCGTACACTTCAACGAGCAGGAGGTTGAGCGGGGGTAGCTGCGCAAAATACTACTGCTATTATTATTGGTCGTACCTACTAGAGTTTTCCCACCTCCCTGCTCCCTCTGTAGCGGTATACCCTCTCCAGCCCCTGCCGCCCAACTAATAATACCACTGTTCTTCACTCCTCATTATTACCTGCCACCTCCCACTCCAAGGGCCAAGTTCTCACCCGTACGTACTTCCAAAGAAGCGTCGAACGACAACCAACCGACCGCTGTCAGCAACCCATCCCTATCGTCGGTGCTGCATCAACATTCAAAATGTTCCAAGCGCTTCGATCCACTTTTTGGGCGTGCTCGTACCGTACTATAAACGCCGTCAGCGCTGCTTTTCCACAGCACGTGATACACAGAGCAGTAAGCAGTGTGGTGCAAAGCACGACGACAGCAGGAAAACCTATCGGTACCACTACTGGCTGGTACCACAGTGGGTGTACCCACTTTAAAACCACTCCGTGACAAACCAAAAAACGTGGTATTAGTATGGTCTTATCTTTCACTCGTACTGCTTGTGACTATGCTACAAGTAATTCCAAGTATTTATTTTCCTCGTGACAAGCCAATTACCTGGTCTTTTATATCTCTACTATTACGGAGGACCAAAGTAAATAGGACCAAATATTGTTGGAAAAAATAGGGAATATATAGGTTTTTATGTGTACCTTAGGTCCTATTTACTATGGCCCCCCATAATATTAATGTTTCATACTGCCTTAACCCCTTAAGAACTGGTCCCACGTATTTGGGGACAAACTACTTGGAAATAGTGTGGGATAAGTTTTTCAGTTCTGAATGATGGTATGATACACCACTGTAGTACCCTCTCGATATCGACTGCGGGGTCGCGCTGCTGCTGCCGCTGCTGCTTTTTTTGGGTCCGCTACGAGTACGTATATACACGCACTGCTGTACGTACACACGTCGAGCTTTTGTTTTCGATCCATTTTTTTGTACGTAAAACATTGCCAACAACGCTGTTTAGCACAGCAAGATACACGATTAACAGCAGAGTGTGCGTGTGGTGTAGGCAAGCGATGGCAGCAACTTAAACAATAACCTACTTCGTACGAGTACTCGTACACGTACACGTACGACGTATAATGCTGTACTTGGTAATACAGCAGTAGTACTCGTAGTCGTAGTACCTGGTATATATCGTAGTCAAAGGAATTCATTCTGCTGGACGAAACCGTCACTACACAATAATGTTGGATCTTCCTATGGTAGATATTGTTCTCATCACGTACAATCAAGACTCGAGACACGGCGCATTCACTTCCTACAAAACACCGTCAGAATGTGGGATCAGAAAATCTGTACGACGTACGAAGTTATCTAACACGCATGGGGGACAGTGACGACGATTCGTGGGAGGCTGCTGCCCAGGCTGCCTTGAGCATTCACCGACGAGTCGCATCGGCAGTGCGGGATGATCGTGATCGTGGTACAACAGGAACAAGAAGGAAAAAGGTACATATCATGCACAACAACTGACAGTTAGGAAGTAGGTACGAGTCATTGCACTTTTTACGTACGTACACGTACGTAGGCTGCACGAAGTTAACATGATACGTAGTACACCCAAAGAGATACGGATACGAACCCAATCGTAGAGAGAGGAGAGAAGAGGGGTTTGGTTCAGGTACTTGGTCGGACCTGATGCGAAGTATGTATACTCGTAGCACAGACATGTTTACTATCTTGTCGCAGCCTCTATGAGGTATCTATCGCGTCTCTCAGAGCGTCTACGACAAAGAGATACCAGTATAGAGAGAGAGGAAAGGGGAGAAGTCTGGTTCAGGCAGCTGGGTTTACTTGGCGGGACAAGTAAGTATGAGCAGGTTCGTAGTCGTGTATACTTGCTTCGAGCAAGAGCTCGTGTATACTGGATACCCCCCCTCTGCTATCCATACTCCGCTTGTTATCTCTGTATGGACTGTAGCCTATAGTGCAAAGCTCGCTGGCTAATCCGATATTCAGGTGCTTCGTGCACTCACATCGCTGGCTTTTACGTAGCGACATCAAAACCCGTCCCAATTCGGTCCGTCGCATATACGTTGGGGGGCAGGTACGCTCTTCAAAGAAGGCAACGACGGGATCACGCTTGGATGGCAAAATACGGCCAATGTCTGCACCGTCAGGGGGCCTCCAACGCCGCTCGTCCTACAACAACAGCAGTAGCAGTAGCCATTGGACCCCTCCTATGCTCGTGCCAAGCCTAGAAGGCATTCCCGCCTCGAGCATATCGTTAGCTGAGCTCGACGCATGCGCTACACTGACACGGAACTTCGAGAAGAAGAGCGAGTCGCCGCTGGGTGCATCCAACAACCAGCATCACACCATGCTTCTTGGGCAGTCGAGATCGTCGTCAGCGAGCAGAATTATTACCGACGGAGACAACTGCCGCCGCTGCCGCCGCCGCCGCCGCCGCCGTCCCATCGACAACAACAGCATCTCCCCAGACAGCCACGACGACGACAAACTGGCGCATACTCCCGACTACCACCAGTACAACACAGCAGCAGCAGCAGCAGCAGCAGCAGCAGCAGCAGCCAAGGTCGGCCCCACGAACGAGACGAAGAAATCAAGAATGCCGCCGCAACTTGACGTGCTCTTCGATCGTCTCCAGCGACTCGGCCCGGCGACGACATCGTACGCCCAACAAGAACGGCATAGGGCATCGCCAGCATCACCGGGCACCGCCTCGTCGACGGCGTTGATGATGACGATGAGTACAGGTACAGACTCCCATATCGCGGCGAGGCGTCGTCCGGCATCTGCCGGTGGCGGGCGACCGCGTGCCCGAGATCTCGACGGCTGTAGGGTGGCCCTCGCCGAGCACCTGGCTGCCCGCAAGCGAGAGAACGAGCTGGGTCGATCTGATGTTTCTGTCAGGTATGTACGATATTACACGATCATTACGTCTATCATAGCGGTTTGACACATAGTATGTGAGCTGCTTGTTGTTGGTGCTTTAGTGTACGTAAGTAAGTATTTCCTGTGCGTGTAATTCGTCTGTGAGCTGATTTTCATGTCCCGTGCATGTATACCTCACAGCGTCTACTCCCCCGCATGCGTATCACGAAGACATCAGCCGGAATCGACTCGTGCTCCTTCAGCGACACAGCGGAGAGCGTTGTATGACACAAGCCGGGTATCTCACATCTCGCACGCACCCAAGCGAACTACGAATAAACCCTCCACACATATATATATACCTGGTATGTAGGAGTACACATTGTAACACTTTCAATCTGATCATAAAATATAAAATAAAAGGTGCCAGGTATACTATACTCGACTTGTTTTGTCGTATTGCGGGGGACCATAGTAAACAGGACCTAAGGTATACACAAAAACCTATACATTTGCCTATTTTTACTAGCAATACTTTGTTCTATTTACTATGCCCCTCCGTAATAGTAAATGTAAGAGTCCCTTATATTTACGACCTATATCGGGTATGTTTCTGTTTGCTGTATTTGGAATTTGCAGGTTTCTTCGTGAACACGCCAAGAAGATATTGGATGAAGACAATACGTTTGTGAGGGCGCTAAGGGCAGAAGTCAAAGCCATGGAGGACATGTAAGCATGGCAGGGGCGTTTCAGCTGTGTTACGTGGTACAAGCTAACAATATTTTGTAGAGATACGCCCTACCAGGTACGTACTAGGGAATAGAATGGGCCTCTCCGTCCCAATAGCGGATTGGCCATAATTAGGAAACAACAACGAATGAATGAAGAAATGCAGGAGGTGGTACAGGGCTTAGTGTCGGTGACGATGCAGTGTACAAACGTATACGAGTACGGCAAGAGGGTTATAGAACCTATTGTTGCAAAGGGTTATCCTGGGCTGGGTACAATCGATCGATATTTACCCCCCTGCTGTTAAGTTAAGGGTATGGGACACACCAGAGTATCCCTTTCCAGGTCAGCCTATTGAACAGGTACTCGCTGGTACTCACGTGTGTTGTTTGTTTAGAGATGGAAGAAGAGCAGCTTTATTCCTTTCTCTTTGCACGATGAAAGACTGGAAGGCTGAAGCTCAGGCACGGATCTACATTATTTGAGTTTTTCGTGGCCCTGTCCGCGGTGTGATAAGACTGGGTGAGACACAGAGTATCCCCTTGCAGGTTTGATGTGGGGGTATTACCTGTTGAGCTATAGGGGTAAAAGATCGACCGATTACCCAGCCCAGGGTAATCCTTATAACACTCTCCCCCCCTCTGAACGGCGGGATATTTGGGACGTCTGTACCGTATACGGCCGTACGTTGACCTACCCGCTTCGTTTCAATACCTGGGGAACCAGGGAGACGTGTTTTTTGGGGACGCACGCGCAAGCGTTTCTGAAAAAAGAAACGTTCGAAGTGAGATTCGAACCCGTGTCCTGCCGACGACGCCAAATGTGGGGGTATTACCTGTTGAGCTATAGGGGTAAAAGATCGACCGATTACCCAGCCCAGGGTAATCCTTATAACACTAGCGCACGGGGCAGAGCCGCCCGCCGTTGTTCCTTGAAGTTGTGAATGGGCTTTCGTGCCCAGGCCTTACCCACCGAGAGGAGGTCTGGGTTAAGTACCGTCTTTAGGAGGGCTTTCGCCGCGGCTACGACAGAGGCTGCCAACCCGGGGTCGAACTCGGCTCTCGGCGAGAAGCAGCTTATATTAAACCCCGAGCCAGATGACATCTGTCTCGGTGGGCTTCAAGTATGGCCCACAGATATTATAAATACCCCGAATACCGAATACGAATGCCATCCAAGTTATACGAAAACGGACCAATTACCTATGCAGAGGTAATTACCGGCCTTCCTAGCCCATACCATTACAGCGGTACGTGTCGCGACATGTCGCGAACCGTGCCGCGATATTTCGCGGCATGTCGCGAGATGCCGCGATACGTTGGCGCCGTCGCGGATTGCGCCGCGGTTCTTCCCGTGGCAGTGGCCGCGGCACTCGCCACGGCATGCCACGGCCAGAGCCAACGCAACTGCCACGGCATGGCCGCGGAAAGTACCTTGACACGTGTCGCGACAAGTGTCGCGGCAAGTGTCGCGGCAAGTGTCGCGACAGGTTTCGCGTCAAATGTCACGGCATGTGTCGCGGTGTGTGTCGCGACGTGTGTCGCGGCGTGTGTCGCGGCGTGTGTTGCGACAGTTGTCGCGGTGTGTATTTGAAAAAATGTCGCGGCGTGAGTTGCGGTGCGTGTCGCGGCGTGTATCACGGTTAGTTTCGTGGCGTCTATAGCGGCGCGTGTAGGGGCGTTAGGGATAGGGTTAGGGTTAAGGTTAGGACACTCGCTGCGACACTGGCGGTGGGGTTCGACGCGGGGCTTGCCGCGACACACGCCGCGAAAAACGCCGCGACACATGCTGCGGGACGTGCCGCGACACTCGCCGCGACACACGCCGCGACACACGCCGCGGTGCTTGCCGCCACACTCGTCGCGGTACTTGCCGCGACACACGCCACGAAACACGCCGCGGACGTAGCCGTGAGTCGTGCCGCGGGTGTTGTCGCGGGTCTTGCCGCGGACCTTGCCGCGTAACGTTCCGTGGCGTATCGTGGCAGGTATCGCGTGTCGTGGCGTGCCGTGGACACTATCGTGGCGCTTTTCGCGGGCCTCGTTGCGTGTCGTGCCACGGCGGGCGTTCCACGACATGTCGTGGCACTGTCCGCGTCATGTCGCGGCACGTCATGGACGCTGCCGCGACGTGTCGTGACATGCCGCGGACTATGCCACGAAAAAGTCGAATAATGTACATCCCTCAAGATGCGGCTCCTCAAAACCCACTCCCACGCCTCTGAACGGTACGTATCAACTTGCTAAAAGGCCGGCCGCGAAAGCCTTTCCTATGAAATAAGATATATCTGCACCGCACCATACACGTCTATCACAGTGCCATACACGTCTAACACAGTACCATACACGTCTAACACATACATACATACATGCATGTACTCCTTTTGCTCGTCGTGGGATCTCTCTCTCTATCACTCGTCGCCTCTTCTTCTTCTCCTTCTTCTTCTTCCTACCTCGTCTGTGATGCTCTGCTTCCAGACAATTGGAGAGCATTCAGCGGGCGACCCAAAGGTGCCGAGACACCGGCGCCAGTTTTATGTACTTGCCTCATCGAGTCCGCGGAAAGCTTCACGTTCTCAAGGTCCACAGAAACGGCGGGGCAAGGGGGCAAGACGACAATGAAGCAGGCGGCGCCGCTGCCGCCGCAGCAGCAGCAGCAGCCGACGCCGGCCCAAGAGGAACCCTTGAGTCTTACGGGAAAGTACTCTCGATTGAGGCCTTCATGAAGGAAGACTTCTCAAGGTATGAACCCCTTAGGGAGGACCCCTTTTAAGGGACCTTTTTAAGGGATATAAAGGGTTTAAGGGGTATAAGGACAACACAAATATTAATCAGAGTTTGATCGGAGTGCGACCCGCCTTTCTTTGCCCTCGAAATCTAACGAGGACACACACACAAACACACACCTGGAACTCTCCCGCCACGCCAAATTTACCACAGGCTGAAGAAGGACGAGCCGTCCCAACGGAGTCGCGACGGTGCAGCCGGAAAAAGTAACAAAAGTGCGAGACCCACTTCCTCCACGTCGCTGCTCAAGGTATTTTTATTTATTTTTTTGTTCGTTTTATACACGTTTCATTTTTTTACAACAAAAAATAGGAGCAGATATAAAACCAGCAACGCTGGGCGGGGCGGCTTGTGTCTTTTTGCGTGCGAACCACGGGGCGGTATCACACCGCAGAGCCTCCAACTTTCTTACGTCCCCTGGGTGGGGTACTTGGGGAATTTTATGTTAGATGTATATGCTCGTTCAACATGGATCCGACAATGTGCATGAGGCATGATGAGCTTCGATGTTGATCACTCAAAAACACCGCTTGGTGCAAGCAATGTCTACCTGGTTGGTGAAAACCCAACGTGCTCCGTCCCGGCATTGTAGGGATGCGAGGGTCTATTGTCATAAGACTACGGCCATGCATGAGTATCGAGTAACCCGCGCTTGGTGCAAGCAATGTCTACCTGGTTGGTGAAAACCCAACGTGCTCCGTCCCGGCATTACAGGGATGCGAGGGTCTATGGTCATACGACTACGACCATGCAAGACATGAGCGACCCCCCTCCCCCGCCCAAGGGATGCGTGGTCAATGGTCAAATGACTAAGGTGAGCAACAAATGAGTACGCCCTCACCCCCCCCATTCCCCCCCCCAACCCCCCCCCCCCCCCCCCCCCTCGAAATATATGGGGGGGAAATGTATTGAGCGCTCAAGTGTTGGAGGTGTCTCTACCAGGAGTGGAAACGGTGCTCCATCTCGAAAGGTGATATGTTGGTCAATGGTCGAATGACCGAATGACCGAGGCAAGAAACAGACGCATGCAACGTACGGTAGAGGTGCACCATGTTTTTGCCTTCTAAGGGTGGTCACTTGAGGAGCTCTATACCTGCAGTAGCCTGCACACTGATTTTGGAAGGAAAAATAAAAAGTGCTTTATAACCCGATGAGCAATACCATGGCCTACTATTGATACTATTAATAGTATACAATGGTCAACATTGCAACACAATATTCGACGATTTTGGGTTAAGGAGGAGCACGACCATTCAGAAATCATTTCAGCCAAAAAAAGGTATACCGTATACCTCTATCGCAGCACTCGTCTAAGTGGGTGTTGAACGGTGGTGTGTGTGCCGGACTACGCAGGGGGGAGGAGAATTGATTGGCTGGTATTGATGGTATTGGACGAATTTCGTCAGCTCTTTTCAATTCTGGATTGATATTGCCCTCTGCACATTGTCGGAAAAGCGAATGACATGATAATATGCCCAGGCTAGAGGTGTATTACTACTGTAGTACTGATTATGTATGTCAGTAGAAAACGTTAACCCGTTTTACCCCCCTTTAAGGGGCCCCTTCGACGATTTTGGGTGAAAGGCCGACGGTTATGGGCCCTTAAACCTTTAAGAACTGCAGTCTCGTTTTGGGGACAAACCACTCTAATTCTAAGTAATTTGTCCCCAAAACGGGACTCCAGTCCTATAAGGGTGAAGGAGGAGCACGACCATTCAGAAAACACTCGAGCTAAAAAGTGCTCGTACTGCCTTACCTCTATCGTAGCAGGGCTCAGCAAATGAGTAAGTACCCCCTCCGGGTCTATCGTCACCCGACTAGGGACACGCATGCATGCCATGAGCACCCCCCCTTCCTCCCTCCCCCCAATGTCTGCCTGGTCGGTGAAAGCCCGACATACTCCGTCCCGGCATTGTAGGGCTACGAGGTGTCTATGGCCATACGACTACGGGCATGCATGAAAATGAAGTACCCCCCTTCCCTCCCCCCCCCCCCCCCCCCCCCCCCCCCCGCTCCGTCTCGAAAGGGATGCGTGGTCAATGGTCAAATGACTAAGGCAAGCAACAAATGAGTACCCCCCTTCCCCCCCCCCCTCCCCAATCCCCCCCTTTATAGGTTGGGTTGGCGTCGGTTGCCAACGGCGCTGTAAAACCCGCTACTCGCTGCGTGAGCTAGACAACCAGGGTGCCGTTTTTTTTGTTATTTTTTTTTGGCGGTCACCAAAGCTGGCGGTCGAGTAGATCATTTGTGCGGGGTGGAGAACCTTTGTTCCGCACAAGGGGAATGGTCGTATCACGTAGAGTTAATATGGTAAGGCGTCCGCGAGGCAGCTACATAGTAAAACCCATTGCTGTCTCCGGAAGGGGCCACACCAGAAATTAAATCAATTCATTGAAGCTGTCGTCCATATGCAAGTCCGCCCCAGAGGCGGTTCTTAGCAGGATGCAGCTCACCCTCCATGCGACTCGCCCAATACCTCACGGCGTTTCGCGCTTGGGGCAAGCAATGTCTGCCTGGTCGGTGAAAGCCCGACATGCTTCGTCCCGGCGTTGTAGGGATGCGAGGGTCTATGGTCATACGACTACGGCCATGCATAAAAATGAAGTCCCCCCCTTCCCCCCCCCCCCCCCCCCCGCTCCGTCTCGAAAGGGATGCGTGGTCAATGGTCAAATGACTAAGGCAAGCAACAAATGAGTACCCCCCTTCCCCCCCCCCCCCCCCCCCGCTCCGTCTCGAAAGGGATGCGTGGTCAATGGTCAAATGACTAAGGCAAGCAACAAATGAGTACCCCCCTTCCCCCCCCCCCTCCCCAATCCCACCCCCCGCCCACCCATACAAACACGCCGCCTCTCGTTTTGTGCCGATCAAGGGAAAAAAAAGGAATGAAGGAACCGGCAAGCTCATCGTGCAAGGTCGGCCTAACGCCGTGGACACATGTCGAGACCTGCACCAGCTAATACGGGACACTGCGGGCCTTGTCGAGGCGCTGACTAGGCAGGCCGCGGAACTAGAAAGACAGGGTTGGAATCGGGAATCGGGTAATTTATAGCCAGATCGCTCAGGGAAGATAATTCGGGAAAGAGCTAGATAAAATATCAACATGCCACGGTGTACAGCAGTTCGCTGGAATGTATGTGTGTGCGTGTGTGCACTGTTGGAGATGATGCAGCCTCGAGGCCCGGTGGTATCGGCGTGTTGTTGTGCTCGACTTTTGAGGAGTGAAAATCGTACCACGCAAACACGATAAAAAAGTTATTGCATTAGGCGGCTTACTTCTTCTGACAAGCACACACGCCAGGTGAATGAACCCTGGCGATCGATCCCAATTTACAGTACTAAATAAAGTAAGACGTTTTTTCAGGCGTTTCTTTCTCATTTCTTTTTTTCTTTTCTTTTTTTCCTTGTCGAAGGGCATCATCCCATAGCAATAGTCGTGATTCGTGTTCAGCCTTTCTGGAGATGGTTATAAAAAAAAAACAACAGTGAATTCGATGCATCTGCCGGACACCCCACAGTTCACAGCCGAGAAGCTTAATTAAGCTCACAAGGATTTAACAAGCAAACGTCAGCTCCGGAAAAAAATAACATGCATTGTCGGCTCTCTTCCAGCCAACTCTGTTAAATCGAAATAATTTCGTTTTCCTCGGTTTCCGGGGAAACGCCATGCTCCGATCGTCAAAACCCACCATACCCAACAGTTGCAACGAAGCATTAGTTGGCGCCATTTGTACACTACGCCCCCCCCCCCCCCCCC
>MEHQ01002657.1:78236-89860 GCA_008828725.1 Saccharina japonica | reverse complement strand
CCCCCCCCCCCCCCCGGCTGTACATGGGTACCCCTCCTGGTCGGTGAAAACCCGACATGCTCCGTCCCGGCATTGTAGGGGTGCGGGGGTCTATGGCCATACGACTACGGCCATGTGCATGAAAATGAAGCACACCCCCCCCCCCCCTGCATAAATGGCTCCGTGCACACCAACGCTTCGTACTCACAATAATACCACCTTTACAGGGACACCAACAAAATGCTCTCGCCTCTCTCTCTCTCTCTCTCTCTCGCATGCAGCAGCATCAAGCAGCAACCGTTCCTTCTAGTCTCCGGTAACGAAAAAATGGCCTACACCACCACCACCACCACGGAGGAGATGACAGCACCAACGCGCTCACTCGCTCCTCCTCCTCCTCCTCCTCCTCCTCCTCTCCCTTCGCCTACACCACTGGTGCTATCTGATAGATCACAGAAGTGCACGGGTGCTCGGCGCGTTGCCTTGCTCGCGAGGAACGGTCGGTCGGGGAACCTGAACCCCGCCGCAATCTCCTGCGGATGAATTGCAGCAGTAACACAGCTCACACAAAAAAAAACTCCGACAAAATCATACGTAGTATCAGACATTTATTTGCACGACTACGTATCGTATGACAAACGCCTGTGTCCGACGCTATCATCTATGCTCTGTGCCCCGGTTCGTATATATGCACGGCATTTCCCCTCAATGCTCATCTCACTGCTAGTGTTCGTGCGCTTGATCTCACACTATCTGTTTTCGAACCCCAAGGAAGAAAAGAGCACACGAAGAAACCGTTCTACAAGAAAACGAAGAAGAGATTGCTTCGCTTGTGGGAGTTCCACGCGAACCGGGGGCGGGGGCGGGGGCGGGATGGGGCGGCGGCGGGGGCGAGGGGGCTCCATGCTCGGCCATAGCTTTGCGAAGCCAAGCAGCGTTGAGACTAACCCTACAAGTAAACTCCGCTACTCCGGGGAGCAAAAGAGCAAAACGAAAATATGGTCGCACTTGAAGAAAAACAGATGCTTCGTTTCGTGGGTAACGGAGCACCCAAAACTCCGCCCAGACTTGCGTCACGTGCGTGGAGTGTGATGAGTTGACGAGCAAGAACCAGCGGCGAATGACAAAGAACAGATGGGGGAAGGGTGGGGCGGGGGGGGCGGGGGGAGGAACGTGAGGGTTTTTGTTACATCTTATGACTCTTGGGATCTTTTTTACGATAGTCTTGGGGGTGATTCTGAGGGGGGCAAGACAAGACAGGAAGTACGCTGAGCCATGCCTCTACAGTGCGGTATGCCTGTACAGTGCGGTACCCCTCTACAGTGCGGTATCCCTCTACAGTGCGGTACTGGTATGCCTATACAGCGCGGTATCCCTCTACAGTGCGGTATGCCTATACAGTGCGGTACGCCTCTACAGTGCGGTACTGGTATGCCTCTACAGTGCGGTATTGCCTGCAGTATACACCCCCTGTACGGTTCTATGTCACGACTCCGCTTGATCTCACACTCCTGAGGAGTGTGAGGAGTGAGGAGTACCTCGCCGAAAGCGAGACGAGCTCATTGGCGTACAGTGGGTAGGCACTCCGCTTCAAGAACGGCCCATGCTGAGAGCATTCGGGATTCAAGAGCGGTCAAACCGGTATGTCCCGCCTATTCTAAAAAGCTATATATTTCCCACTACAGATAAGAGCAATGTACTCGTAGCGCATTTTTTTGGCTTGTTACGGAGCGCTCTTAACCCATTCAGAACTGAACAAAAAATACATCCCACACTAATTCCAAGTAGTTTGTCCCCAAAATATGTTGGACCAGTTCTTAAGACCAGTTCTTAAGGGTACCCACTGCTGTATTAGTCTTGTACCAGGTACCTAGAACTACAGTAGGTACTAAATAAACACGTTTGGAGACGCATATTATTTGATGCTCCAGTTTTCATTGCTCCCAACGGACGGATGGATGATGCCCGTAGGTTGGCAAATAAGAATGATGGAGAACCCGGTATTTTTTATGTACCCCCCCGCAGTCGTGGTGCATGTCTGAAGTGAAGCTGCTTGTTGTACTCTTCTCGTAAAGAGACGTCGCTCGCTGCCATGATGAACGAAAAGCAAGCGTGGTATACGAACGGGATGCGGGTTTCTGAAGAACCAAAATACAAATTACACCGCGGCGGCAAAAAAGAAGGACTCCTCCACTTCTCCCCTTTCGTGCTGGCTGAAGCCAGATATTACTGGGTTTTAAAGGGGTGTTGTTACGTCCGCCGAAATCTGCGGCCAACATCTACTTGTACTTCCTACGATCAAAATTATGATACGCACTTTCCACCAATCAATGCACACAACAACAAATTGACGATAGTCACAAAAAGGTTACCCTCGCTTGCTCGCGAGCTCTCTTAGAGAAACAGCTATCATCTACGCATGTATACCATCTTTATTCTCGAGATCAATTTACTCGTCGTATGCATTTGCTTACTACGTACCACGCAATGCCACGAGCCTTCGCATTCCTCGTCAAAATGTTTTTTGACGTCCGTGGCTATGTCCTTCTCGATGTCGTATTTGTCCATCGCCAAGCACACTCGGCGTTTCGCCTTCTGTTGAAGATTTTCCGGGATTTCTGCCACGAGAATTTCGATCTGTGACAGCCACCGTGAGATGGTAATATACACAGAATAGGAAAAGAAACAACAGCGTCCCAGGCGTTACGTGTTTGTTTGGATGAGTGTTGGGTGGGGTGTCTGGTCCTGCCTGTGGACGAGATCGGACTACTGTGTGAATACGAGCACCTCTTGTATGTGCAGTACTTGTACGTAATGTTGTACGCATGCATACATACATACGTACATAGCTCCAACAAAACGGACTGCAAGTACAGTATTGTACAGTGCATGCATGTGCCCATTTATTGGGGAATGATCTGGCAGTGTAGAAACGCGATCATAGGAATCGCCAGTTGATGTTGTTGCTGCTACCTATGTATACGAGTATCACACTTCCACAAACTTAACCCCAAACGCCAAGCCTGGACGAGTAGCATCAGCATCTCATCTACGAGTACGTGTAGTGTTGTCATATCATACATGGCAGTCGATACCGTTGGATCCGATATACAGTATAAAATATGATACATCTACAGTGCAATATGCAGAATGGAACACCGCATCGTACATATCTTACGGACTACACAGTCAGTAGTACTGTATCAGGTAGTACGTGGTATTCTGTATGTCATCTCGGGCGGTGCGTTGCCGACCGCCGTGCCCGTGTGAATACGAGTGAGTATCTCTACGTACATCCATAGGCTACGAGATGGTATATACTCGTACGTATAGAAGTATACGCGTACTCGTAGCTGAAAGTCATCACCACACGGGAACAACGAACAGCACACGATGAGGCAAACCACACGACCAAAAACAGCCCGCACCGTCCTTTCCGTCACCGGCTCTTGCCCCTCCGTGCCCGTCTGCTCATCTACATCCGCCATGATCCTCGACACTTAGTGTTCAACGCCGCAAAGCCACAGCAGTCTGGCTTCCTTCCAAGGTTTCCTCCCCGAGAGTAAACTGACCAGAAGAAGATAATACGCACAGTCAGTACGTACAGCAGTAGTAGTAGTAGTAGTAGCAGCAGTGGGGCGATCCGGTCGAACGTAAATATGCTACAGTATCAACAACAGAACACAGCACACCGTGCGTGCAGACGCACAGGTAACGTTTTTTTCGCACGCACATACACATGGATGCGATGGGACAATAAAGAGCAAAAACGAGGCTCGTACTGATAGAAGACACACAGCTACTACTACTACTACTACTACTACTACTACTACTACTACTACTACTACTACTACTACTACTACTACTACTACTACTACTACTACTACTACTACTACTACTACTACTACTACTACTACTACTACTACTACTACTACTGCATGCAGTACGTACGCCCCCGAGGCTTCCGTGCTCTCGACGCCGACGGATATGTTTGTATGTATACTCTGTAAGTACGCGACGAAAGGCGTTCTGCTTGAATCAGCCACACCACGTGTGTTTGTACGTACGGGCATATCCTGGTCGTCCCGTTTGGCTTTTTGTAGCCACGCCTACCTCTTCTTGCCAAGGACGCACGTATCATACCTCGCTGGATCAATCTCCCTGCAGCTCCATCCAAAACGCTAGTCACCTGTCTGTCCCGGTTGCAAGTCAAGAGAGAGGCGCACCCACTCGCCGTTCGTTCTACTCGAGTCTACGAATAAGAAGAGTAGATCACAGGATCGATCAAAAGCGGAGCGGAAACGAGATCTAAAATCTAAAATGATACGTACGAGCGAAAAGAAAAAACCGTTTGCCGTTATTTTTTGTGACAGTGCTGGATCGAGATCGGCTCTTTGGATATATGGATCTTTCTTTGAATGCGCGAGAAAGAGGCTCTTTGGGACGTTTATCATGCACGAGAGCTGGATTTGATCGATCTGATCAGCACCCACATTTCTCGCAAATGCACGGGCGATAGATACTCTCGAACGTAAACCATATGGATATACTCGCACGAGGTCTTACACCTCGCACCAGCAAGCAGAGACTAACCACAGGGAGCCTAGTGACAGGAACACTTCACTTACAGGAACACTTCACTTACTATACGTAGTACCGTGATATTTTGGTCCGCCTTTCTTTCTGGTTGAATTTTTTTATTGTACTACTACTATGCAGATCCTGCACTAAAACCACTAACAACTTCCCACGGCGGCAGGTTGATGAACTAGATCTACACTATGAATAGATGACGATCTACGTATCATATCTACTATCTAGATGATCTGTCCGAGGTGTGACGGTTTATTGTTTGCTGCAAGCATGATGCATGATGCATGCATGCATGCACGGACGGAGAGAGTCCTCCAAGAAGCAGAAAGCGGGAAATTATTGTTGGCTTGCTTAAAGGAGAGAGCCTACTACTACTACGACCTAACTACTGCTGTAACTGCTACTACCTATGATACTACATACTCTCGTACCCCGGGTGGATGCGGCCGTCAGTTTTGGGCAAGTGTACTCTGTTAACAGTTGGAGTACCCAGAGGTGGGTGTGTGACGTTACCCACAACAGAGAGAGGCAGAGTACGTCGCCCTACTACCAGGTATCAGGTATCAGTTACCTACTATTACTGTAGGTGGGTGGGGTGCAAGAAGAGCTCATGGGTCGGGTCAAACCTCTCGGGTCGGGTCGGGTCGGGTGTCGGGTCGGGTCGGGTCGGGTCGGGTGGGTGGGGTGGGGTGGGTTGGGTTTGGTTGTGTTGGGTTGGGTTGTTGGGTTGGTTGGGTTGGGTTGGTTGGGTTGGTTTGGGTTTGGGTTGGGGTTGGGTTGGGTTGGTTGGGTTGGGTTGGGTTGGGTTGGGTTGGTTGGGTTGGGTTGGTTGGGTTGGTGTTGGGTTGGGTTGGGTTGGGTTGGTTGGGCTTGGGTTGGGTGGTTTGGTTGGTTTGGGTTGGGTTGGGTTGGGTTGGGTTGGGGTTTGGGTTTGGGTTGGGTTGGGTTGGTGGGTTGGGTTGGTTGGTTGGGTTGGGTTGGGTTGGGTTGGGTTGTTGGGTTGGGTTGGGTTTGGGTTGGTTGGGTTTGGTTGGTTGGGTTGGGTTGGGTTGGGTTGGGTTGGGTTGGGTTGGGTTGGGTTGGGTTGGGTTGGGTTGGTTGGGTTGGGGTTGGGTTGGGTTGGGTTGGGTTGGGGTTGGGTTGGGTTTGGGTTGGGTTGGCGTTAGGTTGGGTTGGGTTGGGTTGGGTTGGGTTTGGGTTGGGTTGGGTTGGGTTGGGTTGGGTTGGGTGGGTTGGGTTGGGTTGGGGTTGGGTTGGGTTGGGTTGGCGTTGGGGTTGGTTGGTTGGGTTGGGTTGGGTTGGTTGGGTTGGGTTGGGTTGGGTTTGGGTTGGTTGGTTGGGTTGGGTCTGGGGGTTGGGTTTTGGGTTGGGTTGGGTTGGGTTGGTTTGGGTTGGGTTGGGTTGGGTTGGGTTGGGTTGTGGGGTTGGGTTGGGTTGGGTTGGGTTGGGTGGGTTGGGTTTTGGGTTGGGTTGGGTTGGGTTGGGTTGGTTGGGTGGGTTGGGTTGGGTTGGGTGGGTTGGTTGCGGTGGGTTGGGTTGGGTTGGTGGGTTGGGTTGGTGGGTTGGGTTGGTTGGGTTGGGGTTGGGTTGGGTTGGGGTTGGGGGGTTTTGGTGGGTTGGGTTGGGTGGGTTGGGTTGGTTGGGTTGGTTGGGTTGGGTTGGGTTTGGGTTGGGATTGGGTTGGGTTGGGTTGGGTTGGGTTGGGTTGGGTTGGGTTGGTTGGGTTGGGTTTGGTTGGTGTTCTGGGTTGGGTGGGTTGTGGTTGGGTTGGGGTTGGGTTGGTTGGGTTGGGGTTGGGTTGGGTTGGTTTGGGTTGGGTTGGTTGGGTTGGGTTGGGTTGGGTTGGTTGGGTTGGGTTGGGTTGGGTTGGGTTGGGTGGGTTGGGTTGGGTTGGTTGGTTGGGTTGGGTTTGGGTTGGGTTGGGTTGGTTGGGTTGGGTTGGGTGGTTTTGTGTTGGGTGGGTTTGGGTGGTTGTGGGTTGGTTGCGGTTGGGTTTGGGTTGGGTTGGGTTGGGTTGGGTTGGGTTGGGTTGGGTTGGTTGGGTGGGTTGGGGTTGGTGTTGGGGTTGGGTTGGGTTTGGGTTGGGTTGGGTTGGGTGGGTTGGGTTGGGTTGGGTTGGGTTGGGTTGGGTTGGGTTGGGTTGGGTTTGGGTTGGGTTGGGTTGGGTGTGGTTGGTGGGTTTGGGTTGGGTTGGGTTGGGTTGGGTTGGGTTGGGTTTGGGTTGGGTTTGGGTTTGGGTTGGGTTGGGTTGGGTTGGGTTGGGTGGGTTGGGTTGGGTTGGGTTGGGTTGGGTTGGTGTTGGGTTGGGGGTTGGGTTGGGTTGGGTTGGGTGGGTTGGGTTGGGTTTGGCGTTGGTTGTTGGGTGGGTTGGGTTGGGTTGGTTGGTTGGGTTGGGTTGTGTTGGGTTGGTTTGGTTGTGTTGGTTGGGTTGGGTTGGGTTGGGTTTTGGGTTGGGTTGGGTTGGGTTTTTGGGTTGGTTGGGTGTTGGGTTGGGTTGGGTTGGTTGGGTTGGGTTGGGTGGGTTGGGTGGGTTGGTTGGGTTGGGTGGGGTTGGGTTGGGTCGGGTCGGGTCGGGTCGGGTCGGGTCGGGTACGAGGTCGGGTCGGGTCGGGTCGGGCCGGGTCGGGCCGGGTCGGGTAAAACGGGTGACCGGAACCCGATCTTGAGAAATACTTGAAAACCTCCTGACCCGGATCTGACCCGACTGACCCAACCCCACCCGTGAGATTCTGAAAAAAACGTGCTGACTCGACCCGCGGGGCGGGTTTGGATCATCATGACCCGTGAAGAGCCCTCCTGAAAAAAAAAACAGCGCACGCAATAATAAATGCCAGCACTGCTGTCAAGATTCGAGCACCAAGCCCAACCCACCACCACCACCCTCACCACCCCCGCCTCCTGTTTTCATCCTATCGACGCTAACCTGCCGCGCAAAACCTACACCCACGCTCTTTGAGGACAAACTACTTGGAATTAGTGTGGGATTTTTTTTGCAGTTGTACGTACTGTAGAATGGTACGTGAAAAAACGCCCCAAAAAAAAAAGACGAGCTCAAAATTAACTTAATAAACGGCAACGTACCACAAAAAGAAAAGAAAAGACTCAAGTAAGGTGGAGTAGAAATCGGACGCGGTCTTATCCAGCCACCCCAGCTAGCGCACCACTTCGTATATACCCGAAACAGAGATATCTACCTTTGCTCGTTTGGCGTATAGAACTGATAGTAGTTCGTTCATACCCATATAATATGCTACTCGGAAGTACACCATCAATAGTATACCCATCTTGGCAACTACATCGGGGGGGGGGGGGTACTCATTTGTTGCTTGCCTCAGTCATTTGACCATTGACCACGCATCCCTTTCGAGACGGAGCACGCTTTAATGCAGACTAATGGAGACACCTCCAATATTCGGGCGCCCATCGGGGCGGGGCAAGGCGAGGCGGAGGGGGGGGGCAACGCCGGTCGGCTTTCATATACATGCAATGGCATGAACGCTCCTTCTTACGCCCACACCAAGTCGGCGGTAAAGGGACCAAAAGGAGATGTCGCTATTTCTCCTTCGTATGGCAACCGAACCCGTGGGGGCCGTGCTGTGCACGCGTGCGTACGTACGACCCGCAGGCGTTGATTGGTGCAACCAAACGTATGCGTACAGCAAAGACTCGGGGGGGGCTCACGGGACACGTCCCCTGTGCGCATACATATGCCAAAGAACCAGGGCAAGATTGAACTGCAATGCAGCAGCAAGGCAAGTAAGTGACAGCCCGCGCAGGGCAATCGGAAAAAAAAAGAAGAAAAAATGCACCTATATATTCACACGTAGCGAACAAATTAAAATGCCTCACTCAGCAGACGACTGGATAACGAAAAAAAAAAAAAAAAGCGTCTAAAAAGGTGTGAACCTGCCTTAACCTTTCCAGAACTGCACCCGTTTCTCGGGGACACACTAACTACTTGGAAATAGAGTGGCTTCACTTTTCAGTAGAAAAAGGGCTACGAGAAAAAAGCTATACCAGGTGTAAGACTACATACAATGTCGGCGACTGCCCATAAGAGAGGCAGAAATCGCCTTGTACTCGTGTGATACGGAACAAAAGTAAAAAAAAAAAAGTTACAAGCAGGCCCTCTATTAGACACACCACGAAGTTTACCCTACGCTACCATATACGCCTCGCGCAGCCGTTCTCAAAAGTACTTCACGAAAAAACAGAACCGCGCGCGCTCGAAAATCAGGGGCGGGAGAAGAACGACACAAAAAATAACGAAAAACGAAAAAAACGGCCAAAAAAACGGCAGAACACCCCCCCCCCAAGAAAAAAAAGCACACACATACAAAGCAATAACCGGGCCGCACCAAAACAATCCACATGATCCATAATGTCCACCCTGATATAACATCCCGCGAGCGGCACACGAATTAAGATCCTGCTAAAAGCACACGAGATAAGATTCCGTCCGGGAGCCTCGCAAAACGCGGAATAAGATTCAAATAACCGAGAGACGCACGAGATCATATTCCGCCAGCCGCACACACGCACGCACGCGCACGACCAAACACAAAAAAATCAACATCTTTACTGCGGGTACCAGAGGAATTATCTGTTTGTTGTATTCTGCGTTCGGGGGGGGGCAAGTCAAAACCGAGACGTACATATAGGTAAAAACAAGACTTTCGTTGCCAAAAAAAAAAAATGTGAGAAAAGGGGGGGGGGGGGGGGGGGGGGGGGGGGGGGGTCGAGAAGGCTTCCAAAAAAAAACAAAACAAACAAAGCCACACGAGATTAAATTCTACCATCAAAATACGATACGATACGTATATAAAATAAATTACTGCTTCTGCTGCTGCTGCTGCTGTGTTTCTTTTCTGATTTCTCCGGCGGGAGGATCAAAATCAAATCAAATCAAATCAAAAGGTAAGCCTTGTTGCTATAACGGAAAGGGTCCAGGCCCCCAGGCAGAGACGACGGCAAGCAGGTAGGGTCAACGTGTCTTGCCAGCCTCGCGGGGGCCTCCTTCCTCGTCAAGAACGAAATTTTCGCCTTCGTGCGATCGTCGAGCACAGCGGAGATAATCTTGCGGGACGCGGAAAAGGCGAAAAAAAAAAGAAAAAAAAAACAGGGGGGGCGGATGGGACGGAGGAGCGGCGGTTTGGGATATTATTGGATGAGGCGTTACGTCGGAAGGAAACCCAGAGGGGGGGGGGGGGGGTACTCGTTTGTTGCCTGCCTTAAGCCATTAAAGCATTGACCACGCCTCCCTTCCGAGACGGAGCCAGGGGAGGGTGTACCCATTAGCCACATGCCGTGCATGGCCGAAGTCGTATAATGTGACCATCGTAGACCCTCCCTCGCATCCCTACAAATGCCGCGACGGAGCACGTTGGGTTTTCACCAACCAGGCAGACATTTACTTGCTGCACCAACCTTTGCTTCTGCGCCGTGAGGTGTTGGGGCGAGTCGCAAGAAAGGGTGAGAGCTTGCAACGGATATCGTCGCAACGGATATTTGCAACTGCCGTCCAACAACTGCTTGAGAGCTGGTATGATGGTGGAAGGCATGGAAAACAAAGAAAAACGTAAGAGTAAATAAAAGTCGGAGACTATTTTTCGGTCAGACGGACGGACTGCGGGCGAGGAGCGGGCCTCCGCTTTCATTCACCCAGCTCAAAAGAAAGGCACGCCCTGTATATACCCCCTACATCCTAGACGGCCGTGTAAATCACACCACTTCGATTCGCTCGAACTAAAACGAGCCAGCTTTACTCTGAAAAATCAGGGCTACTTTAAGGGTCATGACCCGACCCGCTTGGGTCAGGAACGATCTTTCGGGTCGGCGCTCCGGGGTCGTGGTCGGGTCGGGCGTGTCCGTCCGTCGGGTCGGGTCGGTCGGGTCGGGGTACGGGGTCGCGGTTTCGGGTCGGAATTCGGTAGCGGTTATCAAATTCTCACGGGATTCGGGCCGGGTCATCCCTCGTACTCGACCCGACATCGACCTGACCGCGCGGTATATAGGTATATATATACCCGACCCGGCGAAAAACCCTGCATAAAAAAACAATTGGAACGCCCGCCTTCCACCCAACGCGGAGGGGCCCCCGGTGTACACCATACGCGTAATCCCAGGGCGCATCGGGGTAGTGGGTTCTCATGCAGCGGAATGGCCGTTTTGAGCATTCGCTTAAGCGGGAGTCTTGGAGGTGCCCGCAAGCCGTCGCAGTGTGACGATGCGGCAATGATTCCCGGTCCCGAGGCAGCATGAGGTCCTAGGCCCTCTCCAGGTGTACGATAGAACAGCAGCTTTCAACCTAATATTGTAGTTACATGAACGTGGGCAGAAATCGCAGGTGGGTGGGGGCCCGGGACGGTGGGGCGGGGGTGTACTTCATTTCATGCATAGTCGTTAGTCGTAAGGGGGGGGGGACTCATATCGTGACACGGCCGTCAGTCGTCATGACCATAGACCCTCGCATCCCTACAATGCCGGGACGGAGCACGTTGGGTTTTCACCAACCAGGCAGACATTGCTTGCACCAAGCGCGAAGCGCCGTGAGGTATTGGGCGAGTCGCATGGAGGGGGTATTTCGTATTTATGCATGGCCGTAGTCGTACGACCATAGACCCTCGCATCCGTACAATGCCGGGACGGAGCATGTCGGGTTTTCACCGACGAGGCAGGGGAGGGGGGGGGGAGCGTTCGAGCGATTACGATTGATTTCAGCACGACAATAGCTACGATGATAGGCACTCATATCTTATACTCGTATACGCGGTATCTGTTTGATGTAGGTTTTCATATAAGGTTGCACAGGGATGAAATTATTTAACTCATATTTTTAAAGGAGACGATAGTATGTGACAAAACGTGGAACAACATCAACATTGAACGAAGGAAATCTGGGATCTGTGGAGCGTTTTACTGAATCTACAGTAAATCTATACTAGCATAATTGCTTCTTCGGAACCTTCCTCCCCCCCCTCCCCTCCCCTCCCCTCCCCTCCCCTCCTCGGCCGTACCCTACCATCTACTCTCCCCTCCCCTACCCTACCCTA
>MEHQ01002657.1:0-76268 GCA_008828725.1 Saccharina japonica | reverse complement strand
GACCATAGACCCTCGCATCCCTACAATGCCGGGACGGAGCACGTTGGGTTTTCACCAACCAGGCAGACATTGCTTGCACCAAGCGCGAAGCGCCGTGAGGTATTGGGCGAGTCGCATGGAGGGGGTATTTCGTATTTATGCATGGCCGTAGTCGTACGACCATAGACCCTCGCATCCGTACAATGCCGGGACGGAGCATGTCGGGTTTTCACCGACGAGGCAGGGGAGGGGGGGGGAGCGTTCGAGCGATTACGATTGATTTCAGCACGACAATAGCTACGATGATAGGCACTCATATATTATACTCGTATACGCGGTATCTGTTTGATGTAGGTTTTCATATAAGGTTGCACAGGGATGAAATTATTTAACTCATATTTTTAAAGGAGACGATAGTATGTGACAAAACGTGGAACAACATCAACATTGAACGAAGGAAATCTGGGATCTGTGGAGCGTTTTACTGAATCTACAGTAAATCTATAATAGCATAATTGCTTCTTCGGAACCTTCCTCCCCTCCCCTCTCCTTCCCTCCCCTCCCCGCCTGTGCTACATATACTCTACAACGCCGCGGCGGACCACTGCGTACCCCCCCACACACACAGAGCTAGCTAGCTAGCTGCCGCTGCCGCACCTTCTCGGTGTCGAAGCTTATCTCCAGCCCCGGGGAGTAGTGTATGATCGGCCTCCCTTCGCGGTCGTGTCCCCTGACGTACAGCTTGCCGTGCTCGGCCTCCTCTACCACCTGCGCCGCGCGGGGCAGAGAGAAGAAAAATAGCGCAAAAAAACCCGATGGTTGTGGTCATGCATGGCATATGCTGCAAAACACACACGCGCACGCGATACGCCGTAGGGCAGAGGCGGGCAGGCAGGCAGGCAGGCAGGCAGGCAGGCAGGCAGACGGCAGACACGTCCACTACCCCTCCAAAACAACATAATCACCTCCCCCCCCCACCTCGACAGGCCTACGGCCATACGACTACGGCCATGGATGAACACGAGTACACCCACCCCTCCCCGCGCGGGGTGAAAAGATTTTTACATTTTTTTTTTTTGTAACGGTAATCTATGCAAGGGGTCCGCCCACTTGTGAGGGCTCCGCCCACTTGTGCTGGAGGAATCTCTCCCTCTCTCACCCTCTCCCCTCGTCCGCTAGTATATTTTATGCTCCCCCTCTTCTGCCTCTTCCAGGTGTCTCAAGTGCAATACCCACGTTCCTACCACTCCCGACGACCCCCAGCTCTCGTCCCTCTGCCATGCCTCGCATGCAATCGACCTCTTGAGCGGGATACCGAGTACTTCCGTTTGAAAGACCCCGGATGTATATATTCTAAAAAAACTTTATATACCCGGGGTCTTTTAGACGGAAGTATTTGGTATCCCCGCTCAAGAGGTCGATTGCACGCGAGCCACGGCGGAGGGCGAGAGTTGGGGGCCGTCCGAAGTGGTGGAAAAGTGGGTAGTGCACTTGAGACACCTGGAAGAGGCACAAGAGGAGGAGGGAAAATATACTAGCGGACGAGGGGAGAGGGTGATGAAAGGGGGCAAGCGAATGAGTTATCATTCGCGTTGCTAGTTAGTCTCCATCCAGACTCGACTTTTTTTTTTGTCCAGGCACAGAAAGAGGGGGCAAGGGATATATCGGTAGAGAGATGTGGAGGATAGGGTACGTAGACACCGTCAACCTCTGATCACAAATGCCAACCATGAAGATACGTTAACCAACGTCCGGTCTACGAGACCTGCCATCATGGATGGTCTTCATATTGTTGACGTTCGGGAATACAAACCCAGAACGCTACCAGGGAGTGAAGGGTCTTCTACGAGAACGACCCCCACTCCCACTCTCTAACCTATGAGATCTCTCCTTGCGAGATGCGAGGGAGGTTTTGTGGAGGCACCTCCTTGCCACATATAAGAAAGAAAAGTGCGCGTCAAGGCCTCGGCTAACCCTGCTCAAGACCCCGACACGGCCGACATCATCTGAGGAGGCGACCTCCATAATGGCGTCGACGAGTCTCTGAACTCTACAAACCAAATTTAAATCATAATACCCAGAAGACGACAAACAATGTAAAACGAACAACAGCGCGAACGGGAGGAATTAGCAAGCCCCCCGCTCAAGCCGTTCTCCCCGTCTTCTCATCATAGGGGCACACCGCTGGCCCACAGACACCAAACCCCACCGCCCGACGAAGATTCGCTACGGATTTGGTGAACTCTCCACGATCACGCGCGGAACAGCACAGAGGTACAGGCGTGGACGCTGAACTTGGTGAGGAGTCACAACGGAGGACCCTCCGAAAACTACTCTCAGGTGAAACCGTTGCAAAAATAATGATTTATACTTAAAATCACTCACGCCCGTACAGCTGATATTCCGTACAGCGAATAATCTGAGAGACTAACCCAACATCCGCACGTACGAGTAACGAGTAGTAATGCATTCCCCGCTTCCTCTGCAAACACCCTGGTTACTACGAGTATCCAAACTGTGACCACAGCTGCTACGAGTAGCCCAACTGCGACCCTGACTATTACGAATAGCGCAATTTATGTGATCAACCCGGCTACTTGTATAGTCTAGTGGTGGTGGAAAAAAATTAAGAGACATCGATTAAAGAAATACCATGGATACCTGTACGAAAGAGGTGTATGGTGGTGGTACGTAGCGATAATTACAGCAGTGGGAAAGCGATAAAACACTTTGCTGTTGTTTCGCGCGAATAAAAGACAGATACGACAAAAAAAAAAAAGAAGAAAAAAAAAAAAGCGGGCGTGTAGAGGATGTGCGATTACAGGGTGACTGACAAGGGTGACTGACGCAAAGGACAAACCAACAGCCGTGGTCCAACAGAAACGAAACAGACGGAAAACGACGTGACTAAGAGAGGCCAGTCCATGGAATGTACAAGGAGGGAATTAGATAACACCGACGATGTGGAGAGGATTATTTCGTGACTAAGAAGGCCGTCTCTATTCACATCGTTAGCAAGAGAAATTCGGGCCCAATTGCTGAACAACGAACTTCTTGACGCGAAGCAGAACGAAAATGTCCAGCAGGCCCGAATACATATTGTAACGCACTTCTTGGGAAATCAGGAAGCGAATTCGGCCCATCGCTGAAAAAGCACGGAAAGAAACGTGTTCTTGTTATAACCCATTCAGAACTGAAAAAAAAATCCCACACTAATTCCAAGTCGTTTGTCCCCGAATCTGTGGGACCAGTAAAAAACACACTAATTCCAAGTCGTTTGTCACCAAATCTGTGGGCCCAGTTCTTAAGGGGTTAAGTTAAATGAAGTCAAGGAAAGACAAAGACACCGCAAGGAAACACAAGGGAAGCGCGCGTAACATGCAGCAAGCGGACGGGGAAGGCAGATGAAACACCCCCTTGAAAAAAAAAAGGAAGCTGCCACCGGTAAAGGCGGCAAAAAGTGTGAATACTACTACTTCAGGAAGAAGGCGCCCAAGGAAAAACAAAAAAAAAAAAAAAAAACGCAAGAAACATAGAAAACGAGCGTACCAGGCAGAAACCGTAAGTAGAAAAAAAAAAAAAAAAAACGAGGAAACAACTAAAGAATACACTGAAAAAGCCCCCCAGAAAAAAGAAAAAGGAAAAAGTAGCGAACTCGTCAAGAATAACAACAAAACCAGAAGCAGGAAACATCGCTTATCATTGCTACCATACACCACTGCTGTGATGGGAAATGTAAGAAACCATTCGTGTATAAATACCAATATCCTAACGGTCCTTACATTCTCATCCCTAGTGGTATGAATACGTACAGCGTTTGCTATATATACAAGAGGCACCTTCGCCGTTCTTTGTGTAACCCACAAATCGTATATACCAGATAAAAGTACAAAACACATTAGGATTTTGTGCTGGTTTTACGTGTGTTTGGGTGTTTAACAAAAAAAATCACGAGAAAGTGTGGACCCAACCCAACCCAGCCCCAACCCTAACAATCCCAACCTTCTAGCCCAGGCTAAGGCTCGACCCGAGCGCGGCTTCGCCGCGCGTTTTGGACAATCTGAAGGAAAAAAAAATTTGCGGACGGGCCACCACAAAAATCGTAAAATATATATTTGGTACTTTTATCTGGTACGATTTGTGGGTCAGGAACACGGGGCAAATAAACTAAAGGCTATCACACTGATATACACCAGCATACAGCAGTGGAGCGAAGTCTCGGCCGGTCATTCGTTCGCGCGCGCAAAACAAAATTACGCCTACTGCTGTACAGCAGCACCGATTTCTCGGTCGCGCTAAGCTTACCTCTCCCTCAGTGACGCGGTGAGGTCCAACCTCCTCCCGCCAACGCACCGAGTCGCCGATAGCTTCTGCGAGCGGCTTCCCCCCGGTTTCCATCGTCCAAAACGCCATCTCCAAATATCTGCGGGCGGGCGGGGGGGGGGGGGGGGGGTACTCATTTGTTGCTTGCCGTATAAGTAGGGCTGGGCACTAGCGCAGTATGTACTGGCAGTAGTAATCTACTGGCAGTAGTAATCTACTGGCAGTATCAATCTACTGACTGACCCGGCCAGTATATTTGCCAGTAGTTTTTTCTCGTGTACGCCCTAGAAACACGCCATACTATAGTACGGAAACCCACCAAATGCGTTTCGGAAGGAGATCGTAGGAGATAGGAGAGACAATATACTGCTGCAATCCAGTATACTGATTGATTTTGACGACAGTATACATCGCTACTGACTGAGTCAGCCAGTGCCCAGCCCTACTTCTAAGTGATTTGACCATTGACCACGCATCCCTTTCGAGACGGAACACCGTTCCTACTCCTGATAGAGACACCTCCGCACGAAACTCCCGGGTAGACATCCCCACAGCAGTTGACGAAAATAACCATATAATGCCACACGGCGGTATCATAGGCAAAATGTGCTATTACGAGGGAACGTATATAGTAAAATCAGGACCGGTTCTGCTTAGTAAAAACACTTTAATATATACCTGGTATAGTTTTTTGTGTGTGCATGACGGGTCCTGATTACTATGGCCTCCCGTAATAGACTAGACTATACTGTATAAATAGTATAGGCCGGTGTTTCTGGGCGAGTCAAGGTCTATTGTGGCCTTAATGTACTACCTCTCGGTCCCAGAATATAAGGACAGTTTGGATTATATATTAATGTACAAACCCTCCGTGTGTTAAGGGACAAGAGTACTATACGATAACCCCTGATTAAGGGGTATATCTATCCTGCACGAGAGGAAAGTATAAAAACCGAACGATAGTACATACCATATGGTATATACGCGCGATCGAAGTACTACACACAGCTTTGCAAAGATTATAGTTTCGACGAAAATCCTCGAATCTTAACAGCTGGTGTTTTCTTTCACGAATATAAATGTGAGGGGAGGGGGAGGGGGAGGAGGGTTATATAGTCAAAAGGGGGTCACAAGCCACGCGCGGTCTCCTGTGAAATTACAGTATTAATAGTATCCATGGCTACATAAATGACGGCAAGCAAGGGCACGTCTACTACGGAGGGCTATAGTACATAAGGCCTACGGTTCACACAAAAACCTATATATTTCCCTATTTTTACTATTAATAACATTTTTTGGTCCTATTTACTATGGCCCTCACTAAAAATAGTAAATAGGGCAGAAACAATTTTCTGAATGACAGGAATGACAGGGGGCGTGGCTCCTGAAACTAGCCAATCAAATTAGTGACTCATCTCACGTCAGGGCTTAGGGTTACCTGTATATGATACTTTACTATTAATACTGCTGTACGAAGTATTTTTGTTTCAGGACTAGAGCAGTAGGTACCCTGATTTAAGAGCGCCCCCCAATGACAAAAGCCAAAAAGAAGTGCTCTTAACTACAACATTGCTCTTACGTACCTGTAGTGGGAAATATATAGCTTTTAGTATAGGCGGGACATTAGCCGATTTCGGACTGACCGCTCTTAAAATCCCGAATGGTCTTATCTTGCGGGCGCTCTAAAATGGGGAAAACCCACTCCTGCATGTACGTAGCACATATTAATAGCTACTGTAGGTTGGTGTCGGGTTCGCGCGATTAAAGTTCTTCGAAGACATGTTTCCGGTGAGACAATGAGCTGCGCATGCGAGGAGGAGCTCAGAAGATAAGCCACCAGCCCTGTAAGGCATTGCTCATGTGAGAAGGTAGCTCAGAAGATAAGCCACCACCCCCTATAAGGGCTGCTCATGTGAGGAGGAGCTCATAAGATAAGCCACCACCCCTATAGGGGCTGCTCATGTGAGGAGGAGCTCAGAAGATAAGCCAACACCCATATACGGGCCTTGCTCATATCTTAATAATATTCGGTCCCATTAGCGCTTTACCATAATGTCAGGTGCCAGGCACCACTACTGTTTTGTGACCGGAAATGTAAGGACCGTTTGATACCCAAACTAACACTCAAGAGTCGAAACGGGAATTACATTCTCGGTCAGAGCGGTGTGCTGGTATATGCCTAGAGCTAGACTACGTAGCCGGGGAGGGGGATTATTGTTCATCGTGTTGCGAGTATACTTCTATATCTACAAAGTTTCCCACCTCGGGCAGATCATCTACAGATAGATCATCTACAAACGAATCCATCTGCAGATCATACGGATCATATTACAGATATATCATCTACAGATCATACAGATCGTCTACAGATAGATCATCTAGATCATCTACTGTAGATCTTAACCTGCCGTTATGAGGTGCTGTGCAGCATCTGTGTCGTAGTACACATCCAAGCCAGGAAATCTGCCCTAGATGATGCAGATTGCATATACGGCTCACACCCGGCAACATGAGCTATTCATAGATCACACAGATCACACAGATCATACAGATTAGGAATCTTGACCCCTTAAGAACTGGTCCCACATCTTTGGGGACACTCTACTTGAAATTAGTGTGGGATATTTTTTTCAGTTCTGAATGGGTTAATCTGTCCCGAAAAATCTACAGAATATCGACTGAGAATCGATGATCCGCTCAAAAAGTGGAATTTTTAGGGTACGATACCCCTTCTACCGCCGTTGTCATGACTCGGAAGAGGATGGGGGTTGGGGCGGGCTGGGGATCAGAAAACCAAACGAGGTGAAGGCATGGTTCGCTGCTGCTGAAGGAACCTACATACCGATGCCACGACTACTCGTACTCGTAGCGGACGGGAGTCCACCCAGACTTTCTTCACTTCATCCGTCAACACCGCTCTAGGTCCTTCAGGGCAGATAGATTCCTGATCTGTATGATCTGTATGATCTAACTCGTGTTGCCGGGTGGTAGACGTATAATCGGCATTATTTCACACGTATTTCCTGGGTTGGACCTGTACATGACATACTGATCCTGCACAACACCTCATAACGGCAGGTTAGGACCTAAATTATCTATCTGTAGATGATCTGTATGTGTATAGATCATCTGTCTGACGCGTGAAATGTCCATATGTAGGCCGCAAAAGCGTGACCGCATCGCCGGATAGGCAGTGCTTAAAAGCACTCATCGTGAATAAATTAAAGCGCGAGCGCACGTCGAAGCCATAGACAGCAGCCTGCACGGGCATAAAGCACTTCCGTACCCGTCAGGCTACCGGTATTAATACATATATATACTCGTACATAGCAGCTATTAATAGCGCTGCTGTTGCTTTTCAAAAATAGTGAAGACAGTCATGGTCCCTCGATACGAGTGCCGGTATGGGCAAGCCAACAATAAAGGCACTATATCGGCAACCGGCACTACTCCGCACATTGCCACACCCCATCCGTGCCAAGCGATTCCACAGGCACTATAGCGGGCAACCGACACTATATAGGGACCACTGCTTCTGTATCATATCTCAAGAGCACTTTCATAGCTGCCAGGCTAGCAGCTAGCGGCTGTTGTTTGCCCTTAACCATTTTAGAACTGGAGTCCCGTTTTGGGGACACATTACTTAGAATTAGAGGGGTTTGTCCCCATAACGGGACTGCAGTTCTAAAAGGGTTACCACAAAATAGTAAACTAAATACCTCAAGAGCATGTTGCATTTCGTAGCCCCCAGGATATTCTATATAAAGCCTATCGCAGCCTTTAGCGGCTGTTGTCGTGTTTCACCAAAAAAAAGTACGAGTACGTAGTACGTAAAAAAATGAAGTATACCTCAAGAGCATGTTGTCGTCTAGCTCGTGGAGCACCGCCTTTGCGCGGGGCAAGAGCTCCTCGGGGTGTTGCTCCAGCCTCTTCCGAAGCTCCTCCACCAACCTAGCTTTCGCATCCACCACGCCGTCCCGCTTAACTTTCTTCGTAACACTGATCCCCGCCTTTGCAAGGAAACGCCTCCACCAACTCCGTAGAGCCCGCCGCTTTCGCTTTGTGCTTGGCGAGCTCTCTTGGGGGTCGCCTTCGGCGTGACTCGTCGATTCATCTCGGTCCTTACTCGGCTCGCTCCGGTCCTTCCTGCTAGTCCTCTTCGCATCCTTCTTGGGTGGAAGCGCTTCTTCCTCGTGTGCCCGCCACTTCTGATTTTCCTCCTCTTCCCTCGCCTCTGCTAACCGCTGTTGCTGCTGCTGCTGCTGCTGCTGCTGCTGCTGCTGCTGCCCTTTCCTCTTACCGTCCTTGCCCCCAAACACCCTTCGGAAAACGCCTCCGATTGGCCGGCGCCAGGAGCGGCGTTGCCGCGACTCCGCCTGAGGGACGAATAAAAGAAGAGAAAAAAGAGAGAAAAAAAAGAGAAAGAAACAAAAAAGAAAACAAGAAGAAAAAATAAATAAATCAGTCATGAAAAGTCTTGAAATGAAACATGGAGCCAGCCACAAAAACTCGCGCACGTGGGCATCGCTCGTGTGCAGAGAGGTTTTTAACCCATTCAGAACTGAAAAAGCTTGCACCACTCTAATTCCGAGTAATTTGTCCCCAAAGACGCGAGACTACAGTAGTTCTTAAGGGGTCAAGTGCAAGCTTGAAAGTAGAAAATATGAAATATGGGGTTTGCGGAGCGGGGGTTGAATCTTACGTATATAGAAGGCATGTTTGGTCAGGGGACACACACGAGCAGAGATTTTGGTTGAGGTTGAAATCGCATCCAGGAACTACTGTAACATGCAACAGGCGACAAACAGGCGGCATGAAACAGACACCGGGAAACGAGAAACGACATCTGTTTTGAAGTTTGAAGCCAACGACCAACGACGAAGTCCTGGATCCCGATCCCCGACTCGAAGTTCAAAGAGGCCGCCGGCGGTTCACAGCATAATCGTATATATGTACAAAGCAGTCACCGCAGGTACTCTTTACTCTGTACTGCTGACTGCTGCACCACTACTGCTGCTGCTGCTGCTGCCGTGTGCAGGTATATTTTGGTCGGCGGGACAACTTTACATACTCTTCTAGGCTCTAGGCTCTTGGTTCGTACATACCAGGTTTGATATCAACATCAACCTCCTACGAGTACGCTGCTGTACCAGTATACACTGCTGTTGCTGTGTACACTGCTCGAGTACCGAGTACCGAGTATACGAGTATATACCGAGTACTACTGTATGTGGAGGTGCGTTCCCCGCAGCCTGGGATCTGGAACGCTGGTGTGAGAAATGATGCCGGAAGTACGACTAAGCAGCACGCAATCCGCTTATTATGTAAGCCGAAGGCGTTGCATACGATATGAAACATATGATGCGACAACTTGAAATCATATCTATGACACAAGGTCGAGGACCCTTTGGAGGCAGGATATGCACACAGAAACAGAGCGATGAAAGGCGCCGAAACAGGAAAGAAGGACTCGAAAAGGCAGGGTGAACTTTTTTTAGCCTCTTGTCCTCTCGTCTACGATACCACGCGGGTTATTTTGAGAACATCCTGGGCTCTGGGCTGTCTTACGCTATCACAGGAACAGCCAACAACGCGTTCAGACCGGAAAGCCAGAGAGCATTGGATGGGAGTGAACTTCTATGTACCTCCCACTAGCCTCCCACCCCCCACACACCAACCACGCACTGGTTCAGGGGACCTTTGGTCAGAAAGGGTCATTGCACCACCACTTCAAATAAGGATCGGATTTGTGATCGTCGCAGTCGTAGACACTGCTGCTGAGAGCTGTATCACGTACGTACACACCAGAAATATAAGAACAAACAAACGACACAAGACACTCACCCCCGATGTCGAGATGTTGAGTCGCTCGTTGAACAAGTCCACCGCACTCTCGTCCTTCCCCTTACCAATATTCGTCCACCAAGACGCTCCGTACCAGCCGCGGCTGGCGCCAATCGCGGCGGCGGCGGCGCACAGCAGCGTCACCAAAGCGGCCCTACGCGCTCCTGTAAGAGGCCGGCGGGATCGTGGCCTCCGGGTCGGGGGTCCCACAGGAAGAGGACGGCATGCACCTTCCTTGGAAGGTACACTCGGCGCTGTTGCTACGTGAGCTGAATCGACGGCACTAACGCCCTCCTCTCCAGTTCGGCACATGGTCGGTCCCGGGATGATCGCGGTGTGCAAGTACCAACCAAGTACGAAAGTCCGATGATCGCGAAAAATGATAAAACGTGGGTTTCCATGTCAACGCGAGGCGTTTTGTCACACGAGGATCAGGGGACAGGGGACCGGCGAGGTAGCATCAAGCAAAGCATCAGACAGAAGGCAGACAACTGCTGTCTGTGGCGTCCCTTAGTGGTGCCAAGCTTTAAACTTCGTTATGCACTCGCCATGTTCCTCTGAGCACCGCCCTCCGCCAAGAACGGTGATGGCGGCTGCCATTTGGCGGCGGTTTTCAGAAAATGGATCATTGGCAAAGAGACAGCACTGCTCCCGATGGTGCTCACCCGTTTGGATACCTTTTCGTGTCGTTGCTCTATTACTAGCATGCGCCGCAACAGACCTCTTCCCGAGCCGTACCAGCATGCTCGTAGCTCAAGCCACCACTCCTGCTGAGACTGGTGTGGATGTGGGAGCCTTGGATCGAAGAGCCAACGCCGCGCTGCGCCTGCTCGAGGCATCAGATTCAGCTGCGGGAGAAGCAGAGCTGAGGGATCTGGCGGAGCGGTACCCCTCGTACGCTCAGGCCCCGTTCTACCTGGGGTTGCTGTCGCAGACTAGAAGCGATCCAGAAACAGCGATTAGCTTTTATGCAGCCACGCTACGCGCAGGCAAGTCTTGCATTTTGAGGGTCAGGATGGGGTGTGAGACGTTGGCATGTTTTCTGATACCACCGCTCACGTTTTTGGGGACAAACTACTTGGAATTAGTGTGGTATACATTTTTTGCAGTCGTAAAAGGCCCCCTATACGTACGACGTACGTATATGTTGCGCGTTTCCTCATTTTGGTGTACGAGCGGGTTCTCAAGTAAGGTTCGCGGCACTACCTGACCGCTTGATTCTGCAGTTATTGCATTCCCATTGTTTTCACGTAGCTCGTTCTACACGCGTGTGTAACCACGAAAACCCCCCAATGTGTATGCATCAACCCGTACACAATACTCGAATGACGCGCCGGAACAACAGACGAAACACACGCCGACGCCATGAACAACATTGGGGCGGTACTCTCGGCCCTGCCACCTCCCGACCGCACACGAGTGGCCGGAGCCCTCGGCTTATTACAGCACGCCCCTGAAGCATTTAAAATTCTGGCGCTGGCCGGCAATAGCGGGTCGACGGGCGTCAGCATTGAAGTGGTAGATTCCGCTGTGGAGGGCTTATTCCGCAGGACGCTCGAAGCAGAAAGTACCCACCGATGGGCACTGAACAACCTCGGCCTTCACCTGCACTGGCGCAGCCGAAACGAAGAGGTGAGATGGAAAGTGCGGTTGAGCATGCTATAGTACAGTACTCTGTAGAACAATGCTAAAAAAAAGACGAAAATTGAAGATGTTTATGTCTTGTTTTCCAGTAGATTCGGCTCGTCAAACTAATTCAAGGAACGACGTTTAGTCTAGCCGGGGAAACGAAGGCATCAAATGGTGTGTAGTCGTCCATCGTATTCCTTTTCGCTCAAGCGCCGTAGGATTTTCAAGGACGCGCTGCATGAATGGAAACGATCCTGGTGGTGGAAGACCGCTGTAATGACAATTTCTCCACCAGTATGACGTCATATTTCGTCTGGGGTCTTGCGATACTGTACCAGGCTGTGGCGGTATTCCATCGGGCGCTGGAGCTATACCCACGAGACGCGGAAATCCACTACAACATGGGGGTAACCCTACAAACGCTCGGAATGGCTCAAGAGGCGGCGCAGAGTTTCACGACCGTGCTGAATGTAAACCCTCAGGTGACCTTCAAGTACAGAATCAATACTTGAGGGGCGAGCTGCCCGTAAAATTCTTGGGGTGTATGCCCAGGCTGTCATGCCATGCAATGAAAACGTGTGCGCGAACGAACGTGGGGATGCCGCTTCGGAGGGTGCGATGTTATCGTAGCAAACGAAAAACGGAGGTTCTCCCGAGAACCTAAGAGCTCCTTGAAAGCACGTCATCAGCACCTACAGTATATACTTTTTCTACGCTATAGGTTTGGCATCCCAAACTGACAAATCGACGTCGCTCTGCATCTCGTCCGATGCCGTGCCTCTTACCGGTGCCTTCTCCAGCACGTGGGCGCTTCGATTAACCTCGCAGCGCTGCACCATCGGTATGGAGAGACAAGGACGGCCATAGAGCTCTATAGGGTGGCAGCGGAGGTCGTCGACCCGGGCGACAGCGATATGGTAGTCATGTTGAGGTGAACACACTGGAGTAAAACGGGCGTAGTTCCCTTTCGGAACGGTTTGTTTTTCCTGGAGACAAAGGATAGTGGACACGAAACCTACACAAAAGTTCCCGTCAATGTAGCCGCAGTTGCTACTGTTGTAGAGTGGTTCTCAATTTCACCCTTTTTTAAACATGTTTTCCGAGCGGCACTGCTACAAGTGAAACCTTGGTGTCGAAAACAGTTTCCACGGCCTTCGTGGTCAACAAATTGTCCTTTTGAAGTAAAGTGTTGGGCTAATGCGAGGCCTAGGAGCAGCAGAACACGCTTTCGAAAAATTAGTATGACGGGTCAGGGGATCCCGTCCACACTACCGACACCTGACTGTAGTCCAATGCCAATGCTGGGTCTTCAAGGTTTGCTGCACTTTACTTGGCGCTCGCCGTGTTCGCCTTTCTCGCCAGAAATAATGTCGGGGCCGCCTTCTTCCAGCTGGGCGAGCACACCCTTGCCAAGCTGGAGCATCAGGCAGTCCTGGCGATACTAGAACCTCGCTGCGAAGCTTTTCCCCGACTCCGAGCTGACGAAGAAAAATGCGATGTGTACTTGGACACCCTCGTCAACTTGCACAGGCAAGCGTGGCGTCAGCGTGTTTCGTACGCACTGCTGTTGGGTCGAGGTCAGCAGGCAGAACGGCCGCGCATTCTAGCGAAGTGAAACCTATCGATAGACGAGCTTTGTGGGGGAAACTGCCTGCTAAGAGCTTCCTGTACTGTTACGTCCCCAGTGCTTGCAAGTGTAGAGTAATTTTCAGACGAAACACAGACGCCTCCGTTAGTGGAGGTTTACGTTAGCGAACTTCTTTTGACAGTGCCTCGGCCACCGTCCAGACTACGTGGTATGCCATAAAGTGATAACAAGGCAGCGCCGGCGCAAATCAACCAAAACGAGCATCTAAAAGTACTCACAAGCATTCCCTGCCTCCGCACTCCGGACGAGGTTTCCCCCACCCGCCGATTGATGATGCACTTGTGTTTTTCGACTAATTTTATTATTCAGGGCCCGAAAGGCATCGTGCGATTGGCGCGACTGGGAGAGGCACCTATTCAACCTCGTTAGCCAGGTGCGATGAGTGCATGTCGTGCATTTGAGGTCCAGACAGCACGTCGTTGGAGGGTTAAACCTGTGGGAAAAGTCCCCCCAAGAGCATGCTTCTGCTGTGGCTTGAAACGTGGTTTTTCCTGTGCCCAACGAGTGTTGCAGTACGAGCAGAGGTGAAAGTGACAACATATATTCACATTCAGTCAATGGACCTACAGTTCGAGAGACTGCAGACAGGGCGGGGAAAAATGGCGCAAAATGGGGATGACTGCAAGTGCTTTGGAAGGATTGCAAGTGTTTTGTGCGTTTTGCGGTCCTGATATAGCCTCGCGGACCCCTGTACACGCCCCTCGTCCGTCTTCCCTCTTCGTCTTCTCTACCGTCCTTCCAAAACAAAACATCCACAGGTGGACGCCAGGCAGCTGAAGGCCGGAAGCCCTCCGTCCCTACTCCCGTTCGACACTCTGCTCTTGCCCTACCCTGTGAACCCTGCCTGGCGACGCCGGGTAGCCGAGGCATGCTCGGCGAAATACGCGGATCTCTCCACCGCAGCCTCCGGCTCCAACCACCGCATCTATGAGCACCGCGAAGGACACATCACGCATCAGCAAGATACTGGCGCTAACACAGATCATGGGGCGAGCGTGGCCCAAGGCGACGGAGGCGAGCCAACGGAAGAGCGCTCACGGCGGCGTGATGCTGAGATCCGAGATCGGCGGGGTTTGCACATTGGCTTTCTCGGGCACGATTTCGCCGAGCATCCCACTGCGCATATGATGGAAGGCGTGTTCGTCTGGCAGAAGAGACTGGCGGAGGCTAGGGACGACAAGGAGGGCTCCGAAGGAGCGTTCGAAACCGGGAGGGGGGGCACGCCCAAGCAACCGCGGGCAGATGACGGCAGTAACTACGGGGCGTTCGAAAATTGCTGCAGGTGGGCCGAGTAGAACATCACCCGGATACATCGATATTTTTCAGAGTGACTTGTCTGCGTCGTCTGCCTTCTAGAAAAGGCGCGTGCAACTCGTTCTACGGGGGGAAATTCGAAACGAAAGGCATTGAACGCCGACTCACTGCGAAGCGTGTGTCCGCGCGCTAGAGAGTAGTAAGGGGGCAACCAAAGAAACGCGTGCAAGTGTTCTATGCCCCGCGATACGTTTCGAACGCTGTCCTTGACAAGCGTCTTTTGCGCCGGCACCCTACATACACCGGGTGCAGCATAGAGAGGAGCGCATGAAGAATTGCGTCCGTCCGCTTCATGCTGGTACCCCAACACAGTCTCACTATGTCCCTTCCCGGGCAGCGAAGGGTGCTCGGAATAATTTTGACGGTGACATTAACCATTGCAACCCCCGCCCCCCCCCGCCCTCGGGGCATTTCGTAGGTACGCCATCTACAGTTACGGGGGGGGGCGAGGCGACGACGACAGGAGCGGATCGAGCGGTGACAATTCCACACCCTCTAGGACACGGCAGTCACTTCGCTCGCATGCCTCCTCCTTTGTCGACCTCTACGCTACCGGGCACGGCGAGAGCGCCGCTCGGATTCAGGCAGACGGTGTTGACATCCTGGTAGACCTCCAGGGGCACACCCTGGGAGGAAGGAGCGAGATCGTGGCAGCTCGGCCCGCCCGATTGCAGGTCTGAAATTTATCTACGGCACAGATGGTCAGTCAGAAAAAATTATCGCGAGTTCCAGCCGCATAATCGTGTTTGGGGGTGGGTATGGGCTTGGCGTCTGCAGGCGCGTGATATTTTGTTTCTCTCGTTTTTTTTGGATGTAATGGGGGCGTGTCCTTGGATGCTTTGCTTTCGTGTAAAATCGAAATGTAAGATCAGAGGGTGATCAGCGGTGCATTTGTGAACCCTGTAAAAACAAAACTGCTCGGTATACCGCGAAGAGGGGGTGGGGAGTATGTGCGACGATTTAAGAGCCCTTAGCGGTTGCGGTGCTTGCTCGTCCAATCTCGTCGAAGCGCGCAAGGGCGGCTGATTGTTGCCGAACGTTCTGATACATTTTCTTCACCATGAAAACATTAGGTTTAAGAGGACGACAACTATTTCCAGGAGCAGGTGTGGTGATTCCGTTCCGTATCAAGGTCTCACACCCACGGGTTCGCCAAGAAATCGACCTCTTTGTAAATTTTGGTAGACACCGGTAATCATACCTTCGGAAGCCCACTCCAGCATGTATATTCAGATTAACGGTTGGGTGGAGTGGAGACACGCTGATGGGTCGTGGTACCTTCGTAATCAGGTGAGCTACCTGGTGTTTCCGGGCACTAGCGGAGCTCCGTACGTGGACTACCTTCTCGCGGATCGACACGTGAGTGGAAGCTGTATCGGTGGGTAGCACAGGTGCAAGCCTGTATAGATCGGTCATGATGCCGCTTAGAGCAATGGCGTGGCTCGTTGGTTAAGAGCCTTTCTGCGAGGTTGGAGCTAGTGGTGGCGATACTGCATCGGCCGTGGAAAAGGGGGGGGGCGTTGGCGATGGCTGTTAAAGGCGATACTGCTGGATTAGCTCCGCGTGTTGATATTATATGTACCGCGGATACATGTGCGGAAAAGGACCAAATGGGACGCGTTGTCCGTCGACACAACAACCGGCGGAAACACCAGCTGCTTGACAAGCGGACGTAACCAAAACACATTTTTTTTCTACTAGCTGTTCGCTACCGGTCATCCACGGCAGGCAATACACAGCCTACCGCCCTCGGTGCTCAAAAAAATTACGACATTGCGGGTAATGCTGTTCAAGGACACTAATTGCTTTTTTTTCATCACGGGCGAATACGACCAGGTCACACCTCCCGAGCACGCTGCGCACTACTCCGAGAGCCTGGTCCTTCTTCCGAGGACGTACCAGGCAAATCTATACGAGGGGCTAGGGCCAGAGACAGGGGAAGCGGTGCATTTAGCAGGGTCGAAAGACTACGAGAGGGCTGAGCTGCGGTAAGGGCATGCCGGGGGGGTGGACAAGCACCCGCACAACCCAAATCTCGTAAAGTTCCTCTGGCGCGTCAACGCGGTAGTTCTGTGTATCAAGTGTGGCTGTCGGATGTGTTTCGAGACAGCAACTCAATTTACACAGTGTGCGACATGCGGCATTGAGCCAATCGGTTCAAGCGAAAACTGAGCAAGGCCCAGCCGACATTCCGCGCCCCGCACGGTTTCCCTTCTCGATTGTTCAAGAATCCAACACAAGCCATCCTGCCGTCAAACACAGCCCCGTGCTTTACGTATGCAGCATATTTCTCAGCCCTTCCCATCTGCTTCTCGCAGGCGCGTGCACGGTCTTCCAGGCGACCTCTCTAGACCGGTGTTCGCGAACTTCAATAAGATAGACAAGCTGAACCCCGAGTCATTCAAGTTGTGGATGCAGGTCTTGAGGAGGGTGCCCGGGAGTGTCCTTTGGCTGCTGGAAGCCAGCGCTGTGGACACCGAGGTATGGTTCACAACAATGCCGTTATGGTTTGCCGTACCGTGGAGATACACAATTATAACCACGGTATAGAGCGAGCATGCGAGCATGTACTAGTGATATGACCATGCTAGTATAATGCCGAAGAAACCGCCTAAAAGGTGTCAACAGTTATCGACCTCTCCCCGTACGAGAGGCACGGGACGGTAGGGTAAGGGCCTGCCGTAAGTGCCGGAAAAAAATGTGTTGTCCCACGCTTGGTGCATGAACAAGGTGTCAATGAGAAAGAGCATGGCTACCCAATGCCAATAGTAAAAACACATACACGTACACACGCGGCTTTGGCGTAATCGAGGCGAGTTTGTGTGCGCACACGATTTCGTGAATCGAACATCTTCCGAAGCTCGAATTAGTGCAAGCTGGCCGAACGAGCGACAGGTTGACGAAAGAACGCGACACGGGGCGTGACAAACTAGAAGAAGCGATGATCGGAAAATGTGTCTGAGAAGAAAACGCGGGAGACCCCCATCCTAGGATTTCGCAATAGTTGCGCAAAAATTTCGTCCAGAACATCAACGGATCCCGCAACGGTCCTTCTGCGCACCACCGTCACCCTGCACAAGCCTCGCGAAACGCACCGTATACCACCTGTTGACCCCTGCCAACCGTCTCTGCACCTTGGGCACAAACCTTGATTGCAACATTTAATGTTCGCCGGGAACAGAAGGAGGCTATTCGCCAACGCCTAGAGGAGGAGGCCCAGAGCCGGGGCATTGACGGCCGCCGCATTGTGTGGGCACGGCGGCTGCCGAAACGAGAGCATCTCCTGCGGCACGCCGCCGCAGACCTGTTCTTGGACACATTGATCTACGGGGCGCATTCAACCGCGACCGACGCCCTGGCGGGAGGGCTGCCGTTCTTGACGCTTGCCGGTGCGAACGTGTTTCATTTGAGGCGCATTCTGGTTGGCGATGGTAGCTGGTAATGAAGCGGCTTTCTCGGTGGCAGTCTATTCGCGCTGGATACATTTATTCCACTTCACAATTTTTTACAATAAAGTAAATCACGCACGCACGCACGCATACCAAACCATTGCGTTGCTGCCTCCAAAAGTGCATCTTGTTTCTGACATTATTATGCCCGTGGTTGCACTCAGCAACCTTTCACAGCAAACTGGCTCGTCTGACGCGAACATTGACAACACATTTCGCCGCCCCGACTCCTGGTCTTCTTCGCTGGATGAATTACCGTTTGCTGTTTCAACGGCAACGGGCTATACTCTTTATCAGGAGGAGAATTTTCCTCGAGGGTGGGCGTGTCCCTCCTCCGCAACGCAGGGCCGAAGCAGGGCGCACTGTTAGTGGCAGGGCAGCGCGAGTACGAAGATTTAGCCGTGAAGCTTGTCTCCACCCTCGCCGGCCGCGAGCTTTTGCGCGAGCTGCGGGCATCGTTGACGATCAGGCGACGAAGAAAGCACCTCACATACTCGGGGGTGGAAAAGAGGGGTCGCGCGGTGGGTGCGGATGAGGGGGCGATGGTCGACGCCGAAGAGCTTCTGCCACTATTCGACACGGAGGCGATCACGAGGGATCTGAATCGAGCGTTCATGCTTATGTCGGACGTGGACGACCTGTGGCGGGATGGTGGGTCGGAAGCGCGAGCGCGGGGGGGTGCACGATTACCCCACATCGTGTTGACCGGGAAGAAGCTGACCGATGAGGGGTGGGGTCGTTTCTCCGGGCGAGACAGACAGTAGCTCTGCGACTGAATGCAGCAGAAAATTAACCTCTTTTATGTGCGTGGTGCGATGGAAATACACGAGAACACGTGGCGTACACCCCAGTGATTAATGACACAGAGAGAATATCAATAACAATGCTGTACACATAGCGAAAACATAGGTTTGGTATTTGTGATAGTCGGGGGACATCCGAGGTACATCCCCGGGCTTGCTATGTGGATATGGATCTTACGGCGGGTATTTACGAAGATATATGTTGTACAAGCAAGGTAAGGTGTGCTCTATGATCACGGGGATCAATGGACGACAAACAGCGAGTAGGTGTCAAACCCATGAGCGTGCGGGAAGGGGTCTTCCGCGCAGCTGTAGGCAGGGTGGGCGTGATACTGTTAACTCGCTGGGAAGGGTTTCCATCTCGAGACGATGTGTTCTGCGCGGCAGGAAAATAGATGGGCGAGGTGTGCGGTCAACGGCTGGGTGAGGGGAATGAGCACCGCCTCGATCTCGACAATGGTAGTCAACGCAAGGGAAGCGAAGGGGCTTCTTTCCCCCACTCACAGAGGGGCCTTTCTTCTCCTCGGGGAGCGCTTGCGAGCTAATCCTGCGAGTTCCCTGACAAGTCGTCGACCTCAAACGGCGCGGCAACAAGAGAAACACGCTGCTTCCCGCAGTTTTCCTGTCGATCATACTGTATAACTCGTTTTCCGTGCTGCCTCCCAGGCATCGGCGGCTCCCCCGGGATAAAGATTCCTCGGTCTGGTCGATACTGGACTCCACCTGGAAGGGGACAAGATGCTCAATGCGTTAACTCCTTGTCCAAAGATACCAGGGCTGTTCGCGGGTCGGGTCAAATCTCACGGGTCAGGTCGGGTCGGGTCAGCTGACCCGACCTGACCCGCGATATTTTGGAAGCCTCCTGATCCGACCCGACCCGACCCGTCCCGTCCGAAACCGTCCTGCCCCGACCCGACCCGACCCGACCCGACCCGACCCGACCCACAAGATTTAAACACCTCTTGACCCGACCCCACCTGACCCATGGGATTTTGAATACCTCCGAACCTGACCCGGCCCGCCAGATTCCGATTGACCCGTGAGTTACGGGTCTCTCGCGGGTCGGGTCACTTCAACCCAAGAAGTCATTTATTTCGGCCCGCGGGTTCGGCCCGCGGATCCGGCCCGTGGGTCGACACTTGAAAAATAAATAGTTTAATTTGTAGGTGCGTACTCCACAGTGATATGTGGCCTGCCTGTAGTGCACATGGATGGATGCGGACATGCGTTTACGGTGAAGATGATGCCAAACGAGTATTGTTCAGTGTTGGCTCGAGAGAAGCCTTCGAGTAGAAAGTGGATTTTTGTTTCAAGCGTCGGATCCGAGGGCCGGATGCACGGGTCCGACCGCCGGGTCAGCAGAAAACAACTTGCGAGTCATACTGGCCTGACCCGCGAGTGACCCGTTTCTCGCGGGTCATGACCTGACCCAACCCGTGAGCTTATCATCACCTCTTGACGCGACCCGACCCGACCCGACCCGACCCGACCCAGCCCATGAGATTTGAAAAACCCTTGACCCAACCCGACCCGACCCGTGAGATTCAAACAACTCTTGATCCGACCTGACCCGACCCGCGATATTTGAAAACCTCTTGACCCGACCCGATCCGACCCGTGATATTTTGAACACTTCCTGACCCGACCCGCGGGTCGGGTCATAACCCGCGAACAGCCCTGAAAAATTCTTAGCGTCGAATAGGATGATCACGCCACCCAAGGCCGTCGGGCGCCGTAGACCAACATCGGCTTAAAACACAACAGTCTTTACGAATCTCCGCTAAAACGCACTTTTCCTTACAGTATGTTAAAAGATAACGAAACATATACACGGACACACACCGCCGTGTTTTATCTTTCACTGAATGATGAGCTGTATCGACAGCCTCTTTGGTCTGGGCCCCGAGTGCACGGAATTGAGTGCGAAGGCGACTGCCCCCGCCCCCCTCCCAATTCAAAACTCCTTTCTTTTAGCCTTTTGAAGACGCTCAACGAGGCATTAGAACTGCTGTCGACGTTACTATACTGTCAGTGAAAGGGTCTGATGTCCATCTCGAGGACAGACGACGGATAATAAGTACGAGGTAGGTACTGGTACGTCGTATGTGTGGTGGACTCGTGTGTGTGATGGTGCACAGGATTTTTCCTGAAGGGCTTTGTGTTAGAGTGTTTGACGAACCCTGTTGGGACTTCGGAGGCGAAAAACTGACGAAAGCAGAGCAACGCGGGCGGCCGGCCGGAGGTTAGGGGGTGATGCCGTTTATGTTATGTGAATAGTGTCCGACTCATAATACAAGGAGTTGATTCGTTCGATACGCGCGCAGCAGCGTGCTGTGTGCTGTTGTACCCATCAAGCGGCGCGCTCGCACACCATTTTTGAGACGGTTGATGCTGAACGACCGCATGCCTCATGATCTTACGGATCGTCGGTGTGCTGTAGTCAAGTCAAAAGCATGCGTGAAGAACTCTCACTGCTGATCTTGTATGATACTACTCGTACTCTGAAATAAGTTGTACAGCACAACGTAAGGGGGCCAACGTACTTGCCTATAGCTACTCGTAGGTAGCACCTAACCTTCGGCTCCTGCTTCACGGCATACCACGTTCTTCGTCGGATACCTCGGGTGGTCTTACTGTGTTGAGCAGCTGCGAGAAAGGAGCAAAATAAAATCCTGCCAACTTTCAACAGTCCCCTGGCCCCTAGCACCCTAAGCAATAACCCCTTCGATGTCTACTGAAAACCAACGTCACCACGCAGAGCAGCAGAGCAGTATCGACTATCGACAGCTTTCCCTCTCTCTCTCTCTCTCTCTTTCTCAGTCCTTTCCACCTCGCGTAGGGCACAGGTATTGGATACCATACCGGCGGTGGTCGGGGTGTAGTCCTCCGTGGTGCTGCGGAGCTTCCGGGCCACAAGGAGCAAAAACACGTGTGATGGGTTGCAGCAGCATGATCGCAGGCGTGGCTATGCTGCTGCTGTCCGTCCTGCTCCCTGCGGCAGGGTTCATGATGCCTGGCGCGCCACTCGCCAAGAGCGTCGGAAGCCCGACAACTCTCAGCCAGCTCACCACGCCAACCAGGAGCAATCTCCTCCAAAGAGCCTCGGAGTTACCTAGCTCGAGGAGGCTCCACGCACCTGGGCGCCTGTCGGAGAGGAGGAGGCAAAGGGGGCCGTTATTGGCGGGAGGAGGGTCTCAAGACGGAGATGATTCGAGGCGATCGTCGCTGTCGGAGCCGATCTTGTTTGCTCAGGAGGTGCTGGATCGGGCGTGGAGGTCGAAGCGGAGGATAGCAGCGCAGGGGAAGTCCAAGCCGCTGGGGCAGAGGTTCCTCACGGCTTTCGGCGCCAGGACCGCTGTGTTCGTCGACGATCGCGACTTCATGGAGGAAACTCTGGACAACGTCGTTCGGGTGAGAAGAGAGTTTGCGAACGGTGGGATGGGGAGGGATTTTGACCACGTACCGGAGGCATGATACATACAGAAGCAGCACGAGTACGAGTAAGATAGCAGTGCAAGCTCCAACATGCGATACGAAGACTACAAGGCAGTAGTATAGGTGTACTTCGTATTGGTCTACGCAGCTAACTTTGGCCACGTGCGTGGCTGGAGGCTAGAGCATCCGCCTCGATACGATCATCGACTTCAACGGTATCGGCTGTTTTGCGACGTACCCAACGTACCTGGTATTTTACCTGGTACCTGGTACCTGGTATGTAGGTATTTTAGTATGTGTAACGTGTACCTGGTACGTATCATACTGCTGTACGAGTCACGTCGGAGACACTATACCCGTGGGTTCTATGCACCACCTCCGATCACCGCAACCTTTTACTGGCACCAGGTACTACTGCTGTAGGTACGCGGTGTACTTGTATACCTGGTACACCGCAAGCCGACAGCAACCGTGACGTCGTCCGCTCCCCTGTACCTATGTACCGCGAACGATTCAGGCCTTTGCCTTTTCCAGCAGGACGGTGGGCATGTCTTGCTGCGTTCCTACAGTAGTACGTAGTGCGCCCCTGATTATATTTCCCGGCGCCTGGCCGCACGCAGCAGCACAACATTTTGTGCGTGCGAGCATTGCCTCTACTGGCTGTTGTCCTTTCTGCCCCCGTGAACGTTTTTAGGTGCTCGACCGCAGTAGCACAACCTGTGTGTGTGCGAGCGTTGCCTCTGCGGTATGTACGTCGCCCTTTTCGGGCCCTTGATCCCGACCCCCCCCCCCCCCCCCCCCCCGCCCGCCCGCCCGCTCTCTCGTCGTGTGTCCCGTCGCAACTTGCTTCGCCTCGCCTTGCCGTCTCAGATCTATTGCACCCACAACCTTCCGAGCTGGTCGCTGCCGTGGCAGCGGCTGAAGCAGGAGCAGTCGACGAGCACGGGGTTCGTCATCGACGGGCGACGCATCATTACGAACGCTCACTCGGTCGAGTACTCCACCATGGTTCAGGTGAGGAACGCGCGCACACCATGAAAGAGTGGGTGTTGTAGAGTTCCGACCGGAGCCTCGCCGGCAATTTGTCGTGTTGCCTCCCCGTGTGCCTCTTCTTGTGCTTGACTTGACGCCTCTGCTGTAACCCCCTCCAAGCGCGTCGGCAGCGCCTTTTTTACCTGCGTGTGTTGCGTGCCTGTCCATAGCCGGTATGGTACGGTGACAAATCGGCACAGTAGTAGTCGCGCGGCGCTCCCGCTGTCCCGTGTGGCAGACCCGCTCGCGGGGTCGGCATAATCGGGGGGCCCGCGAGGCAACCAGACCAGAACGCAGCAACAGCACATACTACTGCTTTGTGACGATAGTGTCTACCAGTACTTCACTAAATACGTGTGGCATCAGCCGTCGACCTACAGTAGAGTCAAAATTATCCGGAGTGGGGCGTTTCGTTTCGAAGGCTTTGGCTGAAAGCGTCTAGTATGTACATAGGGCCCCTAGAAACATGAAGCGTGAAAATCACTTCCTTTTTTTTGTTTTGTTTTTCTTTGTTGTTTTTTTTGTTTCCGTCTCCCTCCCCCCCCCCGAAAGGTCCGGCGACGAGGCAGCGACAGGAAGTTCCAGGCGACCCGGTACGCCGTGGGAGAGGAGTGCGACCTCGCCATCCTGACGGTGGAAGACGAGGAGTTCTGGGAGGGGACGTCGCCCCTTGCTTTCGGGGAGCTGCCCGAGCTGACCGATGACGTCAACGTTATCGGGTGAGGCTTCTGTCTGATCTCTGTCTCTCTCATTTCGTGTTCGTTTTTTTTTTTTGCACGTACCCGGTGGTAGACAAAATGATAAGGGTTACCCTACTTACGTATTATCGCTGAGCTCGTCGCGGACGCCGACAGCTCTGGTCGGCCAGCTCGAGGGACGTCCGGGTGGGGGAAACCGCGACCGACTACGATTGTACGGTACACCTGTGTATGTCCCGGCGAGACTAGGGTCGCTCTTCGTCCCGGTATGAATAGAGGCAAGTAAATCGTACGGACGTTTGACTAACCCGACGCATATGATGCCTACCTCCTCCTTCCGCGTCGCCTCCACACCCTCCCCTTGCTCCTGCCCCGCCCCGCCCCGCCCCGCCACGCCCCGCCCTCGCGCCCGCCTTCCCCGTGCCTGCATATGCCTCCCCTTTTTCTTGATCTGTTTTTTGTTTTCGTTTTCGCGCGCGCGTGGCCTGGCAGTTACCCGGTCGGCGGAGAGTGTATCTCGATCACCGCGGGCGTGGTCAGCCGCGTGGAGATGACGGTTTACGCCCAGGCGGAGCAGCAGCTGCTGTCGATTCAGATCGATGCGGCCATCAACCCCGGCAACAGCGGCGGCCCGGTGGTGAACGACAACGGAGAGGTGGTCGGGGTGGCGTTCCAGAGCTTGGACGGAGACGACGTGGAGAATATTGGGTGGGTCGTTGTCGCCGTGTTTTGTTTTTGTCTTTGCGTAGCTTTTAGCTATCGAGTTTTTGTTGTTTCGTTTCGCTTTGTGATCAGAGCCAGTATATGCGTATTTGTGGAGGGCTACTGAGTATTGTGTACGTACAAGAACGCTATATGTACCTATGTGGGTAAGGGAGGAAAGGCGTGGGCAAGACTTGGGTACGCCTGACACAGCGCATCAGTTGTGAGCGCGACATCAATGGTTGGCAAGGAGGGTAAGAGCACGAGAAACGTGGAGCGAAGGACTCCCGACATTTGAGTTATTTACAACAGCTTGGCTTCAGACTTTCCATATAACCTGTGTGCACGCGTTGCCGTTTCGCGGTGCGTTTTTATTTGCAAGTGAACGCCGCGGGCCCAATACCGACCCGAAACCGCACTGCTCTGCGCACGCCTGCCTCGCATACCTGTCCTTGACATCAAAAACTTCGCAGCAGGCTCACCAACAGCAAAATAAATACCCCTGTTATTTTATCTGTAGGTATTGCCCAAGCGACGAACGCACCCCCCCCCCCGCAAGCACGCCCCCTTCTTCCCCAACGCCCCCCAGTTTTTCGACCAATACCGTCCTTTATACGACGCTTGGCTTTTTCGTTTATTGGACGTCCGCGTTTCCCCCTTCGCCGTGTCCCTTCTGGCAGCTACGTCGTTCCCGTTAACGTCCTGGAGCACTTCCTCGAGGACGTTAGCCGCCACGACGGGAAGTACCTGGGCTTCCCTCGCCTGGGCATTGCTCACCAGCACCTCGAGAGCCCGGCGCTTAGGGGAAGCCTGCGCATGTCCCCAGAGCAGACGGGTGTTCTCGTCACGAGCGTCGAGGTGGGTGCCTGCGCAGCGTGTGCTGTGGGACCGGGACAGAGGGGGCGCGCCGCGAACGAGAGCGTTTTCTGCCAGCACGGTATGCGGGAGGTGGAGGCATGCGCCCTTTACCAGCCGCCACCGCGTTTCTCTGAAGCCTCGAAGTTGTTAGTTCCCAAATGGCAGCAACGTTATCGCCGTTCGCGGATCCGGACGGCGGAGGGAGACGAACACACCTCCCGACCCCGGACATCGTTCGTAGGCTTGCTTACGTTGTGTCTTCGGCTACGTTCGCGATCACGCTCTCTTTATATATCTCCTCCCTCCCTCCCTCCCTCCCTTTCGCTCTGATTTTTTGTTTCGCGGGTGAAAATTCTATCCAAAATCAACAGCCGACAAGCCCGGCGGCTAGCTCCCTGCGGAGGGGGGACGTGCTGATGAAGGTGGACGGGATAAAGGTGGCGAACGACGGGAGTATCCCCTTCCGCTCGGGGGAGCGCGTGGCGCTGCGATACTACATGTCGCAGCTCTTTTCTGGGGACAAGGCAAGAGGGCGGTGGTACCCCGCGGCGAGGCAGGCCGACGCATTTGACGGGCGATGCGCGTACGGCCCATGTGTTTCAGTCAGCCCCGTTCCCTCGAGTAGTCGCCTCTCCCGTGCTCCCCGTGAACCACCAGTCAAAACGCCTGAAAAACTGAAGTGTTACCGTCTTACCCGGGCCCTCTATCCCCCCCCCGGAAGGGATGCGCGGTCAATGGGCGAATGATAAGAGCCAAGCAGATACATGAGGTACGCCCCCCCCGCCCCCGTTGCATTCGCCCAATCGCGTCTTTGAAACCCCTGGGGCAGATCGTGGCCGAAATCTGGCGAGACGACAAGGTGACGTCTCTGACGGTGCCGCTGTTCATGTCGGACTACCTGTGCCCGATTCACTTCTCCGGCCGGCCGCCGAGCTACTTCGTACTCGGTGGCCTTGTTTTCACCGTCATGAGCGAGCCGTACCTCGAGGTGACTGGTTGGTAGTGGCGTTTGTCTTGGTGTCGGTGTTGGTGTTGGTAGGTGTTGTGTTGGTGTCGGCGTCGATGTTGGTGGTGGTGGTGCCGGTGGTGTTGGTGTTTGTATTGGGTTCAGTCTAGGGGTTGGTGTCAGTGTTGGGGTCGGTGTAAGTGTTGGAGAGTGGATGTTGGTGTTGGTATCGGTGTTGATGTTGTGGGTGATAGCGTGAGTTTCGGTTGCGTAGGTGGTTTTTGTTGTGCTGTTGTTGGCGGTTTCGGTGATGGTGTTTGTATCAGTGTTGGTGTTGGTGTCGGTCTTATTGTGGATGTTGATGTTGGTGTCGGTGATGGTATCGGTGTTGGTATTAGTGCCGGTGTTAGTATCGGGAGCGTTATCGGTGTCGGTGGGCGAGGCGGAGCGAGCAGTTGTTGGCTATTGGGCACTAGTTAGTTGCACATACCCCTGACCGCTTAACTTGCCACAGTGCATTTGACAGACGCTTTTCTGCCTGCCTTACTGCTAAACTTGAGTCCATATGCCTATCAGTACATTCTGAGCATAGTGGAGAGTTGACGCCTTTTGGTCCTTTCGGTGACCGACTTGGTATGTATACGGTTTTTTCTCGATTTTATTTTCATCACTTTTTACGAACATGGCGCTGTGTCACTTTCCGCCTGACTATCTCGTCCCCCGCCCCCAACCTGGCCCGCTTCAATCTGTTCCTCGCTTAAACTTGATGCCTTTTTTCGCTGATGTACGTGTTTTTCCCTCCCTGAATGTACCGGTGGTTTGTGGTCTTGCCGTTTCTCGTGCGTCACACTCCATGGCCAGAACGAGTTGGACGAAGGTGCTGGCGGCCTTGCCCATTTGCTTTCCGTAGCTGAGCACGGCGTAAGGCTCAGCGGTGACGATAACGTGGTGATTATGACTCAGGTGCGTGAGGGCCGCAGGAACTTCGGGTAGCAAGTTAACGGGGCGAAATTGTGAAAACAAACAAGCCGCGCGCTTGGACGTCTCGTGATGCCCAAGCGCACGACGTGGTGTCTTGTGCTTTCATTTAATTCGTCCCGGTGTTGTATGTACTAGTCTACATAGTATCAATAGCACGACTGGAAAGAGAACTCGGCTTGGCGCTTCTTTCTTTTGGCAGCGGTGGTGCCCGTGTGCGGTCCGACGTTATCGGGGGGAACCATGAATTAGGGGATACAAGTGCCCACTTTTTTCCCATCGTCGATTTTTTATTTTCAAATGGTCCATGTGGAAGCAGCCTCTGCTTTGTTACCCGACTCGTAGCAAGGCTCGAAGTGCAGACGGAACCCCAGCGCGATGCAAGCACATCCTCAACAGTGTGCGCCCCCCCCCCCCGCCCGCCCCCCGCCCGCAAACTGCCTTCCAAGGTCCTGGCACACGAGGTTAACGTCGGGTACGAGGGCATGTCCAACATGCAGCTCCTAGAGTTCAACGGCGAGCGGGTCAAGAGCTTGGAACACCTGGTCCGCATGGCCGACGCGAACACGGACCCTTTCCTCCGCTTCGACCTCTTCCGGAACAGGGTCGTGGTCCTCGACGCGGCCGCCGTCCCCACCGCCACCGCCCAGATCTGCGAGGACAACTCCATCCCTTCCCCGCGCTCGGCGGACCTGATGGCGAAGGTCCCACCGCCGTCGTCGACGACGGCTTCGATAAACGGGGGTGGAGGTGACCCGCAGGGGAGCACAGGGCAGGCGCCGGCGCTAAACGGAACACCACCACCCTCGATCACCGAAGTGGTGCCGACGACGACCTTGGTGCAGGCGCGAGCGCGAGGGGACGGCGGCGGCGGCGGTGCTAGGGGAAAAGCGCGGCAGGTGCCGAGGAGTGGCGGGGGCGGCGCGAGATTAAGGGCGGCGCTGGCGGCAGTGAGGCGCGCGGGAGCCACCGCGACCTCTCTTAGAATAGAAGGCGGGAGGGTTCGCTGGCGGGGACGGGCGAGGCGGACGGAGAAGGAAGCCGGTGTGGGGGAGGGGCCGGGGGACGGTCGATGAGGCGGGGGGTTAGTGAGGGGCAGCGAGCGATTGGGGACCTAGGGAGAACGAGGATCGTTAAGCGACCGTGAAAGGGTTTTGCTTTACGCTGCCTTACCTTGCCTTGCCTTGCCTTCCTCGACATTTTTGTCGATTCGCTTGGCGCGGCGTGTAGTGCGCCGCTTGTTGTTCGCCGGGCCAGTGGTCGCCGTCGAAGGGTTTGCGACGTTTTTGGCAATAGCATGGACGACGCCCCCGGGCCATTTAAATAAATTTGCGGCGCGTCTTGCTCGATAGGGCTAGAGTTGCGGGGCTGGCCTTGGTCAACGAGATTGTCAACCAGTAATAGTGCAGTTCGAGAGGTTGGGGGGTTGCACCATCTCAATTTGTTTTTATTTTGCGACCGATGCTACCACGAAAAAGGAAAGCACGTCGAGGTTACAGACACGACCAAACCGTTCCGCAGCCGTCGGGTCAGTGACGGATGCAGAATTGCGACCGTGTGTTAATAGTAAACAACGACCGGGTTCCACGACAGGTGCCGCGAATTATATGACTCCGAGACAAATGATGCGCGCGCTACGAAGTGCTATTTGTTTGCTGCCGACCGTTCACCTCACCGGTTTTGTTGGATGAGGCGGTCGCTATTTGGCACCCCTGATGGTTGTTGACCGCGCCACCGTCGCTAACGTGAAAACGATCACACTGCGGACCGTCCTTATCTCCCACCCACGAAAACAGTCACCCACAGCTAAACGGCGGTAAGCGCTGTCTACATTAGGAAGACAGAGCAGCTTGAAAGCACAGCCGCAACAATCAGTAACTCGCGATGGCTGTTTCTCCCCGCTCCGCTCCGCTTCATGCTCACAACTTTTACGTCAAGGGCTTTTTTTGTCTTTTCCGGTCAAAAAGCCGCCGATCTTCCAAAGGGCAACCCTAGAGCAGCCTGCACGCCGCGCTTGCTGGGTCGTCAGCACGGGGCGGGGTTGCTGGGTCGTCAAAGCACGGGGCCGTGCGGCAATGTCGGCCCTGACCCACCTACATTATCACGCGAGGAGCCACTGTGCAAATAGCGACGAAGGGGGTGCCGAACAACCAAATTATCGTAGCTGGAGTCGGGGTTTAAGACAATTACTGCTTTTCCTTAATCACCAGGAGCGGCTCACGTTGCAGTATCGATGGGTGGACCAAAAGTCACTCAGCGATGGTCGAATATATAGTGTTGTTCAAACCATTCACAGTTCATCCTCATCCTGCTCCTCCTCAACTACCTGGTCCCGCGAACCACGCGTTGCAGCGAAAAACTTCCCGACTCCACTACGTGGCCCGTCCAGGCCTATGAACAATCTTTCCGCCTTTGTGCACAGCGTTTCTGCTGCCCCCTCCACGCAACTTCTGCTGCTGCTGCTGCTGTTTCCACGACAACCGTCCGTCGAGACGTTTGCCCTTACGGGCACAGCCGATGCCGGCACGGGGGCCGCCGTCGCTGAACGTCTAATAGAGCTGTCGCCCATGCGATGAGGGGATGCAGTCAGCCAAGACGCGCGCGCAACAGATGGCGAAGGCAAGCTGGTCGCGTGACTGAAGGTTGCCTCCGTCTCGGCTTCTGCTGCTGCTTCCGCTACTGCTCTTGCTTCCGTTGCTGCTGCTCCTGCTGTTGCTACTGCCCCTACTGCTGCTGCTTCCGTTGCTGCAACTTCTGTCGCTGCTTCTGCCTCTGCGTCTGTCGACGCGGTCTTAATGATGCTATCGACAATCGCGAGGGCCTGTTTCTCGTCGCCGACATCGGAACAGTTGCCGTCGGCATGGATGTCTCCGGGGTCATCTTGTGTTCGTCGCTGTTCCTCTTGCGGACACCGCCGCTTCTGTCGCCGGGCTTCGAGCCAGGCCTTCTTTTTATCTTGCAGACTGCGGAGAGCGGCTCGCGACTCCTCCTTCGCCGAGTAGCGACACACGGCGCGGGGCGCGGGGGGGGGGGAGACGTCAAGTCTAGTCATTCCTGTACGTAGCCCTACGTTTTGGAAGAGCAAAGTTTACATGGTTTGGTCTCCGCCTGGCACGAAAATGAGCAACAATGATTCGAAGGTCACTGCCATAACAACCGCGACGATGACAACCGACGACATATTTACGGTAGTTCCGAGACCACAGCTTGTCTCCATTGTATCCATCGTCCTTAACTGCTTTTTCAAAACTCCCGCAGGGAAAAAGAACACAACCACTCCAGCTGTACCAGGTACGGTACAACGTAACCAAAAACAGGGCAGGCAAGGAATATGTCGTTTCGCATCAACCGTTTCTCCCCACCCCCCTGTAGGGATGCAAGGGTCTATGGTCATACGACTACGGCCGTGCACGACATGAGTTACAACCCACCCGCCGGTCGGCTTTCTCTCCCCCGCGCCCGCCCCTTCCACTTTTTACCTCGCCCTTGTGCCAAAGTCGCCACCTCAGACCCTCGTCGACGCCTCTCTCTCCCTCTCGCCGGCCAACAGCGCAATCCCGATGCACCGGAGACCCCGCCACCGCTGCCGCAACCGACGTTGTAGCAGCCGTAGGTTTCGGGCTTGGCGCCAAGGATGTAGCCCCAGAATTTTCCAGCTCCGACGGCGACGGAAACCTCGGCCGCCGTCGCGATGGAAGAGGCGGCGGTTGCGACCCGTCAAGGGACGCGACGGACGCGGCGGCGGCGGCGACGCGCGCGTCGGCCTCGCCGACGTCCAGCAGGAGACGGAGGGCGTCGTCGGTAGCCGCGGGAACAAGCCGCGCGGTGACGGGCGTGCTGGAAAATCCCGAGCGGGAAAAATGAGAAAAAAAACGGGGTAGCAACGCGGGAGAACGTGCAGGATTTTCAGACCACCGGGAAAAAACGCTTTTATCTTAATTGTGTATCAGAAACGTGCGTTCGCTTTTTGCCGTAAAATCGTAAGTATACCCTTACTATTTTAGGAAGCACTGCTAACTATTGGTACTATAAGTACTGCTGTTTTTGTGTCGAGGCACCATAACGGAAATTCTGAATAAAGTGATAATACAGCATGTTTCGACCCTAAGTGAGCAGGAAAAGCAATCACCCTAACTCATCCCCTTAACGGGCGCACGCTGTTTTGACACACCAGCACAGCACGTGACTCCCCTCGAAACCCGTCGGCTCAAGGTCTCACCTGTGGCTGACGTCTGGGCTGACGTTCACCTCAATCAACATCACCCGCAGATCTTCGGTTACCATTAGATCAAACCCCAGCCACTCCAGAGCCCTCCCCTTCATCTCGAGTTCCTCGCGAACGCCGAGCAAGGTTTGGACGACCACGGAGCGGATGCGCGGCAGCACCACATCTCGGAAAACATCCCTGCCCTGTGTTATTGGGAAACCCGAAGTATGATGAGATAAATAGGAGGCGGGACACGATGAACACACCCCAAAGCCTATTAGTAGGTACCAGGTATACCACGAAACATATGGTGAAATGCTAATGGTGTTCCAACGATATCGGGTTAAGCAGCCCGGTCAAAGTCAGAAAAGTTTCGGCCAAAAAGTGCTACCTCTAGTGTTCGTCAGCTACAAGTCAAAGTAGCCAAGACACCCAGACAATCGATGGTTCGATGATTTAAGTCGTGTATTATTAACTTCTCTCATGCGGCTCAGGTCCGTATTCCAGCGTGTGAGCGGAATTACAGTCCAGCATCCCGTACTTCGCCAGCATATTCTGAAAGCATTATTTTTGGATCATTGTCAAGGTGTCTTCGCCCGTAATATCTGGTAACACTCATGCCGAGAGTGAGGGCCTTCTCCGGCGTTGTTTCCACTGACCAGGATGCCATCGGCGTACAGCGTGAGAATGGCAAATGCGTGGTCTCATCGCGCTGCCGTGTGTGAACACACAAAGGCCCTACAAAATCGGCGTGAAGCCAACCCCCAGTAGTGCTACGTACACCGATGGTGTCGTACCACAGAGCGGGTGACTGAGACAAGCCATACTTACTGCCCTCAAGCTTTATGACCGCGCTTGAGTTTCAGGACCACGCATTCTCCGGTCTTCAAAAAAAATGTGCCGTAGTCTAGCAACCCCCTTAACGAACAGGTCGTCTTCAATCCTGCCCTGGAGAAAGGCGGCTTGGACATCGGCCTGGTAGACGAGCCAGTCGTGCTGATAAACCATGGTTAGCGCTTGGCCGCCGATTTGGCGTACTGGTGCAAACGTGTGTTTTGCCGTAGTCGATGCCGGCTTCATGGGCGTAGTCTTCTACTATCGGTCGTGTCTTGAACCGACCGTCTGCGATCTACTTGAACCCGAATCTCGGCATGATGGTCTTCTGCCCCTTGGGTACGCTGGCGTATAATTATTGCTCCATTCGGCTAGTCATTCCCTTTCCAAATGCCTTCTGCCAGTCCTTGAGCAGCGAGGGATTGACGGTGTTCGTGTACTCGTAGTTGCTGAGGGTCCGGGTTTGGGTGTTTGTTTCTTCCCCAGAGAAACTTGTGAAGTCAGAGCTGCCTGTTGTGTAGGCGAAAACCTGTGACGGAAGAAGGCTGTCCTTCCTATTCCCATCTCCCGTACGCCCGCTCGTGGCGTGGCATACTTTGTCGTTTTCGGTCTTGTGTTCCTGCTCGTCAGCTTGTGGCGTACAGTGTTAGACCTTGTCCGGTCTCTTGCACATCCGGCCGTGGCGTGGGGTAGTGTGTCTTTCCCGGTTCCTTGGTCGTCGGCTTGTGGGGTGCAGTCTCGGTCATGTCCCCCTTACGTCCCACCCGTGGCGTGGCGTACCTCTTCTTTTTGGGGCAGCTCGCGGCGTGCAGCAATACGTCAGCCCGTGGTGTAGCGTACTTTGCCCTTTGCGGCAGCCCGTAGAGCGCAGCAGTTTGTGTTATCGTTCTGCGTGAATATTACTATTAATATCACGCGCAAGTCTGGTATTCCGTTCCGATGGATTGCTCGTAAACCAATAAACAATACCAGTAAATTCGAATCAGTTCGAAAACAGCGTGTGCAATTCAGTGCACTACGGCAAGTAACAGTTCTAGAGAGATACGGGAGTACTTGTAGTCTCAATACAGTGGTCCTGCCTGATTCCGATCGTACGTCGTTCTCTCGACAAGCAGTAGAGACTATCCCGGCCTTGGACCTCAAACCAAGCAACACGCTTCACTCGTGTGCTCGTTGGTCCAGCTTCGTTTCGCCGAAGCGAAGTAGAAGCGACAACTCGAAGCATTGGCAAGTAGAAGTGACTTGTTCGAAGCGTCGGTTCCCTCAGTGTAAGAGCACTAGCGCGTAACGATGTTCAGGTCGTGTGAGGAAAACTGTCCTAGGTCGTGTAACGCTGACAGTCCTCAGCTTCTCTGATGGTGGCTGTTCTCATGTCGTTGACAATGACTGCCCTCATCACGATGGCGGTCTTTGGCGGCTAGGGCGGAGCCGTGACAGCTTAGGCCGCACTGATGATGATGATGTGTAAGGAGGCAGTGTTACAGTTTTAAGTGGCGCTCTCAGACCAAGATATCAGCTATCAAGATGAACTGATGGGAGTTCAGGAGCGGGGGGTGAAGGAGAGTGAACCTCGGGGGAGTGCAGACTCCAGTTCCTCTGCCTCTTACGGCAACGTTTACGTCTCGCTGCCACGTTTTTCAGCTGCCAACCTGTCAATTCCGCTACACCCTGTGCAGTCCACAGGAATTCAGGATGTGATGGAATAGTGGACATGAGAGCACTACTAATAGTGGGGGCAGAAAGTAGAGCGGATATTTCATCGATGGACTGACTATACTGTACTATGAGGTAGAACAAGAGTTTCCCAAATCACTCAGCAGGTCGTCGATGTGTCTGCAATGTCGCGGTGCGGGCGACTCGCGGTCCTTCTAGCTATTTTCCTTCCCTCCTTCCCTTCGAGAAAGAAAACAAACGGGTCGATCACCAAATTTCACCTGAAAGCGATCCTCGAGGTGTCTCTGGAGCTGGTCGGCGGTCCACATATTGCCTCGCGACCCCGAGGGCAGTCCCTCGTCGTTCCACCCTCCGTCGCGTCCGCTTTCCCTTGTACTATTGCCGTCGCCGCCTTCTTCGCCCCGTTGTGTGTGACGGGCTTCTCCCCCGTTCCACGGAGGCATTCCTGTGGAGGGGAAAAGTGGTGTCGATTCCGATTCGGCCCCTGCCACACCACCCTCTCGTTCCTTCTGGACAGAGTGGTTACACAAGTGGACCAATCTATCCGAAAGAGAGGAGGCCTACGGAAGGCGGGAACGGGGGGGGGGGGGGGGAAGGTTTGCATTTGCGGATATCCATTTTTTTCAACATTGGCGGCACACCCTACCAAAAAAGCAGACGCAACCTATCGTGTAGTTTGGCAAATTTTCGTTGGTTGAGCGTCAAGGCTTGCTTCAATCTGCTGCTACTGCTGCTGCTGCTGCTGGTGCTACTGGTGCTGGTGCTGCTGCTACTGGTGCTGCTACTGTTGGTGCTACTGCTACTGCACAGTGGGAGGACTCACATCCATACTGAACGGCCTGGAGCTGAAGCGAACGTAGCTCTCGTCGAATCCCCACAGCACCAAGGGGTTGCAAGATGTAACCAGAACCCACTGACGTATATCGAACTTGAAACCCTGATGTGCGGGAAAGGCGAGGATGGTGCAGAGGTGGGGACACGGTTAGCGGGAGAAAGCAAGGAGGAACGAAAAAAATCTCTGGCAATCGCAATCCAAGACGAAAACAAATCTCTGGCAATCGCCAATTCAAAGCCGATTGGTTTCTGGCTGAAACGTGGGTACCCATGCAGCAACGTCAAACATCACAAAAGCAGCGCCACTAACACCACTGATAAGCTCTTCCAACCGGCCAACGCCTTTTAGTCATTGCTGGTTAGGTAGGGACGGATCGTTTCGTCAACTCATCAGCTACGCCCCTCCCCTGAGCACACACCTGCACGAGCAGCGGTCGTTCTACGTACTTCTGCACAACGGCTTTCCATCGGAGGCGATGACACGCCAGCACCAGTCCCCGCAGCGACGAGGCGGCGACGACGCCTCTTCCGCACGAAAGCCCGGCAGGCTTCACGACCCACGCGTTGGCCGCTCCCAGCAGCGCGGACTGCGGGTCGGCGGTATCGAGTGCTCGTAGGGCCTCTCTGGCTCTTTCCGTCAAGCTACAAGGCGGGTTGGTGCGGTGCGCCGAAGCTCCCACATCGGGCGTGGGTTTCATCTCACGACGCGCACAGTTATCTATACATTGTGCGGTACCCGTCCCGTTATGTGTGGGACCTTCCTCTTCCTCCTCTCCGTTCTCCCCCTCGTCCCCCCTCCCTCCCGCCTCTTCCTCCTCCCCCTCTTTTCCATCCCCATTTCCCCCCTCCTTCGCCACGACAGCTTCCCAAGCCGTCAACACCGTAGAAAATTCAGGGTCTCCGATGTTGATAACGGCATCGGCCGCGTCCTGGCCTCGAGCACGGCGACTACTTCCTTGGCACGTGTCGTTCGCGCGACCCCTCAGGTGTGGCGGCTCGTTCTTTCGAGCGAGCGGTATTGGAGGTAATGGTGGTGGTGGTGGTGGCAGCGGCGTTCGAAGCGCGGCAACGTACCGGTCGATGACCGAGATTGAGGCTGCGAGTGAGGCTGCGCCGCTCTTGTCGTTGCCTCGGTGCTCGTCCGTAAGACCATTCTCCTGCGGGTGTGCGAGGTCGAGGTCGGAACACGGATCAGAGTCTGGTGGGGGATATATAGAGCGTGGTTGAAGGGCGGCTGGGCCTTTCGAAAAGCGACTCGCAGTCTCGTGTCTCTCCAGGGACGAGTGACGAGCGAAGCCGAGAGACAGTTGCGGAACCACGCGGCAGTCACCTTTCAAACCCGACTCTGGTTGACCGATGCGTCGTTTTTTTTCGCAAAGTCAACTTCATCTGGTAGGGCATGTTCATACGTATTGTGATACCTGTGTACAATAGCACAAAAACTCTACCTTGTGATGATCGCGATTACACTAAAATCTTCAGCACTATTAGAGAACTACTGTGCTCTCTACGTAAGTGCGGGTGGACTTGAGCTCCAAGGGTAATCGTAGACACTATTCTAAACGTACATGGTAGTGTATTTTCCGTGGAGGCGAGCCGTTAAGCACGTTGAGTGCGCATGTTGGCGCGTTCTTTGCTCTTCGCACTCGTGTACGAGTATCACATGCACGAATATCGAATATTCTCTCACGTCAGCTTCCACAGCCCTTCGCAGAAGCGCCGCCGCCGCAGACACTGCAAAGGCTTTCAGCAACGAGGTGATCCCGCCGTCGCGTACGTCCCAGCACCGCGGAAAAAACGCCTCCGGGCCACTCCCCCCGCTCCCGGAGGCCTCACCATCCGGAATGCCGGCGCAGCCGCAGTATCTGCTGTCTTGGTGGCCTTTGCTCGACACACCCGTGCAAGCCGAATCCGCGCCCGACTTGGCGCTCGAGTCTTCAGAAAAGTGCCGAGCGTGAGCGTGAGCGTGGTCGTGTCGGAACGCTAGGTGTCCGGTCAGCAGGGCCTTGTTGCTGAGCTGTTGGGAGTTGCATACATGGTTAACAAACTGCTGTGGCAACACAAAAGGGTGAGAAGGGGTAAAGTAATGTGCACGGGGCGTGTGGGGTGATGGTAAAGTCAGAAAATGAAACGCAAACAAGGCAGTTTGGACGCACGTAAAACACCAGGTACGTACCTTATCGGTACCAGGTATCTTATTGCTGAGAGAATACAGCAAGATTTTGCGTTGCCCGAAAAAGAGAAAAACATGCACCTGTTCCTTGGTTCGGCGTATGGAGAATTTAAAATAAAAACCACAGCGGCGTATATACATCTTCGCGTAGAACTTGGAGCTACTGTATGTATGATACGACTTACGTCGTATTATATTATAGTACATGTGAGGGTATTACCTGCTGAGCTATTGGGGTAAAAGATCGATCGATTACCCAGCTCAGGGTAATCCTTATAACACTCTCCCCCCCTCTGAACGGCGGGATATTTGGGACGTCGGTACCGTATACGGCCGTATGTTGACCTACCCGCTTCGTTTCAATACCTGGGGAACCAGGGAGACGTGTTTTTTAGGGACGCACGCGCAAGCGTTTCTATAAAAGAAACGTTCGAAGTGAGATTCGAACCCGTGTCCTGCCGACGACGCCAAATGTGAGGGTATTACCTGCTGAGCTATTGGGGTAAAAGATCGATCGATTACCCAGCTCATGGTAATCCTTGTAACATACACGCGTACACTGCCGCTAGCTTCAGTTTGAAAATAATTAAATGTGGAATGCCGTTGTAAGCTTTCCGCAATTTCCCGCCATTTCTGGGTGGGATTGGCATATGAACCCAGTGTTCTTTTTGGCACGCATCACAGAAACACCAAGGGATCACCTTGGGATTGCAGGTGATTTTCAAATCAAAGTTGATATTGAAAGTTGATATAGGTCTATACTGCTGCTGTATTGTCACCTGGTCGGCCCTGACAAGGCGGAAGTTTATGTTGCTGAGATTGCGCCATTTCAGCTGGAAGTTGGGACTGCTCGCGTTCTTGGAGCGGGCCCAACCTCGGCGCTCCAGAGCGATGATGATGTCACTGAACTTATCGTCCGCGACGAACACCTGGCAATGACAATGGCAACGGGGCAGGGCGGCTGTTTAGCGTTGAAGACTGCAGAGAGAGAGGCATCGAAAAGAGCCGTTCGGAGACAAAGATACTGACTACGAGTAGCCTGCCAGCCTGGCTCGTCGTAAAAGCGTCGCAGCCCTGCTATATACAAGATCCTAGATCCACGGGCGATCCCAGGAGACAGAAAACTCCGCGAGCGGCTGCTCCTTGATCGTGCATCACGTTAGAGGTCACTATTGAAAGCGCATGCGAATGGTGGATCACCGTATCAACGCCGTGCGGCCGTGCCCCCAGCAGGCCCATGTCAACCGCCATCCTGGCGGGGGGACTGTGAAAAAAACTACATTTCCGAAAAATTGTCAGATTGTGGACAGGCCACCGTCTTGCTACATGCTAGTATGATCATCAAAAGCAGGGGGCGTCACCTTCTTCATCCCGCGTGCACTTTTCCAGAGTGGCTGGTCATCGCAGTGTAGAGCTGGGGGTGGGGATCCATCTGTCGATGCAAGCTGTTGTGGCACCACGATGACGCCAAATCAGCCCTCTCGAAACATATTCTCCCAACGTGTGGAACTCCCTTTTTTCATTTTCGCAGCAACGCACAACGCACTCAACCCTCAACTCAAACTGCCTGCACAGCACACCCCTCCGAGCAGACTAGCAGCGACTACAGACCGTATCACGGTTTAGCTTGTCCCAAGTTCTAGCCACACAAGCACTATGGCAGAGGTGAGATCACGTGTTCAAACGAAAGACGAAACGTACGGCGAGGTGGGCATTTTTAGTCTAGACTTTTTTTTACAGCAAAATCACAACGAAATTGCGAAGGATAAAATAGTCAACCGCGGTCGAAGGTGAATGTCTCGAGTGCCCACGCTGAGTTGCACCACGCGAACCAAGGAGCCCGATACCTGGTGTGCATTGGCCTTACGGATTATCGCTATTGCGCCACCCTCTCAAAAGTTGTTTATGTCAGAGATCAGATGTAAGTTTATTGAGTCAAGTCGGACTTGCGACCAAAAAATCCCGTTACTTGCTTTTAGTATACGCGTACTCTGTACAGCAGGACGCGTAGCAAAGTAGCAAGCAAGTACACCGGTCTGCCAGAGTGTACATGTACCTGGTAAAGGCAGAAGCGGGACAGCAGAGGTGGCGCGAAGGGGACACTTGCTTATATCGCCATATCCTACTTGTACCGGCATCTGCGTGGTGTTTTATTGCTGGTAGCGGCCGGAAAAACGTCAGTTAGCTAACTTGAAGTCGGCGGCTGACGTTGCTTTCTTTGTGTGTGTGTTTTTTTATACTTCGATGATACGAACGAGTACAGATTCGTTGTCTTTGTTCAGGTTTTACTGCCACTACCTGGTGTAGCGGTTTACGGGTACTTTTAACTCGTACAACAACATTACGAGTAGTATTATTAATAGCTGTACCAGTTACCTGCTGTTGACAGCAGGTACGGAGTCCCAAATACTGACGTTTCATTGGTTAAGTTCGTTAATGATGCTTGATCGGTTTAGTTTTACAGCAGTACATACAGCAGTAGTTTGCATTTTAGTCTCGTACGCAGGCATAGTGTCGAATAACTGGTACACTACCCTCTTTGATGCAGGATTGTCACTCACGCGATGGGCGATAGAGTCTGTATCGTACTCGTATATAGCCTACAGTGGTAGAAGCAGTGCCCCGTCGTCCTGGTTGTCCTCGTCCTCGTCGAGTATGTACGAGTAGAGTAAAGGTTGTACGAAACTCGAAAAAATCTGCCTGTGAGTGAGTACTCGCAGTGCTACATACATTTCGTACGAGGTATTCGTACAGCAGTTTTGAGGCAATTTCGGCAAGATTTTGAAAAGCTATGAGGTACGAATAGGAGGTATTACCAAGGATGATATTCGCATTGTTAGGTATGTACTGGCTGTAGTTCAGCGTGCAAGGCAAATAGCATCGGCAAGCAGTGCCTCTGACGATGGAAGGGACTACTCGTATGACACGGCAGTAGCGACGAAGATAAACCTCAAAACACCACTTAACAACGGTTTGGCGAGGACATCCCTCGTCTTGATACTCGTACCCATGATGATACCGTCAACCAAAAAAACTCAAAACAGGAGGCACCACCCAAAGACTACACGCGGTCAAAAGCCTCCCGCCTCGCCTCTCCTGATAATAATTTTGGTTTTGGCCGCGACAAATCCACTCACGCGTCGAAAGAATGCCGCATACACCAGCTACCATCATACACCTGAATGACACCGCTGGTTGGAGCCATGAGACGTCTGGGCGGAAGAGAGCCCAGACAGCCCCCTGACCTCTGTGCCCTCTACCCCTGCCTGCCTACGATCTACCGTCTACAATTTTATCGTTTCACCTTGCTTGTTGTCATGATAGGTTGGTTACGACCCGAAGCGGAGTAAGGTGAGCGACGACAAGCTCGCCGAGTTCATCCGTTCGGCCATTTCGGGGGACATCACCGAGGTGGGTGCTCCGTACTCCAGCCCGACTCTTGAGCGACGATGTTGTGTGCATTTTGGGCATGCCGCATATACAGATTATACATATTCACTGATACGTCTAATTGTCTAGTGTTGGTGACACACAATATGATATATACCAGTAGGAAAGTGGTGTCTCTCGTATTGATACAATTTGTAAAGTGATAGTGTGATTCGTCTTGTCCCATGATTCAGTCAGCGCGTACTATACCGAAGACGAGACCGGGTGGCAACCGGGACCGTGGAGGCGTTTCTCGTCACGCCTCCTAGGGTCAACGAACTACCGCAGTTATCTGTCGAGCCGTACCTATACATACCGTACCACACGGGTGATAGGATAACATCACCCCCTGGGGACGAATTTCCGAGCCGAAGTTTCTCCAAAACATGCCTTGAGAGGGGCACACACAACGAAAACGGCGGCTATGGAAAGAGATCTCGGCGAGATCTTCCCCTATACGCATCTCTCGGCGTTTGTTTGCACCTTCCCCATCGTCGAGAAAATCAGCTGAAAAATTGCACATTCGTCCGAGGGGTGTTGTATATTATTGTCTTGATTATAGTGTACGGTATGCCATGAAGATGTTTGGGTATACGTCCCTGTTGCACAGCTCTGGGTTCTGGAATGTTCACGCTAGAGGCGTGGCTGATAAAAAAATAAATCACACGTTTTCTCTCCCTTTCTTTGTCATCCGCATTTTTTCAAGAGGTCAGGGGGGGTGTACTCATTTGTTGTTTGCCTTCGTCATTTGACCATTGACCACGCAGCCCTTTCAAGACGGAGCACCGTTCCTACTCCTGATAGAGACACCTCCAGCATTTGGGCGCTCATTACATTTTTTTCCATGTATTACAAAGAAACTTTTTGCTGATCCTATCCCCATCCTGCTTCGCCGCCTTCGGCCACCATCTATCTCCGAAGATAGCGATCGTTTTCTCGCAACGACCTAGTGTACCAAACTTCTCCATGTCACAGTCGTCTATTTTCCGCGTTTCCTCTCGTAACACATCGGAACGAGCGAACCCTTTCCGCTCCCTCTCCCTCCTTCCCCCCACCCCCGCCTTATGAGCTAAATGAGTGTTTTTTTTTTCGGCCCCACGACGCAAAAAGGTGCCCGGCATCGCGGCTAGAGGGAAGGAGATCCTGGCGGAGGGAGAGGGAGACGACTGCGTCACCAACACACACCAGCTCATCGGAAAGTTCTTGTCTCTCCGCGGCCCCGACAAGGACGATCACGAGGTGCGGGAAGGAAAGAGGGGATAGTGTAGTGGGAGAGCCGTAATACGGCAGGTATTGGGGTACTCTTAAGTCACTTTTTAGCCCCCCACAAAACTGACTTGACTAGTAGTATACTCCACTACCCAGGAGCAGCTATGCGAAATATCGTTGGATGCGATGGCGTACAGTGCAGTAATCATTAACTGCCTGAAATGGTGAAGGTTTCTTACGTCGCGGCGTTTTTATTGGGGGGGGGGATGGGGCGTGTGCCGATTTTTTATTGTCTTGCGTTCCTGCCTGCCTGTCTTTTGCCTCTCTACCTGTGGCTACGTTGCAAAGGTGGACTCCGTGGAGCACTGCGACAAGTTCTGGTACTGGTTGCAGTCCAAGGGCATCAACTCGAACCGATCTGGAATCGTCAACGCGATCGCCGAGAAGGTCAACACGTGGATTCCTGGTGAGGAGCATCCCTACGGCGGACATTTTTTTTTTCATCTTGACAGCATGAAAATCCGGCAGACATAACGGTAGTGAGACGGCAATGCTGTGCCCTTAGACGGCATTTCGCTACTGTAGGCCATTGTTCCGAATGATTGCCACGAAGTGTCAGACTGGGCACGGAGCGGGCGGGCGGGAGGCGGCGCCGCGAACCTGGCGGGAACCCGAGCGCGCTGGCCGGCGAAGACGGGACATCGTGTATTGCTGCGTGCTGGTGGCATTGTCGGCGGCGGGGCTCGATATGCGCTCGGAAGACGGATTGACGTGTTGGAGATGCAGCTTGTATCGACCCTGTGATTCTGATTCGCCATCGTGCGGTGTTAAGGATGGTATATGTTCTTGCAGTAGGTGGTCCGGGGAGGTCAGTCTAGTGGCTCGAAGAGTAAGCCGACTTCGCATCGGGGCGCTGCTCTCCCTGCCAGAAAAGGGCGCACGCCTTCTTTGGCATGGTGTTTCTGCGGCCGTGTGATGGCCGAAAGAGTTCGTTTCTCTTCCTCCGACGTTTCCCCACATGGCCCGTCCCTGCATTGTAGGGATGCGAGGGTCTATGGTCATATGACTACGGCCATGTATGAATATCGAGTACCCGCTTTCTCCTTTTTTTTCCCAGGTATCTACGACGCTGACAGCTACGCCGAGTAGTGAGGACGATTCAAGTGGAGTCCGGACAGGCGGCCCAACGAAAGAGGAAAATAGTGCTCCGGAAGTGGAGAGGGGAGGGGAGCGGAGGGGCAAGGGGACCAAAAACTGCATTTTCAGGGGGATGGGGGGGGGGTTGACCATTGTATTTTGTTGCGGAGGGTGGGATACCGGCGTCTCCGTTGTGCTCTTCGTCACGTAAACGCACCTCTGTTTCTTTTTTTTCGTGTGCCAAGAAGAAAGATGGCGAACAATTTGTATTGGATAGGATTATTAGAGATAGGGAACCTTCCGACAATAATCCGTTGGTCTGTTGGTGAGAGAGAATGAGGCGTATACAATGGTTCTCATATTATGTGTGCTTGTTTTGAGAATTGATCTTCATGGTAACCATTTTTTTCGGGTTGATCGCGTACACTATTAATAGGTAGAGTGCAGCACTCGACGGTGCTGGCAGACTGGTAGAATACGTCAACAGACAATGCTGTTTCTGCTAGTATATTGTGTGTGTTTTGGAGGGGGGAATGCGCGTGTCAAGTGTATGATATGAGTCGGGCGACGCAGGCAGGCCTAACCTGTCCTCAAAAGAGGAGACAGCGGTGCTTGTTATGTTCATCCGACGGCACGTATTTTGATAGGTCGATGATAACTGTTGTGTCGCTCTGTGCTTTTTCCTTTTTCCCGGCCGTGGAATTTTTCGTTGTTGTTGAACTCTACGGAGGCGTTTCTTGTCCCGAAGTCGGGGTAGATGTGCGGCGTAACGCACGCCAATGGCCTGCGTCACGCGTGTTATCGTGTCGTGACACTATGTCACGCTACAAACTGGAATCGAGCGGGGCATTATTTTCATTCCGTCATTTGCTTAGCCTTCCCTTGATACCAGTCCTTTTTTTCTTGGCGCTGCTCTGAGTCATGAACGAATAAAAAAAAAAAACACGGTACCTATATATACTGCACTACTTTGGAAAGCTTGGGAGACCCATTCAGAACTGCTGCGCCCAAAGTTCAGGGGGAAAATGTTTGGAAAATAGAGTTGAATCATTTCTGCGTTTAGCAAAAGAGGTCGAATACAGTGCGTGTACCGAGCAAAAAAACACGGCGTATCTCGGTAAATGTTAGTCGGCGTGTCTCGGGTATTGATAGTGTCGTGTCGGGGGGCTGAGCATGGTTCAGCCACGCGGCCCGTCGATTCGACGAGACCCGCCGTACACCGGTTGGGCGGTGGTGGAAGGTATAGCTTCAGCACCAAACCACGGGATATGTAGCCACCACGTACGTATGTCAGGGTAGAGAGGAGAGACCAGCGAACTTGCCTCAAGGAGGGGAAGGGCGAGGGAAACGTGCACCTTGTCGAAACTAGGTGCTGATGGTTAACACGCAAAAACACGTAAAAAAATGATGTTCTTTGCAACCTTAACGTTATGTCTTCTGCGGCCACTTTCAAGCGAAAAATGTTACGAACCCACGCTGTCATGCTTATGTCCGGGCATTCCGCGGTGAGACACGTGCGCCTGTGCGTGGACTTGGTCTCTTGCCAACCCACGTCTTTCTTTTTTACAACCCCCCCCTCGTATGTAAAAAGCATAGGTCTAGAACCTACTTGAAAAAAAAAAAAAAAAAATCCCACGACATCACAGAAAGTCGCCACGCGCCACAAATAGTTGCTTGTGTACGAGAACACCCTGGATGGGGGGATGGCGTTGGCTCCCCTGTATATTACGGAGACGAAGAGGAGAGAGGCTTAGGCGGGCAGCGAACGCAAACGAACGCAACCAGAGGGCAAAAACATGACCGCACCCGCCAATTTAAAATATTTTACAAGGCATAACAGCCCTATTTTACAATTACGGCGCGGTATAACAGCCAGCGTTTGAGCCCTTAAAGTGGCCCAGCACCTTCACAGCGGTACACGCCTAAAACTAGTCACGCTTTTTCTGCTCGCCCTGCAGTCGGCTTCTTCTCTACTACCAGCAGCTTCGCCCCGAGGCTCAGAAATCCGGGTTCTAAATCTCTATACAACTCCTCCAGCTGACGCTTGCGCGTGGGCGCGTCGGTAGACAGTTCCTCCCCGTAGCGCTTGAGCAGCCGCCTCTTCACCATGAGCCGGTACTGCTTTCGCTTGTCTTCACATATCTCGTCGGCGTCCGACGCCGCGGCCGCAACAACCTTAAGGTCGAGGCCGGTCGCAACAGTGGGAGGCGCAGGGGCCCCCGTTAAGGACGCCTCTGCCGCGGGAGACCGGGAAACTCTCGCAGCCTGCAGGTCGCGCGCCTTGAGGATGTCGAAGCCGATCTCCGTCTGGGCAACCGTGAGCTTCACGGCCTGCGGTGGGTTTGGTTTTTCGTTCCCAAGGCGCCGACAAAGAGGGGCAACAAGGTCAATCAAACATCACAGCCGATCGAAAAGGATCGGTGATTTTCGTTTGCCCCACGAAAACAGGGCTACCAGGACACGGGGCGGTAGGGCGCGATACGTGCCCTCGCACGCGGGGGGGGAGGGGGGGCTCAGCTGTCGACACGTTCTTATTTCATGGCCACGCATGCCGTATAACGGGCGCTTTTCCTGTAGCACAACTGACCGGGAAACTACAGCACGCGACAAGCACCCACACATTTTTACCGCTGGTGGACATGCACGCAAGCCCTGCGGTCTAGCCTAAAAACGCTTGCTTCGGGCGGGCTCGTGCGAGTCGACGCTTCTCTGAGCGAGGCTCGTCATGAGTACTGACAGATGGACATGAAAGGCTGAACACCACTCACGTACGAAAGCCTCGCGTTTTGACAACTACAGCTCCCCCCCCCCCACGCGCCCTACCTTCCCCCCCGGTGGAGGAACAGGCACACAAAACGGCTTCTGGCCTCTAGATCCCGTTCGGGCCACCGGCTAGGCCATGGCAGTACAAAACGACACACGACAGGGGTTGAAACCTTTTACGACTGCACTATTTTGTGAAGAAATATATGTTTGGCTCTAATTCCAAGTAATTTGTCCCTGAAGCGGGAGCGCAATTCTGAAAAGGTTATTTCCGCTGTACACCTGGTGCTGGTACTTCGTACCAGGTATGAATAGTGGTGATGCGTCGAGAAACAAAACGTTAAATGAGCACATGTTGACAAAATTCCACCGACTCATCAACATGTATTTGTAGCTTGTAAAAGCGGAGTACCAGCCACTCAATCGGTTGAACTCACAGCTGACGTACTTGAAACAATTCTTGAAAAAAAAATACCTTGTGGGCGGCTTGGATAACATCTTTCGAGGGCCGCTTGAATGTGCCTGCAGACAGAAGCTCGGTGGGGAAAGCTCCGCTGTCCCGCAGAGTCCGGGCGTCAACCAAGTTACGCACCTTTTTTTTCAGAGTCAAACAGGTTTTAGGCGGGTACAGGACGACGTCAGATCTTGTTGTCGATGGGACCTGCAGTTCCGCGCAAGCTTTGTGTACGTACTGCGCAAGCTTTCACAACTCGCACAGATAATCGATTCCCACTCTTATGATCTAGATATTTCAAGGCAGACCCATTCATGATCTGTATGATCTGTACTATCTGTATGATCTGTATGATCTACTAGCTCATGTTGCCAGGTGGGGCCCGCATAATCTGCAAAATCTCACACATGCTTCTTGGGTCGGATCTGCACCACGTATACATCCTCCACCACCTCTCACAGAGGCCAGGTGAGGAACTAAATGAACTATCTGTAGATAGATAGATCATGACCTGCCCGAGGTGTGCACCTTTTCGAAGCCAGGGGCAGGGTCTTCCACCGTTATCTCGAACACGCTGTCCCTGGAGCGCGCTAGATCGTAGAGAAACGCCAGCAAAGCCTGGCCGTGACCTGCAAGCAGCATTACGGCAATCATCCCTCGTCAGTTCAGGCCTCAGGAAGGCCACGCACGCGAGAATCCAACACGTTACGTGTGAACACCGAGCGTTACAGACTTGTCCTGGAATGCAGACGAAAAAGAGAGCAGTCACAATTCAACTATCCCATAGAAGCCGAACAACAAAACGCCTTCCGCTTTGCAAAAACCCATGTGTTATGCCGCCAGCACTCCACGAGAACGGTACGTGAAACCCTCACCTCTGCCGCTGAAACCAGGGTCCCATCTGGAATGCAGACGAAACAGACAGCAGTCACAATCCGACCATCCAATAGAGAGCCGATGAGCATCACATCACGCCTTTCACGTTGCTAAACCCCTTTCCGCGATGCACTCCGCGAGAGCTGTGCAGTTGTGCAGGCCTCACCTTGTCGCTGGAATTGGGGCAGGATCAGCGCCTGGCAGATCCTCAGACTCACGCCTTTTACCGGGTTCCTGAAGCCGAACAGCGTGAAGTACCCCGCCAGCGCCGCTGGCCGCCACTTCTCGCCCAGAACCTCTCGCGTGGTCTCTTCTTCGAAAAGATAGAACACCTCCCAGCGATCGTCCGTCAGATCGATGGGGTCCGCGGCTATGGTCCAGAAACACCATATTCAATAGGGGGGTGGGGGTGTACTTAATTATCATGCATGGCCGTAGTTGTATGACAATAGCCCCTTGCACCCCTAGAATGCCGGGACGGAGCACGTCAGGTTTTCACTGCCCAGGCAGACATTGCTTGCACCAAGCTTTGCGAAGCGCCGTGGGGCGGCGAGTCGCATGGAGGGTGAGAAGGGTGAACACGAGAGTAACTGGGGATACAGATACAAAAATGCGAAGGACGTGGTATGTACGTTGTTGGTGTTGGGGGGGAAAAGCAGTCCGGGAAGACTTGAGCCTTTGGGACCGGGCGCTTGTTGAGAAATTTACGCCGTAAACTACCGAAGCTTAAAATGGAGAAGAGTCGACGTCTCCAGATAGCAACACAAAAGGTGGGGCACGAAGGAGAACTACTGCTGTAGTGTATACGAGCACCACCAAAACATCGCTGTTGAAGATGCCCTGTACGTATACACCCCGCAAAAACTACAAACCCCGACAATGTTCTCCGGGTATAGTACACTGACCACCGGAGAAAACAAAAAAAATACTCACCACAGCTATACACGTATATATATATATATTTAAAACAACAGCTGTGAGATGGAGGATTTCGTCGAAACTCCATCTTTGCTAGCTGAGTGTGATACTTCGATCGCGCGTACTTACGGTTTTTATAGGTCCTAAAGCTTCTGAAATCGTGCCAGCGCTTCTGCGCTTGTGGTGGGAGATCGAAACAAACAAACAAAGGCGCACCAAGACACAGAGCCGCACTCGGCAAATACGGAGGCGGTTCGCATGCCCACCTTCGATGAACCAAGGTGCGAGGCACTGAGCCCTCGCGTGGTACTCGTCGGCCCCGGGGTCCTCCCCCGTTGCCCTGTACACCGAGAACGTCGTCGCACCCCTCTTGTACTCGAAGACGCGCACTCCCGGTGGCTTGAAGTTCTACCAGAATACGGCGCAGTACGAGCGGACAAGGAGGGCGTGGACTGACTATTACCTCTGTGGCTGCTTAACTCACAACCTGCCGCGCGCGGCGTGTGTGTGTTTCGCCTAGGGAGACAACAACCGCGGTTTTTGTGCTGCCTGTGCGTGTCCGCGTGTACTACTGCTGCTGTGCTGGAATATGGATATACAGAGACTTAATGTCACGTCTGTTCGTATATCGTTCCGATGTAGGCATGATCGTATATCGTTCCGATGTACGTAGGCATGATCCAGGTGACATTCGAACTGACGCCAATGGAAATGATTGCCTTAAACTAGTGCCTTAGACCGCTCGATCTACCATGATCTACGACCGTGAGATTGTCGGTAGGATAAACAATCATTGTAGACTCCAGGGTGTTCGTAGTTTACCGTATCATACGATGCTGGAACATGGGGTGCGGGAATTTTATCGTATCTTGGGGGTCATGTAGCATATATCATGCTTACTGGTTGTGGCGGCGCAGTGGGGTTTTGCGGCGGCGGGAGGTGAAGCGATCGTGCTAACGAAGCGGCGATGTTGATGCGTTAGCTGTAGCCCCGTCCGCCTCCAATCCCGGCGCTGTCGGCGATGCGATAGTAGAAAAGCTGGGGCTATTGTAAGAGCGTACTGGTTACGTATTCGAAAGATGAGCGGGCCTACAGAGGGTTACAACTCACAACACGCGCTTTGCATTCAGCTTGTTTTGTGTTGAGGCAACGCCGGACTCACTCTTCTCCTGCCTTCCAGCTCTCCACGAAAGCTCGCTTCGTCCGTGGTGTAGTCCGCAGGAGGAGGCAACGTTCGCGAAAGGCGGGACATTATGTCGGCCATCCTGACGGCGCACAACGACGGAGAGGCGTCAGCAGTAACGCACAGCAGCAGTGCAAAGGGAAAAAAGAGCATGAAAAGCGAATACATGTCTGCCATGTATCGTATCATATAGCATCATGGCCGGGGGGGGGAGGTGATGGGAGAGACGACGGAAACATGCAGACCGAACACAAGACAACAAAGAAAGAAAAAGAGATGATCGCGAGGCAAGACTCGAAAAATTACGCTCAACCCACGACGACCATAAGAGAGGCCGACCTCGAAGGATATCTCCCGAACCAATGGCAGATCACGGACGCGCAACTTCGGCCAATCGGTCAGCGAGAGAGAGCCAGAAACCAAAACCTTCTCCACCCCGTACAGCAGTACAGTAATGGTCCCTCTATAGTGCCGTTATGCGCCAGCCAACAAACACCGGCACTATACGTAGCGGGAGCCGGCACTACTCCGCATACTGCCACACTGGTTAATCCCATCTGTGCCAAGCGATTCCACAGGCACTTCAAGCGGGCAGCCGGCACTGCTGTGTGCTTAACCGGCACTACATACTCGTATAGAGGGATCACTACGTAGTACGAGCCAGGTGCCAGGTAGGTATGTGATACCTGGTGGCGTCGTTGTCGCTCGTCCGGACCTTCACCAGCCAGTGGAGCGACGTCGCTGTGTGCAGCAGCTCGATCGTCACGTCTCCGTCCTCGTATCCCTCAAGGCGCTCCTCGTCGAAGAGCTGGTGGGTGAAATCTGGCCGGAAGCCTTCCCTCCCGAGCTCACTCGCTGCAGACTTCGGCGAGAGATCAGTCGCCGTTCTCACTGCAATGGCACGCACCCAATCACAGCAGCAGTAGTATCGTATCATATGTGGCAGCTCTGCGTATTGGTATACGAAGTATACTTGATACTACAGAGTAGTAAGAATAAGAGTGCATGAAGACGAATCATGTTTACGACGTGCTACAGCAGTAGTACACACGTGCACACATACACACGAACACACGAGCAAGCAGTTATCGTACAGCGCACGTTTGCATGTATGCCGGACGTCCAGGCATGAATAACGTGATACCTCTCTGGTCATCTTATTTTTAGAATGAAAAAAAAGCGAAATTCAAATATCAAGAAAGTAGAACAAACCAATAGAAGAAGTACCGTCGTACTGCTGAAAACTCCACTGCGCTGGGGGTATCATACTGAACGCAACGGCATTCGCGCGGAGTGTTCGATATAGCAAGCCAAGGTTGGTAACGTACCCACCCGCTGCACACTGCACACATCAACGCTCTGTAGTTCTCACCGCCGTGAAGCCTGATTGCGTCGTTAGCATTGCACGAAGGTTCGGCGGAAACTGGATTGGCCTCCTCACTGCTGACCGTGGCGGGAGCAGGTTGTTCGGCGTCATGGGGTACGGAATCGTCCCATCGGACGCGCTTCGCCGCAGGGGGGGTCGGTGTTATGTCCGTCATATGGTCGGCGGTTCCTCTTCACGTGCCGCAGGGGCTTCTTCTTTGCGCGAACACTCGTGCTCTCGTGTCGTACACTGCTGCTCTGCTGCTGGCACACATAAAACTACATAATAAATCACCTAAATATTTCGGAGGCGTTTTCCTCTATAAAAAGAGCCAGTGCGGCGGTTCGCCGGTGTTGCGGTCGCATCACATGATGACGAGTCAAAGGAGTCGAGGAGCTGCTCTGCCACTACTACAGCTGTTGTTGCCCTACGATGTGTGCTCTGCACGCGGGTGGGTGTGGAGGTCATAGTGAGCGAGCGCACACCTGAAACCCTTAGCCCTGGAAGCCATTTATTTTCAGGGTGGTGCTTCGGCTGTGCCGCTCAGATGAACAACTTGAGGAAGGCGGGAAAGGGGCTTCACGGAGATCAAAGTGTCGTCCGACCTGTCGGACAGCCAAACGCGGCTAACACCTATCATAGGCAGCACGGCAGTGATAAGCTATAGACCTCAATGAAAAGAAGGTTCCACGCCCCTTGGACAGATACTCGATTCCTACATCACGATCTAGATCTTTCAGGAGCAGAAAAACTGTATGATCTAAAGTACAACAGTAACTGCTGCTGACCGCCTTCGTCGATCACCCGCGGCCGCCCACTCGCTCGGCCGATCGGTTGTGTGGAAGCTCATGTCAATGGCAATGACACATCAGTCATTGGTATTGGCTTATGTTGCCGGATGGGAGCCGGATAACCTGAATATGCCTAAAACGTGTTCCCTCGGTTTTGGATATATGTACTCTACAGATCCTTGTTATAAGGCTTAGTTCGGGTAGGCGATCGGTTAACCTTTTACCAGTATAGCCCAACGGACTAAGACCTTAACATCCTGCACAGCATATCATAACGGCAGGTTAGGATCAAGATGTACAGTCTGTGACCTGTCCGATGTATCGTATGTGTGGAAAAGCTTCGGTTTCAGAAGGTAAGGTGCGGTTGCAAAAGGTTCGATTCCACCATGAGTACATTGTTACTTTACTTTTTCGTGTGGCAGTGCCGCGGCAGTGTGCCCACTCGACTGTGCCGCGGTAGTGCCCACTCGGACTAGCCGGACGCTTTTTCCACAAGGGCCTCGGTACACCTCGCTCACCAAATAAATACAGTACAGGACACCTGATAAGAAACAGGAAATCTGGGCCAGGCTGGATTTCTTATTTGAGAGAGGGTTCCTTGTACACTAATTTCAACATAACGACTGCCGAATTTCTTGTTTTCCTCTGAATCTCAGCCTGGATTTCTTATTAGCCTGTTTCTTATTAGGTGTCCTGTACTGTAGGCGTGATAACACCCCGTTGTCCGTAGTTACCCATCGCATCTAAACTACAGCAGTAGAAGGGGGAAATAACAAACAGACGGGAGGATGTAATTATTCAACCCAGCGTCGCTTTTCTGGGCGTATGAGACCACTCCATGACGTGGACGACGCTGATTGCCGGCGTCAAGGCGTGATCTCAATACGCCCGGCACAATGCGGCTGACCAGAACGCTTCTCGTGGTTGTTCCGTGCCTTGATATTGGACACGACGGATAACCACGTACCAGGTACGGTTTTTCTCGCGTCTTCTTGGTGGGTAAGGTCCCACAAGGCCCCTGCGAAAAACGTTCGGCCAGTGGTGGATGGCGTCCAGATCCCCCCAGCACGCGGGGGGCGCTTCCATATTGTTTGCCGTTCGTTGTCGCCCGCGGCACGAAATAGTTACAGCGAGCCAGCTGACCCGGTGGGGCGGCTTGCGCCCGGGGGAGGGGTTTGACCAGGCCACCTAGGGCTGCAGAGTACTGTTCGAGCAACGGTGCCTAATTTTCCCCGTAAAAAAATGCTCGGTATAGCGTTTTCTGTACTTTTTCTCGGTCGATGGACCACATTGTGCCGATGGCTATGGGCCGCTTTTATTTTCAATCAATCGTGCGCTCGGAACTGCGATGTTGCGCCATTGCTCCGCCTATCGCCCGCTTGCTCGTTTTTTTTCGGCAGCCTTGGGCCGCGTCTTCGTCGGGCGTGCCGTCGCTCGGCTGATATAGACACCGCCCATATTCAAAATATTATACAAACGGCAATCAATCCCCGAAACTGCCCAAAAAAGCGTGAGCTGGCGAGTTTCGATGAAACCGACGATCAGCAGAAATGCCTAACCATGTATGCGCGATAAGAATGGACGCAGGTACCGGGGGCGAGAAGGGAAGACATTAGGTCCTGTGATCACGGGCTGTCCGAAAAGCCGCTGGAGGTAAAAACCTCCTACGAGTTGAGCTAGAAGGCAAAAGGGATAATACATAAAAACAGGGCTTTTCACGGGTCACCCGAACCGCGGGTCGAGTTCAGGATGTCTTAAATCTCACGGGTCGGGTCGGGTCGGGTCGGGTCGGGAATTTTTCAAAATACCAGGTTACCCTGACCCGACCCGACCTGACCCTCGAGGTTTGCCCTGGCCCGTGAACAATCCTGAAAAAAAATACACACAGAGCTTTGTATCACAACAACTCCATTTATCTGGCAACACGAAAACCACGGAGGAAGTATGACATGATGTACTTGGTGCAAATACTTTCGCTTGGCATGACACGCCCTGCTGCGCAACTCTTTATCATTTTCCTCGTAGGTGGTTCACTCAACGTATAGCCAGCTGTGGCTAAGTCTTGTTTTACACCCCTTCTTCTCCACCGTCACCCAACCTTTCAATTTTCCTACCGACGTACATCCAGAAGGAATCCAACATCTCGACCTGAACTTGCCACCCGCTGCACTCCTCCAGCAACGGGAGCACGATACTGGGCGGCGTGAAAGACACGCAGACCCAGGTTCCGCCGGGCCGTAACACTCTCACGATGCTCCTCGCCATGCGGGGCAGGAACCAATCAAAGGCTTCGGAGCACGCGATGGCGTCCAAAGTCCCCTTGTCGATAGCGGCGTCAAACGTGGCATCGGCGAAGGTAAGGCTGCACGCGTCCATGACAAGCCATTCGACGCCTGGGCGGTCGGCTGACAGCGGGCGTCCTTGTTCGATGCATGCCGCGGAAAAGTCGATGTTGGTGATGTTTCGCCAACCCCGGTCGTACATGCTTCATTATACGTGGAACGCATCCATCCATCCATCCATCCACAGCGAGCGGTCAGTGGTTCGAGCATAGCAGTTTTTTTCGCCCGACGGGTGGTGGTTGTTGTGGAAACAAAGATCATGAAATACAAGGAAAGAGACGAGCGAACGAACGAACGTGGAAAAAAAGTCAACGACGTTCGTTTCAGAGGGCGACCGGGATGAGGTTGGGATTTAAATAAAGCCGAAAGCCGTCGAGACGTAAGCATCGATTTCGGTCAATATCCTACGTACAACAACAGAAGACAGCACTAGTCGTACCTACAGCAGTATGTTAGAATGTACGATAGACGAACCGTCTACAAGTTTACCTATACGATTCCGATCATGACCGATCTACGATAATATGCGGTAAGATTATCAGTAGGAGAAACAACAAGAGTACTATTAATAATAGTATGTTATCGTATCATAGGGTGCTGGAATATGGGGTAAAATACTGACACCTGATCGTATCATGGGGTCATGTAGACTAAGTTGCGAACAACTTATTAGGGTGATCGCGGTGATCGCACCATGCGATCGCACCGGTGTTGTGAGCCCCACCGAGCTCACTCTTCAAACACACCGCCGCTCTCTATAGAGCACGGCCACATAAGCACCACATTTCAAACCATCTCTTTCTCTTCGGTTCTCTTGAAGAACACCAGTGATTTTTTCACGATCACTACAGCAGTAGGTGCAGCCACTTGTGTGTTTCTCCATGAGAAATCCACACCATCATAATATTCCTTCGGGTTATGAGTCTTATTCAAGCGTGGGTCAAGGAGGGAACGTCTTCATACGACTTTCTAAACTCTACAAGGACATACATACGAAAGCTTGACTGACAAGCTTTCAAAGGTCAGTTCTACGAGCGTACCCCTGCTTATATAAGTAGGTACAACAGGGAACAAAATAGTGTAAATGCAAACTCTGTCTGCTACCTGATATTTTACATCAGATAAGAACGTATGGCATACGGATTGGTACGTAGTTTAGTTGAGTGTTCTCTTGAATCAAAAGTTTGACCTATATTGTTTCTATCTTTTCTTTTGGGACACCATGCGCACTTGATTTGTTTTTTGTTTTGTTCCTGGTTTTTCAACATCATTTCACACATTGCCGCTGACAAAAGCCTCAGGACTAAAAAAATGTGTTTGCGTACGATTGGTTCCATTAGGGACTTACATATATGTTGCCGCTGACAATGCTCAGGCCTGGACGTACAAGTCCAACACGATTCTTTAAAATACTTTGTTTTTGAATTGCGAAACGAGGGGGGCTGTTAGAATGTACGACAGACGACCCAAACCGTCTACGAGTATACGTATATTATTCCGATCATGACCGATCTACGATAATCGGCGGTAATATTATCAGTAGGAAAAACAATACGAGTACAGTACGACACAGATGCTCCGAGTATACTCGATACTCCGAGTATACTCGGAGTATCGAGTATTTTTCGTACTCCGAGTACTGAGAGTGCTAGAGTACTGGTGGCCTAAATACTCGGAGTATTTGGAGTATGAGCAGTACTGAAGGCCCAAATACTCGAGTACTGGGAGCATGAGCAGTACTTATACTCGAGTACAACCAGTACTCGGAGTAAACACAAATAAATCACTCCGAGTACTCCGAGTATCGAGATAATTGAACACCGAAATACTGCGATTACACAAAGTACCTGAAGTATTTTTTATTTTAAAATACTCTAATTATACTTCCAGGTAATGGGAGCATCTGTGAATTTTGAAATGCTATAAACACCAGTCACATGCTCCCAGAACCTGGGAGGAATGACGGTCGAGTCTTTAAAACGATGCAAAGATGCTCCTAACGTACTTCACACTCCGAGTATACTCCGAGTATCGAGTACATTTCGTACTCAGAGTACTTAGAGTATTAGAGTACTGGCGGCCTGAATACTCGGAGTACTTGGAGTATGAGCAGTACTGAAGTCCCAAATACTCGTAGTACAAGGAGTAACCGCAGTATCGGACCCCGACATACTCCGCGTACAAGCAGTATCGAGAGTGTTCATACCCGAAATACTCCGAGTACGAGCAGTATCCCGGAGTACCGAACCCCGAAATACTCCGAGTACACGAGGTACCTGAAGTATTTTATCTCTAATACTCTTTACTTTACTCCAAGGTACTCGGATCATCTGTGCAGTACTATTAATAATAGTATATCGTATCATAGGGTACTGGAATATGGGGCACTGACACATGATCTTTGTTGAAGGTTGCATGAAGTACGACTCCTATGACTATTGCTGGATGTGTCGTACTCAGCAGCAGCAGTCCAGAAAACACAAAGATCAAGCACCCATTGACACCAACCCACTCTCTCGCCCACCCACCCACGCACCCACCCACTCAACCAGCCACCCACCCACCATCCAACCCACCCACCATGTGCTACTCGTACAGCGTACAGCAGTAAGTAGGTAAGAAGCAGGATCGTACTGGGGGAGATCCATTTTGTTTACGACCCCCCGCTTTCCCGGGGACAGAGCGAGGCATCCCCGGGAGGGCGCCTTCGCCCCCCCATGCTCGCCGAAATCGGCATCGGCGCTTTCTTTCGGCGGGGTCACCTCCTCGGGCTGATGCGTGGGGCGGGCGTGGCGCGGGCGCGGTGCCGAGGGGGGTCGGGTGGCGCACGATAGAGCCGACGTCGTGCGGGGCACACCGAAAGCGGCATAGCCGTGAAGATGCGTTTGGATACCAGCATCACCATCACTCCATCACTACGTACGTACAGTACGTACGTACCAGGTACCGGATAGTAGTGTAAACGTGTAAACTACTGCTGCTGTTGTAACCACTCAACAATTTGGCCGGGAATATAATGTCCGTGTTGGTATTTCATATGAAAATTAAACGTAGCTTATATTCTCGATCAGAATGGTACTTACATATCGGTAGAAAACACACACCAACTTACAACATAACCTCTGCTTAGGGTCGATCTTAACGAGGAGTGAATTTCGGGTTTTTCCAGAAATTTCTGGTTTTTTCTGGTTTTTTCTGGTTTCACCAGAAAAACTTCATCCCCGAAAAAACAGGCCTCCAAGTTTTTCTGGTAATCCCGTAAATTTCTGGTTTTTATGGGTACGATCGGGCAGCCCCACCGTGCCAGCCGTGCCACCCCTCACGAACACACAGGGCTGGCCAGGGTTGTCCCCGAGGTCCTCCACAGGCCATAGCCGAGCGCAGAAGGCGCAAAAGCTTTTTGAGCTCTCACAATCGAGTTGACACAGTGACCGCACCGAGGTACCCGACCGACCGAGCTCGCGGAGGGCTGTAGCTCAAGCCTTTGTAGCGTTGGGCGTCGTAGCGCGACGAGTTGGTGGTGGATTCCACTCTCCGAGGCACCGATACCTGCCTACGAGCCAGGCCGACCATTGTGGGACCACCACACGGATGGTTACCGAGAGCGCTGCTGCTGTAGTGACGGTTTTGTGCCTGGTGGACGATTATTAGCGAGGCAACTGAAGCTCGTACTTGTTAAGAACCCATTTTAGAAAATACCGAAATTTCCGAGAAAACCAGAAAAATACTTTTCTCGTTAAGATCGACCCTTACAAGCCTGAGCCAGTAACAGCGTAGCAGCTGCTTTCACTCTCACCGAGGAATCGTCATTCATTTCGCAACCACGCACCTCGCCCAAAGGGTGCTCGTGCCGCAGCCGACGTTCAGGATTGAAAGCTCCTCGCTCTCGCTCGCCGAAGGCTCACCAAGCAGTCGTTCAAGCGGCGCAATTAGGGCATCTCCGTTCACATGCCATTCTGACACTGCTTCTTCTTGTGCTGCGCTACTGCTGCTGTCTTCTCCCGCATAGAGCTTGTTCCAGTACAGGGACGACGAGAAGTCTTGCATGTATAGGCGTGGGCGGCGACGAACAGCACTGCTCCTCTGCCGGGCCCAGCTAGAGCTACTACTGCGGCGGGCAGCAATGGGGACAAATACATTATCATGATCACTCATAATCCCTTTGCTCGTACTCGTAGGGCCTACTCGTACGGCTGATAAAAAGGCAGACGGAGCTTGGTCCATCATTGTTGCGGTCGACAGCATAGACTGACAGCCCGCGAGCAAGGGTCTCATGCGGTGCAGCCAGTGTGCGGCTCCCAGTGTGCAGCTGGGCAAGTCCCGTGCTGGGTTTCGAATCGCGTCCCGCCGTCTTGCAACTTGCAACCCCCAACTCATTTTGGTTTCTACGGGACTGTCAGAACTGATACAAAAAGTTTCACTTCTTCGAAACGGTCGGCTGTCGGTTTCAAGTTTTTTTTTTCTCGTTTCGAAGTCACGTTTCGAGTTTCGACTATCGTACTCGTACCTGGTACAGAGTAAGTTCATACTTTTGAACAGTACGAGTACTCGTACAGAGAGTCTACAAGCGTACTGGCACGAGCTATCAACAGTTTCGACGTTTCGGCTCACTGTCGCTCCAGGTTGCATCCGAATATCCGGTCCCGTCCTTCGTGTGTTACTCGTATGTAGCTCGTCTGGCTGAATATGCCGTACATCGACAACAATGTACATGATGACGAGTTGATAAAATGGCTTCTGAACTACGGAGTGTGGACGCTGAATGAACAAAGAGACTGTGCGTGCATGCAAGTGACTCTACAGTACAGTACCCACTTTCGGGTTGAGCGCAGAACAACCGCTTCTCGTGAAAAAGCAATCCAGTCCTACACCATCCGCTCTTCTCAGCTTGCGTCGCACTACACGATGTCAATCTCACTCAATCGTGTGTGCACACCGTCTGTCCGGCGGACTCGATGTTACCAGTATATCGCATCACTAAATATTGTTCATTGCCCACCATCCACCAACGCACATAATTTGGCGACAGTTCCAAATATACTGCTGCGTTATTCCTAGTTATCTATCCTCGTCGCCGCTGTAAGTATTCGTAGAGCGTATAGCGTACGTGGCCCTAAAACAATAACAGAAAACATTTCGTAACATTGGTAATGGTCGTTTCATGCGGACTATTATTATGGTGGTACGGTATATACGTCGCTGATTTCGGGTATTGCATATTTATCTTTATGTAAGACGCATACTCGTAGCAACAGCCGTTGGTGTAAAGCCAACTAACCGAGGGTTTATGTATCCATAATTAATCTTGATTATGGATGGACACAGAGACCTCTTTGGGCTCGTACCGGGTTTTAACCTGATACCGTTATATTCCATGCGTAAAACAGTATGCATCGATACGATTGTTTTATGTGCACAGAGCTGGGGTTGCAAGGGCAGCCGAAAATCAGCAACTCTCCGCAAGGTTGATCCAACAGGAACCACCACACCGTGTTTTACAGCACTACTACTACCTCTCTGTGCCGCGACGCTGAGGAGCCCCTCTCTGAACCGAAGGAGCACAGCGACGGCATGCAGTCAGCGCCGACTATGTCGACCCCCCCGCCCGACACGCCGCGTGATAACACCTACAGGTACATCTCCCTCTCAGCCAACCGGTGTCGCCATCGCGCTGAAAGGTTTTTCCTCGCATACGTCAACGTCAGTGTATGCGTGTCGTGGCGTTACTATTCTATTACGGGTTTTCAACGACAATGACGGCACCCTCCTATACGCTGCAGGCACCGCCCGCCCTCAAAACCTACCGGGGGGGGGGGGGTACAAGAAAGGTACGCGAAGTTCAGACGCGCGCGACGATAGGCGACGGGCATGCAGGATTTTTTTGTCGTATATAGCAAGGTTGGGTGTAAGAGGGGCCACAGGTACAGAGGGGGTAAGAACAAAGGGATACAGCGTATTGCACGCAGGGCAAAGGCCTATACACCCCAAGAACAAACATACTCGCACACAACGTTCTGAGACTAAAAACAAAAAAAACGTTAGGGGCACAGAGTCTCGTCCGCAGCCCTTTTTGTTCGCACGCATCCGTGACTCGCGACATTTTGTACGCCTCGCCCTTTTACGTCTACTTCATACGAGTACGAGTAGCACGCCTTGTATTTCGCTCTTCCGGTGCACTTTAGCATCTACGCAAGCGAGCGTCCCGTCTACGTATGTACCAAGTACCATATTTAGAAAAGCCAATACTGAATCCTCTCGGGCCTTGCGTTGCCCCAAACATGAGCTCTGCTCTTCAAGGTCTTGTATTAGTAGCTCACGTATATCTCGAGACGCCCAGAAATGATTCGCGCCCAATTCCTCAGAGGACCTAACTGATATTAGAGAACTTTCGAGGCGGCAGCGCCCTAGGGCCTAGGGCCATGAAATTAAAATAATAAAAATATCGCCCCCTGCATCTGTGGAGATGAATTCAACGAAAGTTCAGGGTCACGGCGGACTCCTTTATTTTATTGGGGTATATACAAAGCCGCTCACCTCGATCTATATGTATGCCTCGCATCTAACCTATTCCATTGCCTCCGGCACTGGCTCGAAAGCACGATGAGTCGGGCGCTTGAGGGCTTCAATGGTCGGCGTGAACTTCCCTCGTTCCGACAAGGACTCCGACGGCTTGCGAGGAGAATGCGGGCGTCCGGTCGACAAACCCTCTGAGGTGGGGCGTAGCGCAGGAATACAGGTAAGGGGGCAGGGGGGGGGGGGGGTGTATTCATGTCTTGCACGGCCGTAGTTGTATGACCATAGACCCTCGCATCCCTACAATACCGGGACGGAGCACGTTGGGTTTTCACCAACCAGGCAGACATTGCTTGCACCAAGCGCGGAGCGCCGTGAGGTATTGCGCGAGTCGCATGGAGGGTGGGCTGCATCCTGCTAAGAACCACTTGTGAGGCGGGCTTGCATATGGACGACAGGCTCCAATGAATTGGTTTCAGTTCTGAAGTAATGTGGGGTGAGTAATCTGCAGGCTCGAACATCTCGAGTTAACGAGGAGTGTGTCCGGAGTATCTCGTACTTGGGCAGTCTACGTCGATCATGCATCCCTTGAGGTTTGATCGCAATTGCGGTACAACGTACCAAGTACTATTGCATAATAGCCACAGCTGCATAAAAAATGTCTTCAGGCCGTGTCACAGGAAATACTTTGCGAGCGCACTTCAGTTCAAGACCAACGGCTACAGATGTGGGGGGATTTTCGTATTTTCGCCCCGGCGAAAAACACTGCCTGGCACCTGGTGCCTGCTGTACAATGTGGCGAGAGCTGACAGCTATTGTACTCGTGAAAAACAAGTTTTCGCACCTGTTCCACCATCCATCCCCACAGGATCCCGCTCAGGTTCCTCAACGCTGGACCATGTCCGCACAGGTAAGTCCTCCACCGGTACTCGAATACGCCCCAGATCATCGATGGCGTTCTCGCCCAAAATGCCCTTGAACGCGAATCGTCCACTCGTCGACGCCCTCCGCGGACTCACGCCTCGCAGCACGCAGCTTTCTGCGTGCCGCACGAACCCATCAGAGTCGACGGCACACTTCAAAACCTCTACCTCCACTTGCGGTTGCTCCCCCTTCGCCTCGCCCCCGTTTTTCGGGGACGATGCAATACGCACACTCCCATCTCCGCAGAAAGAACTCTGCTTGCGCAATGGTTCGGACATATCCAAAATGCCCGATAATGGACAGGGGAGGAGGTTTTCCCTGTTTGCCGAGAATCGAATATCACGCGGTTGGGCCGCCCGGGCCTCTGGCCTGGGGGTTCCTTCTCCCGCCCCCCCGAAACTGGCACCCGCATCGCTACCGCTAGTACTCTCCGTGTCAACTTGTAGCGCTGCTATTGTGATATTGACCGCACCACCCCCCTCTATCTTCGACGATCTACCCATGGCTTTGTCGGGCTTCGTCGAAGCGCAAGCCACCCCTTCCTCGGTTCCGCACGGGGTTTCACCTCCTTCTCGTTGTCCACTCTGTCCCCTTGGTGGGTATTGAGCAGGCGGGCGCGGGGTGCTTTGCCCCCTTATTGTGCTCGGACGAGGATTGCGTCTGTCGACAGCGGCCGACGAGCCCAATGAACCCGTTCCAGCGCCTAAAGCGGCGCTGACACCAGCGGCGGCGGGCTTGGTCCAGCGTCCACGCACGGCGACGTTGGACCCCGTTATCGTCGCCACCCCCCCGCCACCTGACGCTGCCGCTGGCAGTACCGCCGCACCCTTGAGTCTGAGTGGAACGCTGGCGGAGGTGACGACAAAACTAGCCTCTTCTAGCTTGGTGGTGCCGACGGAGAGGTCCTGAAGCTCTCTTTTCAGGCGATGCACCTTGTCAGCGAGGCCGTTGAGAGGGGTGCAGTCGTGGGGCGGCGGGATGGTATATATACACATGTACAGACGCCGGAAAGTTAGTACGTAGCGAGGGGTGTGTTTTTCGGAGCCGATAATGGTGGGACAATTAAAACCATCGTGGCTATGTTTATGTTGTGCACGGCTTTTGTTTTTTCCGCCTTTGGCGTGTTTCTCCTTAAGACCAGCCATGCATACCGCTACTAAAAACGTTTCCGTGCGCGAGTCTATGAGTTTGTCTGTTTTGCTGCTTTTACCGAACAAAGGCGAGAATAGAAGGACGAAGAGAAGGCGGAACACAACAGCCACAACGGGGCGACGATCGCAGTAAAATCGAGCAATGCGCTATGTATTGCTTTTGTAACCGTCGCTTATACGTTTCAGCTCAACTCGCACGAGTCATTTTACACTCAACATCAACCCTCTAGGCAAGCCGTGGCCGCAGATATCTACCCCTCTCCCAGCAGTGCATGTCTTTATTTTTACTGCGCGTGGTATTCTCATTGCTCGCCAATTTTTAGCGATGTTTTGCTCGCTCGCGCTCTCGCGTTTTCAGCGACTGGCGTCAAAGTAAGTGACATAAAAGCAACTACGGTACGTACCTGTAGCACCTGCGCCCGAACCTCCTTTGCCTTACTCTCGAGCGCCTGGCCCAGGGCGACCTTGTCTTCCTTGAGCGTCTGGATCTCCGTCTGCGCCGCTCTGAGCTCTCCCTTCGCCTGGCGCAAGCGTAATCGAGCATAATCATACAACAAGGCGCCGTAGACCTGTGAACGCAACACTCTATAGACAGCACTGGAGCCAGCGAGATCAAAATGCTCTCGAAATAAAACGCGGGGGTTCAGATCCCGACACGCTGCCCCATTGCACCTGGTCGTGCGCATCAGCATTGTCGTATTTGAAGGCCGTGGGGGGGGGGGGCATTCCAGACACAAAGATAACACTGGAGACGGAAATTGAAGTACCTTTGGGTCTTTATATTAACGTATAGACGTTGATTACATTTCCGCCCCAGATTGGTAAATAGGTCCGATGTTGTTCGTGTCGGTTTCATCGGAAGCTCGGGAAATAAGCCTGATTCTCCGCCCCATGCCAAACGGCGGCAACGCCGTCTTGCTGTGCCTCGGAACTCGTTGGTTTTGAAGAAACTACTTACTTCGTATATACACTGAGACACTTATTAACCAATAAATACTGAATCGTTACGTACTGTTAGCGCTGATTGAGTACGGTAGGAAATATATCATCGGGGCATGGGAGTCTGAGGTACAGTACTGTTGACCAAGGAATAACCAGTTGCACAATATTTTGAGAGTTTCGTGAGGTGCGTGTACTTTCGGTATGTACGCTTGATGCGACGAGAGCCCTCTACGAATATTGTGGTTCTGTTAGATATCAGTAGTTCGTACACCATAACCACGGAGGCAGTAGTCAGCGCTGGCTGCTCTTACGGCTCAGCGGATGTAAGCGTACATCACTCTCTCACGAAATATAAGGACCATTTGGATATTAAAAATTTGGATATTAAAAAATATATATACAGACGGTCTTTAATACTTCGGGAAATAATCGGATCTGTTTGTGGTACTCGGCGGTTTCATACCTCAGGTCTACAGAGATTGAGGGTTTCCATTGTGTGATGAGGCATTGTGATACACGATGCCTCGTCGATGTTGCTTGGCTGACCCTTCGTCGTGCAGTCGATGATGACAATGATACGACCCAGGCTTTGATGCAAAGACACTGCCCGTATACATGCGAGTGCGACCTATAAAACAAACACAATCTAACAACGAGTGTCGTACACACATTATTAATGCTCTGCAACGCGCGCACCTTGCTTCGCATGTTGGCCAGCGCTCGCTGCAGCTTCGCCTCTTTCATTTCCAGCTTCTCTTTCTCGGCAGCCTCGGCCACCGCGACCACAAGCTCAACCGACCCGTCGTCCTTTCTCCCCCGCCCCCGCCCCCCTCCAGGCAACCTAGTGCCCCTCCCGCCGTCCTTTCCGTTACCCCCCCCAGATCGACGCACCTTCCTAGATCTCGACCTCGCCGAGCAGCCCTTACTTTCTCCTCGATGGCTAGCCCGAACCTGCGCACCTCTCTCCAAGCTCGATATTAGGCGCACCGATTCTCGGCGGGGGTTTACCGTCGGGCGTCTAGCGTAAGGCTCGGGCGCCTGGCCCCCCGCGCCGGAGGTACGCCGAGATGGTCGCGGTCGCCTTGCCTGTTGTCACGTTAAGCGCACACCCGGTTCGAGAGGCAGCGACCCTCAATTTTTTTGTTTTTCTTCTTTTCGGGGTATATTACATAAGCTCTGCCTCGTACGAGTACCTCTTTAGTTTTTTTGGGGGTATCTTATGTAGGCGCTGCTTCGTACGGCTACCTCTTTCAGGGTTTTCGGAGTACCTTACACAGGCTCTGCCTCGTACGAGTACCTCTTTTTTTGGGGGGGGTATCTTACGTAGGCGCTGCCTGGTATATACGAGTACCTCTTTTTGTTGTTTCGGAGTATCTTACGTACATAGGCGCTGCCTCGTGCACACGAGTACCTCTTTTTGGTTGCCCTCGGGGGCCAAGGAAAGCGCGAATTTGTTTATATGTGAAGCTTGTCGAGAGATTATGTCTTCTTTTTTTTGGTTTAGCTGCGAAAACATCAAACGGTTGTCTGAACCTGAACACACATTGAACGGTCATCTGAGCCTACGAAACATCAAATGGTTAGCTGAGCCTAAAACACCGAACGGTTGTCTGAACCTTGAAAAAATCGAACAGCTACGTATCTGAGCCTAGCGCATCGAACGGTTATCTGAATCCAAAATGTCGAACAGCTACACGAACGTATCTGAGCCTAAAGCACCGAATGCCTATCTGAGCCTTTCCATGAAGATCGACAACAAATGTCAAAGGAAGGACCCACCCTCACCCCCACCTTAGCTCCAAGAGAGGCAATGGTCGATCGCGCCACCCGCAGGTCCTCCTCCACCGCCCATAAACGGCGCGCCATCGCGTATCCTTCCGAGCCTTCGAACTTGCGGTCTTGCGCCCGGGCCAGCCGGTTCATGACCGCCAGCTCCCCTCGGAGCGCAGAAACATCCTGGTGGGTTTCAATACAGACACCACATTCAAAACTCCTTTTCGTGCGAAACTAAAGCGCTGAGACATCCTGATGAGATTTACAAGACACATTCAAAACTCGTTGTGGTGCAAAAACACAGCGCTGAGACCTCCTGATGGGATTTGACAGACATATTAAAAACTCGTTTTGGTGCAAAAATAAAGCGCTGAGACATCCTGACGGGATTTTATGGACACATTCAAAAGTCGTTTGGAAACGCTAACAAGTGCAGCATTTGAAGGGCTGAGGCATCCTGATGGGGGCTCAGACACATCCCAAACTCGTTTTTCTGGTTTGCAGCGCCAGTCGGTGCAAAGTGAAAGCGCTGAGACATCATGATGGGGGGGATTTTGGACACATCAACGTTCCTCTCAAAAGCAGATTCAAAGAATAGATCACGCCCCTTTGGAACTCCTTCTCAAGAGAGGGTGCTCAAGAGAAGGCCGTGAGTTGTTTACTCCTTCCAATTGGGGTGTTGGCGCAGGCGCATGCTACGGCTACGGTCGAGGCCGCACCACGTTTTTTTATGAGGGTGTAGTCACTCGAGGAGCTCTATGATATACCTTACCCAAAAAAACTGATTTTTGAGGGAACTAAAAGTGCTAGGTACCTACCCGATGAATTATCCCATGGCCTACGTAGCTATACACTGAACAACATTGCAACAGAATCGTCAAATTCCGAAGATTTTGGGTTAAGGAGCCTTTAATAGGTCGTTCAGAAAACGTTTCAGCCAAAAAAAGGTATACCTTTATGATCGTATCGTAGCACGCGTCCGTATGATACGACAAGGGTACACCTTTGCAGCTCTTATCTTCTGAGGGCTCATCCCACCACGGCAGTACAGCGGTCGCATCTTTGTTTTCGCTCAGTATGTTTTTGACCGGTTGGAGCTCCTCAAGTTGACAAAACTACCGGTTAGCGAAAATGATACTTATGTCAACATACTGCTGTAGTAGATTTTAGGACTATATACTCGTAAGAGCGTAGAAAGTGTTGGTCGGGTTGCGCGAAGAAAATGCTTCGAAATTTATTGAGTAAGCCAGCTCGGAAAAAAAAAACACACACACACACCACCACCCCTATATACTATATACCGTGGCATTGCTCTGAGGCCTATACTATTATTACGGAGGACCATAGTAAACAGGACCAAATGTTGTTAGTAAAAGTAAGTAAATATATAGGTTTTTGTGCGTACCGTAGGTCCTGTTTACTAGTATTTACTATGCTCCCGCTTAACACTGTAGTAAGTCACACAAAAACTGGCCTCAAGGAAAAATGCACACTCAACCTTAACCCGACGACCAATCCCATTGTTGGGTAATAAGGCATGCCTCATTGGAATAAGGCATGCCTTGTTGGGTAGTAAGACATGAGGTATTGGGTAATAAAACGATGACATGCCTTATTGGGTAGTATAACGATTGCAATTTGTGTAATAAAGCATGCCTTATTGGGTAGTAAAACGATTACAATAAGACGCATGCCTTATTGGGCAATAAGGAATGCCTTATTGGGTAGTAAAACGGCTGCAATAAGGCACATGCCTTATCGGGTAGTTCCTCGGTTGAGAAGAAGCCCCCATCAGTCATAAACGCATTAGCATTTGCCTCAGAAGGCAAAAAAAAGTGGTACATACATATTTTTACTATATTGTAGAACTCGTCTGCTTGCTGGTGATATCGGCTTCCCAATGAAACGCCCGCCACCTCTTTGCGCTTCATGCGCCCCAAGGAAAAAAGTGCCCGACAAGTAGATCGGCAACACATCGGCAGCAGGCATGACCAAACCCTAACCTGCCTTGCCTCTTAGGGTAACAAACACAGCAGAACAATCTTCCCATGACGTCACCAACCAGAAACCGACAAAAAACGCCGTTTCCTATATATATGATAGAGCCCGCTACAATCACACACAAACCTCATCGCGTTCCACAAGCTTCGCCAGCGCCGTCCTCAGAACCGTTCCGCTCTCCAGCTCGGCGACACGCTCCCCGAGAGCCTCGTTGGCTCCCCTCAGCATCCGCGCGACCCTCCTGTCCGCGTCCAGCTGCCGGACGAGCGACTTGTAGGAAAATTCGCGATCTATGGAGTGGGACCGACGGGCGGGAGGGATCTGGTGCGCCCAGCCCCTGGCGACGCGGGGTGACTGGGAGGGCAGGTCCCCGTCTCGGGGTAAAGGGGGAGGCGCGGCAGAGAAGACCGCGGAGAAGCAGGGGCTTGTGCAGAGGGAGCCTTCGGGATCAGTCGGAGGGTTTTTCTTCTTGTTCTTCTTGTTTTTGTATTCGGGAGACGAAAGAAGAACGAAAGCGATGGAGGCGGATGGAGACGGGGGAGGAGGGGGGGGGGGCGTACTCATTTATTGCTTGCCTTAGTCATTTGACCATTGACCATGCATCCCTTTCGAGACGGAGGGGCGGGGGGGGGAACTCATGCTTTGCTTGCCTTAGTCATTTGACCATTGACCACGCATCCCTGTGGGGGGGGGGGGAAGGGGGGGGGGGGTGGAGGGGGTTGGGGTTGTGTAGTAGGGTAGGGAGGGGGTTCCGAGCTGTCTGTGGACTGTGGATATCTTTAGCTTTAGCTCCGTTGCGCCTGCCGGCAGCGCGTTGAAGCGAAAAAGCTCCCACAGTATGTACCAGTTTGCGTATTAGAGGGTTTGCTAACGTGGCATGTGGATGTTCTTCTTGGGGGTAATGAAGAGGGTGCGGGTGCGCTGTTGGCTACCAAGGGCGAGGCACGCTAGCGGCGGCATTGCTACAGTAGTTGACCTGTGTTGACAACGTTAACAGCTGGACGGAGTGACGGCGACGATTGAATGCGCCGGGGCTTCAATAGATGCATGGTGATGTCACCACATTACCACTCACAAAAGCAACAAGCCACGTGCAAGGTCTACAAGAACCACAAAAAATGAACTACAACGTAAACCAAAAAGGAGATACTCGCCCACCACGACATCCTAGTTGTCCCGCCGAGCACGCGCCTAGCTATCCCTCGGAGACGAAACGACCTACAAAAACACTGAAGACACATCATACGCGTACTCTCATCCGCGCGTAAGGCCACCTGAAAATCCGCAACCTTGCGCCGTAGTACTCCGTTGTCGTGAACGAGCTGCTGAATGACGCGTTCTTGCCGTCCCCGCCCTTGCCTGTAAGCCGACCCAACATCCACCCTGCCTCCTTTAGACTGTGGTTGGCCGTGAGACTGCTGGTTTGCCCGAGAGGAAGAGAGAGGAAGAGAGAGAAAGAGAAAGAGAAAGAGAAAGAGAAAGAGAAAGAGAGCGAGAGAGAGAGCGAGAGAGAGAGAGAAAGGAATAGAGAGAGAGAGAGAAAGGAATAGAGAGAAAGAGAGAGAAAGGAATAGAGAGAAAGAGAGAGAAAGGAATAGAGAGAGAGAGAGAGCGGAAACAAACACAAGGGACATGCGGTTTGGGCTAAGGACAGGCGTTGTCGGAGAGACCTTTGGGTTTCGACAATCGAGACTAAGAACGGGGTACCATAAAATAGCGCATCATTGCAACAGTACTGCCCGTGCTACTTTGGGGATGAGTGGGTGACCGGGGTGTACTCGCTCTAGTCATCCCGTGCGTTCGGATTCAATGGGCCAAACCGACGTGCGAGGAGAATGAGCTGTGCACACGCCGACAAAAACGCGCGAAAGGTAAATGTTAGGGGCACCAAACGGTACAGCAGCGATTATATCGGAACAGGCGGTCAACGATAATTACGAGCGAATGCGAGTTTCTAATTTTGACCAAGTCTCTCGTTACTTTTGCGTGAGAACTCCGTGATACGATAACCTCGTGTAGGCACGTACTGATCGACTTTACCTTGAGAAAGTCACCCGCACCATGCATTTGCAATCTGCTGTTTACAATAATTCATTTACACACTTATTCAAGGAACATCTTCACGTCGTGCTGATCACCGCACGAACAATAAAGAGAACAGCACAGCTTCATTTAATATTTACAGTTAGATTCCGCCACAAACCTGACGCCGTGGTCGCGAAAAGCGGCCCGCCGCCCCGCCCCCCCTGGCCTCTTCGCCCATCGATCTCCCCCTCGACGGGCACCGATCACTCCGCGGCTCCCGCGCTCCGTCGCCGACATCGACCTCGTAGGCCGGCGAAAATCCCCAGACTGCTGTGCCAACACGATCCCCATCACCTCGGCCAGCCAGGTCAGCTGGCGAGCGTCCGCCATCGTCTGCCGTCGTCCGATGGGCATTGCTTGTGTGGACATCGTTCTCGTCGTCGCCGACCCGGAGCGGCTCTCGGAGATTTTCCCTGCCGCTCCTGCGTTTTTCGCCGCGGTTGGTTTCAAGCGGGGCGTCGTCGCTGGCAGAAACCTTGGAGCTGTGGTCGGTCTTTCCGCTTTCCTCGCTGCTTGTACCGGCACCACGTTCTTCGGGGTGAGCCCGGCGCTGTTTTCTCTCGGCGGCGCTCGTGGTGTCGCCGAGTGCGAGGTCTAGGTTGAGTTCTGAACCCTCTCGGCCGCTGTCTTTGTCGATCTTCTCTCCCGGACAGGTCGTATTTTTTGCAGCGGAGGGTATATATAGGTACGGGGTATTGATAGTAGTGTTCAAGCCGATGTCAGTTGTATGGGGCGGTCGGGTGAGATGTGCGTGAGAGTGCTCCGTGTGATCGACTGGTCAAACGGTGTGTTAATAGAAGATGTTCTGGTGTGCTGCGCGCTATGGATGGACGCCGTATCGGTCGGAATACGTACGTAGCGTGTCGCGATCGTGCCTGAATTCGGAGAGGAGAGGATCGCAGCCATGGGGCACCTCGAGATAGCGGCCACTACAAAATGATACCGTTGGCCATGTCAACATGTCAACCGTCTACGAGCAGCGTAAGCGTCCAGCAGTACGTTCGGGTAGGGTCATCATGTTCTGCCCGTGTCGCAAACGCCTCCGTGCATTGTAGCTCGGACACCTACTTGTATCGCCTTCCAATTGCGGGACGTTGCTGCGCCCATCACTTTTTATCGTCAATTTTACCCCCCTCCCAAGTCTCAAGAGGGCCAATAGCGAAGTATTGTCGTTGCGCTGGTCACACAGCGCGGAGCGTGGCGCCGTCTCTCGACTGACGGGAAAACGTACAAGCCATCAGACCGGGTGGTCGTCCACAGAGTTGTGTACCAGTCGCACTAACAAGTACCCGGGGAAACACTTACTGTGTGCCTCGAATATGTGCAGTACAAGTAAGCGCAGCGACCGCCTCCTAATATTCTATGTGGTTATCTTATCGTCATACCTGGTTGTATACCACTATTTTAGCATCAGACTAAAATCTGCACCCTAACACGACCATGACCATATACAAGCACGGGAGCGAGTGCTGACGGAGCGGTAACGGCTACACACACAGCCACAGGTGTTGTGGCGAGAAAGCATTGTAAAAGAAAGCGGGAGGGTACTTAACTCCAACTCCATCTGTAGTTGTTTTTTCACATAAATACGATGTAGGAATGCCTGCCAACCACACGATTTAGGCGCGGCTACACACATGCGAGTATGATACCTCGAACAAGCTTAGTTTTTCGCGATCGACCCTCGATTTCGCGACCTCTTGTACCAGGCATGGAAAACTTTTTTTTTTGGCCAGGCGCCTACAGCCGTACTCGTATTAATAGTAGTATAGTACGTAGTGGTAGTAGTAGTAGTAGTAGTAGTAGTAGTAGTAGTCGTTGTCGTAGTAGTAGTAGTAGTACGTAGTAGTAGTCGTGGTTGTATAGTAGTAGTAGTAGTACGTAGTAGTAGTAGTAGTAGTAGTAGTAGTCGTAGTAGTATTAATAGTAGTAGTAGTAGTAGTGGTAGTAGTGGTAGTAGTAGTAGTAGTAGTAGTAGTAGTAGTAGTAGTAGTAGTAGTAGTAGTAGTAGTAGTAGTAGTAGTAGTAGTAGAATGTCACATACTCGCTTGTTTAGGTTGGTTCTCTCTCGACTCTGACTCTCTACGTACGAGTATACGATCCGGCTGTGTGGTGTTATCGTCTCCAACAGTATACCAGGTGCGCTGCAGGATTCGTATGATCGTAGCTCCTCGCACGGCCGAAGACAAATAATAGCATCAATTGCGGATAAAAATGCAAAGCAGCGCCTTCGCCTATTTTCTCTCTTTCTCTCCAGCCTAAAATCGCGCTTCATGCCGGGGTTTATCGCCGAAAGAACACAGCCATTTTTTGTGTGCCTATCATACCTCGACGTCACTCCCTTCGCTGATCATGTCACCATCGCGACTGCTGCTGTTGCTACCCGACAGCTCGTCGCTCTCGAAACCTTCGTCTCCGTAGTCGCAGTTTCCCCCTCTATTGTCGACCACTTGAAAATCGTGTTCGTCCACCGGTGGATATTTGATCATGTTTGCCAGTCTGACCGCAGGGCCGCAGGGACGCCGAGCAGCAGCGCAGAGCGTCCTTCATGCACAGCGAGCGATAGCTGAGCTGGTATTGAGTGTCTCGAGGCAAGCGTTTCAAATCCCCGCTCCCCTTCTTTTTAAAAACATGAATTGTAGATGGAACTCCCGTAAAAAGTGTAGATGGTCGAGATGATATCCTAAACCGCTTACAAAGTCACCCACTACGCGCGATGTTTCGAGCGGACAAGGACATCAAGCTGGGCGCAAGACGAGGGGGTCGAGGACGGTGAGATGCTCTGTCGCCAAGGGGATTGGAAAGCTGTTTATTGAGAGGCTTTGTAATGTTCAAGTGGATCCCAGTTTGTGGGACCGCAATTACGCCGCTTTTATCGTGCATGGTGCACCTGCCAGAGGGTAGCTCTCTACACTACACAACATCAGCAACACCTAATGCCTTGACTGCCCGGCTAACGGCTGACGAGACCGCCATGCACTTCGACCTCGTGTTGCGTTGCTTCGCTGTGTATTTGCGGCAGAGGCCCTCTGAGCTCTGCACTCTGCACGACCTGTCCGGAGTGCCTTTTTGAACGCGGAAATTATTGCTCTTATTTATTACGTACGTACGACTGCTTGCTGCTGCTGCTTTGCTTACATACTCGTACGTACACAGCGAGCATTCCTTGTTTGCCCGCCCATGGATGCTGCCCATGATACATAGCTGGCCTGCATCCTGTATATACGAGTAGCTCGACAACAGCAGCAGGGGCAACTGTAGTGCGTCAATTCAAAAGCACCGCTCACTACCACACTGCCGCAGGCCAACAACGATGCCACCCCACCCCCTCCAGCACTTCTTCCTTTCGCTCCGCACGATCACAATAACGAAAAACGACTGAGTGCGCTGAGTGCGTGCGCTTCTTCTAATTACGGGCAGTGGGCAGCAGTGGGCAGGACCGCAGCAAACAGCAGTAACAGTTCGTAAGAGCGGCTGCTGTGCTGCCTTGTCTCCCTTCCACCTTGTTTCCTTTTCTTGCGGAGTGCGGGGCCGTACCGCACGGCCTCGAAAAGCCATGGAATCGCACGTAATATTTATCTACTGTTGTATTTTCGAAAACGAATACGAGTCAACACATGTTACCCTGGGGCTATATGGGCTATGGGCTATGACCCTCTAAATTATGGGCTATGACAGCTATGACCCTCCAAGTTTTGGAGGGTCATAGCCCTGGGCACTCTCCTGTGGTACGTATGATACTTACGTAGCTATTCGCTATTAATCCCCTCCTTTGGGGCTTGAGAGTTCAGAGGGAGATTGTGTCCTGGATTGTGTCGAAATTTACTGCTGTACGAGTGACGATGAAATCATTGCATCATTTGCTACAGCAGAAACATCGACCACACGAAGCAGCCCGCCAGGCTGCTGGGGTATGATAAGGAGGCGTGTCCGAGGGAGAGTTGCAAGCCTATCATATCGGGGTGTATACACTTCGTACCCAGGGTATGCGACACGCGCCCACAGCATGAGTTACTGCTGCTGTTGCACTGCTGTCTGCTGCTTCACGCTCTTCCTTCTAAGTAGGCGGTTGATATAACCTGTGGTAGACTGGGGGCACCCGGGGGTGCATCCCCGGGCGCAAGATCCATACCGGTATCCACATAGGAAACCCGGGGATGTACCCCGGATGTCCCCTGATATATTCAGAACACATTTCTCGATTGCTTGGTCGCTGTACCTACCTGTGTCCCTGTCCCTACAGCCGGAAGGGCCTTTGTAATTGAACTTGACCAAGATGACGTCGACTTGAGCCGGAGTGAACTTACAGCTGCTACGTACGTACTCGTACTTGTACTCACTGTAAGTATCATACGAGGACATAGAGCAGTACATATACTACTACTGTACATAGATGGAAACCTCAAGTGTGAATGATATTAAAGAGCACTGACAGATAGTGGTCCGGTCCGAATCGCTGGGTGCAAGCATATTCATACATTTATACAGCAGGACTGCTGTTGTACGGGTACGTTTGTCGACCGCAACGTGTGTCCAGTGCGATGCGAGGGCGAAGCAATGCTCGATATGCACACATCAGCATAGCACCGTTTAAAGCAGTATTGTATCACCATGCCGGTAGGTAAACATGAAACATGTACGTACGTAGTCCTCGGCCGTGAAAGAGCAGCAGCCTTTTTGGGACCCGGCCGGGTGTATAATATATATATCCACAAAACAGAAAATACCAGAGGAGGTATAAATAATAGAAGCAAGGCGGTATTCACGGTATCAGCTACTAATGTTGCTATCAACCGCCTACAATAGTAGTAGTAGTAGTAGTAGTAGTAGTAGTAGTGGTAGTATTATTATTAGTAGTAGTAGTAGTAGTAGTAGTAGTAGTAGTAGTAGTAGTAGTAGTAGTAGTAGTAGCAGTAGAAGTAGTAGTAGTAGTAGTAGTAGTAGTAGTAGTAGTAGTAGTAGTACCAGTAGTAGTAGTAGTAGTAGTAGTAGTAGTAGTAGTAGTACCAGTAGCGTGTGAGCATGCAGCAGAAGAGTACCAAGTACCACCATCGTGCTGCTGTGCGTGCGCTCCTGACACCAGCCCGTTGCGTCATTGCGTTGTACAACTTTTTCCTACAAATATTCACGCCTCGGCCAGAGCATGATCTACTATTTAACTGCTTGCTGTAGATTCTCTATATGGTAGTTTATCACCTACAGTAGTCAGTACGCGATAGATGTTAAGAATCTCTTTTTTTTGGGCCAGACTGAAATTCTTACGTGAGAATGGGGTGTGTTCCACACTATTTTCAGTACAAAGAGGTCGCACGATTCTTATTTTCCCCCCCGAAAAATCTCAGTCTCAAATTCTTAAATGTGATCAGATTCTTAGAAATCTGTCGCGTAGTGGTGCTGTACTGCCGTTGTGGGAGAGGTTGTGCCGGATCTGTGTATTTACCAGGCAGTACACTTTCCAACCCAGGAAACGTGTGCTATTAATCTACGAATAGATCATCATGCAGACTACCGGGTATACGGCTCCCACCCCCGGCAACATGAGCTAAATCGTACAGATCGCAGATCATACAGATCACAGATCATACAGATCACAGATCATACAGATCACAGATCATACAGATCACAAATCATACAGATCAACAACCTATCTGCCCTGGAAGATCTAGATCATCAAGCGGGAATGAATATGTGAGATGATCTGTCTCGAGGCGAGGCGTGTAGTTATTTGGGGACAAGAGTTGTTAATTTACCGCCCCCCTGCCCCTGCAGCCCGGGCTGCTTTCGTGTGGCCGACCCTGTGATTCGTCATTTCTATTTTTTTTACCTCTTATTCCTATCTGAAGCTCCAAAAAGGGCATGACACATGACACAGTCACTTATCACGATAGACGTGATTCTGCTGTCTACGAGTCCCCAAGTTTTATCATTTGACTACCGGCATACTCTTAATACATGACGAACCAGGTATGCGACAAAGTTTTAACGTACCCTCCCTCCCTCCCTCCCTTGCCCCCGGCCATGCACTTTCTCTGCGAAACCCTTCAACTCTATTACTTCTCACCTCCCTCCCGCGGGCTTGCAGCGGCTCTGCCTCCCAACGTGGGGGTGAGGGGCGCGATGAGGTCCTCGAGAAGGCTAGGCGGGAGCGCGCCCAGCGCGAGAAAGCACGGGCTTCGCGCGGCCAGGCAGTGTTGATACAGAGATGGTACCGGGGGCGGTCCGCGGCGGTGCTCGCTCGGGCGGGGGAGAGGGCGGACTGGGATCGGAAGATGTCTGACTTCGGCAGGTTACAGAGGACCCTCACCGCTCGGTGAGTGCTGGGTGCTGAGTGCGTTTTACGGGAGTCTTGTCTAGTGGTGCGTTGTGTGTTTTGTGTTTTGTGCTGTGTGTTCTGTGTGTGCTGTGTGTGCTGCGTATGCTGTGTGTGCTGTGTGTGCTGTGTGTGCTGTGTGTGCTGTGTGTTGTGTTCTACTGTACTGCTACTACTGCTACTACTACTGCTGCTGCTGCTGCTGCTACTGCTACTGCTACTGCTACTACTACTACTACTACTACTACTGCTGCTACTGCTACTGCTACTGCTACTGCTACTGCTACTGCTACTGCTACTACTGCTACTGCTACTACCTCTACTACTACTACTACTGCTGCTGTTATTGCTACTATTACTACTACTGCTACTACTACTACCACTATGCTAGACTTTCTTCTACTACTACATATCTGGTACATACTACTACCGCTGTGACACTCCGTAGGTTTTGCGAGTTCATTTTTTCATTTTTTTATTCGACCTGGAGACGAGAGCGGCGAGGCAGGGGACTCCCAATCCGAGTCCGAACACCCGACGACACCCAACTCAGGGTCGGCTGAACTGCCCCCTCCGTGGTCCCCCTTGGAGTGATGGGATGCACCTTGATACACCCTAGCAGAACCGCACCGGGCGGTAACATGTTTCAGTGTGTGTACAATAGTATTAGAGGACAGAGGTACATATATATAGTACTCGCTAGCAAGTTTTGGGGATCATGGCTCTGGTGTTGAACAACCC
>MEHQ01004289.1:0-33813 GCA_008828725.1 Saccharina japonica | reverse complement strand
CTGTCGTCTAGGCTGGGTGCGGAAACCACTTGGCTGCCGCTTGCTGTAGCGGCAGCGTATCAATCATTGATGGCAACCCAAAATTAGTTGACAGCCGCGCAGTCCGAATCGTACCGCTGCTGCTGCTGCTGCTGTTACTGCTGCTGCTGCAACAACACACAATTTTGTGAGGTAGAAGATACCAGGTACGATATATATACTGCTGCACTATTCTCTTATATGGAGTATACCGAGTCGACGGGTGTGTATTAAATTAATAAAATCCCTACTTGAGATAGCGTTGATTGACTAATTTCGTAAAAGTGGGAGAACAAACACGTTACGAGCTACCGGCAGGCAGACTTCCGTGGCGTATCACCGCCTGGCAAGCGTAAAGCGTACGTGTCATGCGAGCCGACGTGCAACAATACACCACGGGCATACGACGACATACGAAATGCACGCGGACCAGAGGAACAAGAGGGAGCGAATGGGCATCGGGGTCGAGCGGTTATGCTTGGGGTCGGCTGCACCATCAGCACCGAAATGTTATCGGCTGCACCATCAGCCATCAGCACAAAAAATGGTATCCCTTATCTCATCTACCCTTCACCTTCTCATTCACCAACCCTCCTTATTTGCAACTCTGCTGCTTTTGGGTCCAACTGGGCACCCAGGCGTCGTGCCTAGTCGAAATCCCCGGTACCACAGTACTGGTAGTAGTAATCCACAGCAGCAGCATGTACCTTGCGGTACCGCCATTGGCGTCTCTGTACTGCTGCTGTATCTTTTTATTTTGTAATTGAGCCATTCAGTAGGTATGCAAAGGAGTGCAGTCACAAAAAAGTATATCCCGCACACCTAACCACCATGTTCGGCGAGCAGGGAGACTGATAGGGATGCGTGATACGGAGAGGCGATCACGTGACGAGACGAGGAGGCGACCATATCCGCCCTCCCCCCGAGGGCCGGCGCAAAAAAAAGTTTTGCTCTTTGTTCCTCCTTTGGTGAAGTTATTCAGGGCCTTTTGCCCCTCTCACCAACCTCGAGACAATCAAAAAGTGGCTTTCAAGAGGTTACTGGACCGCGATTGAATTGAAGAGATAGAACATTGCTTGGATACAACCCCCCACCAAGGTGTGCCTACTGTAGACAACAACAACAAAGATCTTAATATTTCAGTCACGAAAACAAGCCATCGTGCTTGATTTAGTCAAATGGCCTGGAAAACACTCCACGACGAGGAACGTAATGATCGCACAAATGTAATCATCGAAGTCTGCCAAGATCTTTCTGGCGAACGCTTTGCGTGATCGTTCTGTCCCACTTACTCTTGCGCACGGGTTCTCCCACGTTCTCGTCCGGTGTCTCGCTACCGTTGCTGCTACTCCCCGCCCGTCCCCTCTTGCTCCCCCCTTCCCCTCCTTCACCCCCTTCCCTTCGTCCCCCCGGCTGTTCGTCTTCGTTCTCATATGCGGTCGTCCTTGTCATCTTCCTCTTACTCCTCCCCTCCCCCCCCGTCCCTCTTCTCTTCCGACTGCTCTTCCTCCTCCCGCCCCCCCCCGTCCCTCTCCTCTTCTGACTCCTCTTCTGACTCCTCCTCCTCTTCCTCCTCCTCTTCCTCTTCCTCCTCCTCTGAGTCGTCTGACTCATCTGACCCCCCGTCGTGCTGTGAGACCTTACGGCGTGCTGCGGGGGCTATGGAACCCTTACTCTTCTGCTGGGAGACCGTTAGGCGTGCTACGGGGGCTCTGGCAGCCTTGCCCTTTGGCATCCTTTTCGCCACCGCCTCCTTCTCTGTCTCGCTTACGTCAAAGCTGCTTTCGAATCTCGCAGTGTTGGGGTCTGCTTTGTTCAGAGCCAACGAAGTGGAATGCTTCCCTTCTACGTGATGGGACATGCAGTATTTCCACACCCACTCTGCAGGGCTGCAAAACTTGCACTTCAGGGGTACGTTAGTGCATGGGGTCGATGACGTGAGCTTTGACGCCGCTGATAGGCCTCAAGCAACGAGACTTCTTTGCGAAGGGGGCCTTGGATAGGACTCCCTCCACCATGGAGACAGTGCTCATCGTGATCACTCTCTCCCTCTCTCTCTGTCTCTTCTACGGTCGGCGCCTGTCCGCTCTTAGGGGGCTGCGTGGACTGTAGTACCCCCCTAGGCTGTGCCCCCCTTGGTATTATATAGGATTTAGTATAGGGATGTTTGATATAGGAGATTGTGTGGCGTTATGAGGGGGGGGATGGGTCCGTAGTACCCCTTTGTCCTCCCTGGTCGTCCACGTTCTATATGCATAGAGGGCATTTACCCCTTGCAGAAGGATCCCGTAAATAAAAGCCTTGGGGTTTGTGTGTCGAAATTTTTTTTATTGTTGGCCCTTGGGTAATGGTGTATTATTTCCTTTTGTAAATGAAGCCGTTCAATCAGTAGGTATGGTGACGAGTGACGAGTCGCTTTTAGTATGCAAATCGTATATATTAATATGTCGTTTGTGTTGACCTTGGGCTCTGTTTTATTCAGAAGCTGTCCCCCATTCTTTATGATTTATCGTTACACGTAGGTGCGAAACATCCAAGCGTCTATTGAGAAATGCAACTAATCACCGCATCCCCGCCTTGGTTTGCGAGGCCCGCGTGGGGCAGGGTGGGTGTCAGCGCGCAAGAAAAGAGACGAGGCGTCGCGGCAGCCTGCCGTATATATCCACAAAACAGCTGCCGTTGGACGCCAGAAAAACATGTGCAGGACAACCCTGTGCATACCAGACTGAATCTGGGCTCTGCTGTGCGAGGCCTACCGTGCCACCCTGCCGGGGTGCCGGGCTCAGCACTCGCCCACCCACACTATGCTCCTCCCGGCCTACACACGCGGGACCCACGTGGTGTGCCCTCACGACCCCGTTTGGGCATCGCGAGACGCACTGATCATCGCCTACCGAACGTCCTTGCCGACAACGGGCTCGGTGATGACCCCCCTCGGTGTACGTGCCGTCGCCATCCTTCATCAAAGCTAGGGTTTACTACAGCTGTTTGTATTCCTCTGTTCGATTTTATGTCTATAGGTGATTTGTCTAGGGTTGACAAGGGACTAGGCGACCTCACCCTCCTTGTACGAGGCTTAGAGAGGGTTTGGCACCAAAACATGAACAAAAGTGCGATGCGTCGCCGGGGCTGCGGGGCGACACTCCGAAAACAGCCCCCTGCAAACGCATGAGAGGTGCGCGTGAGGCTACTATCCAAGCGCCTACCGAACCTACACTCGTTCGGGCTCCGCCAATCGACGCCTACCGCACAACCTCCACGTGCGGGGGCGGGCTCAGCCCTCGATCGCTCGTGCTACACCTCCCACAGCACAACCGTCCTACCGCTCCAGGGCTGACCATCGTCTCTACGATGACCACCACCCTTCGCAGGGCTGCGCTGTCAACACTCGTGTGATAACTCGGGGACCTCCAGCCCCTCGCATCGCACCGGTGGGTTGCAAGCCCCCCTGCGCGCCGGAGTTGCTGGGGGCCTTCGCCCGCTCTGCATGTTTCGTCCGTAAAGGGCGTGCAAAGTTCAGCCCACACCCACAAAAACAAACAACACAAAAAACAAGTGGAAGACGGAGAAACGGTGCCGGAAGTGAAACCCTATGGGTGATGGCCCTTTTTTTTTGTTTTTTAGGGTCATCACCCATACTTTACTCTTTGGGTTAATACTTTGTATTCAAGCTTTTCTCCTCCTTTTTTTTTTTTTTTTTTGATGTTGAGTTGTTGTTGTTCTTTGTTTGTTGCGCGCAATTATTAATCGCACGCTACATTATACATCTATCTTGATTGGCATTTGAGTTTGTCACCGATTGCGGGCTTCGACACCGCAAGTGTGTCACCGATTACCTGCTTCGGCACCAGCGTACCGGCGCAGTCAATGCCCCACGGACCGGACACCATGTCAGAACAACGTGGTTTGCGTACATCCGTTCACAGGAGGAGGCTTTGACGCATGCATGCATATCACTCATGATGGGAGCCTTGCTCCGGACTCTCGTCCAAAATCCACATGCACGGCACCAAAACACATCGATTGTATTATTCCAGAGCCGTCCTCCCCAGCCTTCCTTGCTGGGGAAGTACACAACACGTTCACGCTCATTCCAAGTTCATGCATTGACTGACCGTTGTACCACGCAGCCTGTGGTCCTTGCTGGTGAGCCATCGTATAGCGCTGTCCTAGCTGGCACTCTCCGTGTGTAGTACAGCGCTGAAGGTGGCAGTACAAGCCATAAGGGTGCTAGCACGGAGTTGTGGGCTCTCCCAGCCCACAGCACAACCTTACGTACAGGCGTTTCATCTCCGGGTTGAATTCACATTGTCCCCGTCGATCACCACGCCCCGCCCTTCTCTGGAAACCCTCGGACCCATGGAAAACCGCTGTAACAGACGCACTGGGTGGGTGAGGCCGTCAAAAAAGTTGATTCGGACCAGCTGTAACGTAGACGCCTGTTTGGAAAGACTGGGCTTGCGATGACAGCAGACCGTACCGACTATATCCTCATCAGCCTCGAAGGCCTGGACGGACCGTACACGTTCATGGGCGCCAATGACGGCAAGGAACTCCCGAGTGACGTGCAGCCCTTTACTCTCCCGGACGAAGACCACCCCGAAGGGTCGAGCGACGAGGAGGGCGAGGACGAAACGGAGGGTGACAACCCCGGGCGACTTCGTGGATTGGACGACGTAGCTATGCTTGATGCTGATGATGACCTCGACGCTGATGAAACAACACTGCCCCCAGGGGTACGCGCCAAAAAGAGAAAACGACACCACCATCCTAGGAAGGTCGGAATGAAAAACAAACCGGACCGCTGTGATCACAGGACGAAATGAGCGAAATTCATTTTTTTTTTGTTCCTTTTTCTTCACTTGGTTTTAGACCATCCTAGGAAGGTCGGAATGAAAAACAAACCGGACCGCTGTGATCACAGGACGAAATGAGCGAAATTCCTTTTTTTTTTGTTCCTTTTTCTTCACTTGGTTTTAGAGACCCCCCCTATATTTTTTCCCGGAAAAAATATAGAGGGGGTCTCTAAAAGCGCCAAGTAGAGACTCCTAAATACAAGTGTGAAAAAATAGAGAACACAAAAAATAGAATGAATCTGTCGCTCATTTCGTCCCGTGTGACACATGGCGATCCGGTTGTTTTTGCATTTCTGGAACCTTATTTCCATATTAAAGATGTCAGGGCGTGAACACGTACATCTCTGATAAATGTTCATCACCACTGCTGTAGCCAGAGACAGCAGCAGGTAGCACTACGTAGTACTGCTGTAGCCGTGCACAACAGAAGCATCAGCGACGATAGTTGTATCAACGCGGCGTGTTATGATACCGTTTCAACCAATATGCGGCATAACCTGCCGGGTTGTTTCCTTCTCTTCACGAGGTCCTACGAGTAGATACTTACCGTTTCGACCAGTATGCGGCATAACCCACCAAGTTGGTTTTTCCTCTCACGAGGTCCTACTGACTGTAGCGAACGGATCATAGACTGGGTAGCTGGAGAGAGAGCACGGATGTACCCCACCCTCTCACTACTCTCACCACGACCACTAGACACCAAAGTCTATCGTTCTCTAAGCTTTTATTGCCCACATAAGCGGCCTTTTAATCCATAGCATCAATCTTCACCGGGTGGGTCATCTGTGGATTATTACCTGTCTGCACCAGCAAGACAGCCTACTGCTGCCCGTGCCCGCCTGTGCGACCACCTGTCAAGGGTATAACAACTATACTTCATTAGGTTATGAGCCTCGGTCTATAGCAGGGCGCACACATCTAAGGACTCTCGAGACTACTTCCACGAGGGATCTGAAACGAGCTGGCCTGGTCAAGAAAAATAAATAAAGAAGAAAGTGAGTTTACGTCAAACAAGGGATATATAGCGGCTTGATAAAATAGTCCAAGTCGGTGTACCGCCCATCAGGATAGCAGTACATATCGCGTCGATTCACACTGTGTCGGGGCGAGTGTGTCATTGCATTTGCGATTCAAAACCGTGTCGAGTGTTAAAATATCTGGTAACAACAGTTCACTCGGTGCGATAAAAAATTGCACTACATCCATACAAAACCCGCAATATACTGTTGCGGTAAAATAAGAAGGATATCAGTACATATCGCGTCGATTCACACTGTGTCGGGGCGAGTGTGTCATTGCATTTGCTATTCAAAATCGTGTCGAGTGTTAAAATATCTGGTAACAACAGTTCACTCGGTGCGATAAACAATTGCACTACATCCATATAAAACCCGCAATATACTGTTGCGGTAAAATAAGAAGGGTAGCAGTACATAGCGCGTCGATTCATACTGTGTCGGGGCGAGTGTGGTACTGCGTTTGCGATTCAACCGGGTCGAGTGTTAAAATATCTGGTAACAACAGTTTCACTCGGGGCGATAAAAAATTGCACTACATCCATAAAAACCCGCAATATACTGTTGCGGTAAAATAAGCGAGTCTAAGCTAAAATCACAGCTGAGGGCGTATTCGAAAATATACCCACAATAAACTTTTGTTGCGGTGAAATGAAATAAATATAAGGAGAGGAATATGGAAGACCCCAACAAAGTAACGATGATAGGTAAAAGCCTTCCGCGTTTTGACGGGAAGGACAAGCATGACTTCATCGACTTCGCGGACAAGCTCCTGATATCTACAATGTACTAATGGGGGAGGAGAGGCCAACGCCGGCCGGTGACGAGAATCTTACCAAGTGGGAGCGAAACAACACCAATCTCTACTCCATGCTCTTTCTGGCTACGAGCGGGGGAGCCGCCATGGTCGTGAAGCGCTACGCCGGCAGAACAGCGAGGGAAGGACTTGGAAACGGACAAAAGGCTTGGAAAGCGATGGAGGACAAGTACAACGCCTGCAGCAACGCCACTCGTCAGGAGCTTTACGACTGCCTGAACAACACGAAGCTCCAAAGGGGACAGGACCCATATGAGTTCCTGTACAACATGGAGACGGCCCGGAACGCCTGTAGAGATGGGGGAACGATCACCGAGGTTACTTCAGCGACATGATTCTTACCGCTCTTCCTCCGGAGTACGAGTTCGTGCGGAACACTAGCTTCAGAGATCGCGACTTCACGCTGGAGGATATAATGTCTACGATGCGTACATGTACGCCGACCTCCTCTCGTCCTTCGAGCACGCCGTCTGTTGCGGGCCGCGGGGTGGCCATGCATGTGCAAGGTGACCTCAACGGGAGAGCTTGCCACATTTTAAAGAGCAAGGTCACCACCCAAGGGATTGCCCCAAGAAAGACCCCGACTTCCACAAGAACAACAAGAGGCAGCCAACGAAGAAGGCACAGGGCGGCGGCGGAGGCGGGACCAAATGGTGTTCTTTCCACAGGTCCGTGACTCACAGCGACGCCGAGTGCAAAGTGCAACAACAGCAGAGGCCAACAACGGCACTGCCAACGTCGCCAACGTCCAGCACCCGTAAACGCCAACGAGCCCGCCAACCGCACTCCAGCACCCGTGCCAACACGCCAACGCCTTCAGCATACCGCACCAATACCAACACGCCAATTTCGCCAACGTGAGCCACCCTGTTAAGTTCAACAACAGCGCCCCACAGCAAAGACAGCCCACGCCATCTACAGGTCCGGCGGGGGCAGCGGAGGGTTGTTTCAGGGAGGGTTTTCCTACATGGCAAACCACTCCCGCTGGGGACGATACCGTGCCTACCATCTCTTTCGACGAACSATCTGACGAGGTGCGGCGAACCAAGCCGCAAGTCATGCTCGGGAGAGATCGCCCGCTGGATGGGCCTTCAGCTGCAACGGTAGGACTGTTCGGAGAACCACTTGACTTTTCGGCCTCGATGGCCGTGATTGAACCGCACAGCAACAGTGGGCCGGTCACCGCCAGTAACATCCTGATACTTGTAGACAGCGGGGCATCCGAACACTACTTCGACGACTACATCACCTAGGAGTGTGGTGTCGTTTTCTCTTTTTGGCGCGTGCCCTTGTGATTATGTATGCTAAGACCATCTATCTCTTATTATGGAAGATTTTTGAAAACCGGCAAAAATACTCGAACCTCTGTTTTGTACGCGCTTTCACGTGTTTTACGCCCGGGGTCGAACCGAATTAGGCTTGCTCTTCTCAGAATACTTGCGGTCTTTTGGTGAGAGGGGTGTAGCACCGTCTATCTTTTTTACAGGGGCGTTGTTCGAATTGTTTACGTACGGTGTTACCATTTTCGGAGAAAACAAAAAAAAAACAGGAACAAATTTCCAACTGACTGTTCATCGACGTTCTGTTTGAAAATGAGGCCTGTTTTTCGAACGAATCGCACCCGAAACGGATTTGAGAACACTGACTGTAGCATGCTAACTTAATAAGGTAGAGGTGCACCTATTTATTTCTGAGAATGGTCGCTTAAGAAGCTCCATACCTCACTCAAAAACTGATTTTAGGTCATATTAAAGTGCAACCCCCGATGAACACTTACTTCCAGGTATTATACAAAAGCTGACATCATTGCAAAAAATCAAGTGGCATTCCGACGATCGTTCTCCGTCATTCAAAAAAGGTTTGAGACAATAAATGCTACAAAATCTGCTACCTCCTGCCTCTATCGTAGCACGGGTGTTAGCTAACTTTCAAAAGAAGTTTCAAAAGAAGTTTCAAAAGATGTTCCAAAAGGATACGAACCCTGAAGAAATGGCAAGCGGCGTCGGATGCCTCTCCCAAAATCGCTGGAGAGGTATTCAAGAAAAGCGGGCCCGATTCGCCAGTTTCCCGGTTCAAACACGCATGTGAAGGTAGGAGGTGATGGAATCTCCATTTTCAGGTTTTAAAACCGACTCACCATCATAAGGCATGGCCTAAGTACCGCATTGGAATACATTGATGTTTAGCGCAACGGGCGTCGGGAGGCGTGCTGGGCGCAGCGCAACACGAGCTTTCGCGCCGCGCAACCATTTTTGCCGCCGGCTAAAAACCCGTCGGGCATGTCCTGCCCGTTGGAAGGATGACAGAGGCACCTTTTTTGTTATCGCTGTGGTAGAGTACTGTTTTATTTGCAGTAGAGGTAGGTAGGTAGGTGTCTATGTATGTGTCTATACGTCTATTACAGTACGCGGCAGCACTTAAGAACTCGGCAGTTAATAATTTCAGGCTGGGTTTTTAGACCAAAATAAGAACATGGCCTCTTTTGTACTGAAAATAATGTGGGACACACCCTGCCTTACATAATAATTCCAGCCTGGCCAGCAATAAGTGTCGCGTACTGTTTACACACTTTGTCAACTATTATTACTTGTTATTTTTCGGGCGAATATATTAACACCGCATTTTTTTCATTTTGTTTGCCTCCGGCGGCCCTCTGCCCCCCCCCTGTGGGGAAGCTACACGCCTGCGGCGCGTGAGTGCAACACGCTTTTCAGGTCACACTACTGTGCTTTACGGAACAGGCACCGCAGCGCTAATTACCGTAAGCCCTGATTACAGGTACCTGGTAGGTGCCACCATAGGATTTCAACGGTGTCAAAACTCCCGAAGATTGCACCTCAGAGGCCCATGCCCCGCTAAAAAACTAACTGCTGCCATTCTCTTATTGTGTCCCTCTTGGGTCGGAAACAGAGAGGTCTCGAAATAGTACACATACCAGGGCATTAACTATTATTGGTCCGGTGTCTGTTGCGCGCCGCAGGCGCGCAAGCCCCCCGCAGGGTCCCCCGGAGTGCCCACCGGGGGGCCGCCTGAGGCGAAAAGTTTGCGATCTATGCGCGAATATACGCCTCAAAATTAAGTAAAAAGCCTGTTAATTTATTTTTCGCTACGGCGATTAGAAAAATGCGCCTCAAAAATAATAAGAGCCTACTACGGCGAATAGCAAAAAGTGCCTAATTTTTGTTTTTGACGACAGTACACGACAGCACTTAAGAATGTGGCAGTTAAGAACGTCAGGCTGGGATTTACGGAAATTTAAGAATTCACAGCTAAGCATTGTGCTGAACTCGAGGAGGAAATAAGAAATAGAAATTGGGAAGTGCAAGGGGGTCGGCACGTAAGAATCTGGCTGAATAAACTGCACCCCTGAAAAATGAGAAACTGCCCAAACATCCCCCAAGGCCACATCAGGCCCCCAGCCAAGCCGCCTCCGCGCTCCAAAACCGTTCCAAGATGCGACTTTTTTTGTACTTTTTTTTATTTGTTTAGGCCAAACAATTTGTTTTTTCTGCCGAACAAAATCCTTTCCCCTCTTTTTTTTTTTCCCCATCCCATTCAATATCTTCGCCCTCCCTTTTTCTCTCTTCCCTAGTCGTAACTCAGATCCGGGGTCACAAATTAGGCTCCAATCCCTCCTCCCCCACTACGGTTCTTGCCTTGCATTTTTATCGCGAAAATACTTCAGCCTTTTCTTCCCTCGTCGACTTGCATCGAATTGTGCCTACCCACGCTACTGTTAATAGGCGCTCTCAGCAGTTGATTCCGTTTTTTTATTTGTTTTTGCAAATACACTCAAAAGTCCGACCCACGTTTTCTCTGCAAACATGCAAATAAAATTATTTCAGCACTTTTTGTTTATTTTTTTTCGGTGCGGGTAGTAACAGTGCGGTGGTGGATGGTGTACTGCATCTTGTTAAAGTACCTACTAGCCCTTGGAGCAGAAGATACAAGTGCCTTGACCTGCACTGCATCGTGGTTTCGATTCGCGGTGGCGAAGGTCCGCCGCGATGAATCTATCCCACGACGCTTTGCGGGACCTGACGACGCTTGCCTAGTTAAATCTGAAGGCGGGATACTTGAGCGACAATTTTTTGCAGCTCAATGAACATGTAGTCAAGGGCCACCTTGTTAAGACAGGGAGCCTGATGACGGCGGACGGGACAGGTGACGAGGAAATCGAACTTGAAGGGCTGACGGAGCCTTTGGCGTCCATGGACGATGCAAGCGAGGACGAGGTGGCAGGGGCCGGGGCTGAGAGTGACGGGTATGGCCGCGGGGGTGGGGGGGTGATGGGAGTGGAGAGGAAATGAATGGACCAGGGGGCGCGGAACAAACGCAAGGAGGAGGGGAGCAGGACGAGGGCAGTGGGGGCGGGGACGAGGACGAGGACAGCGAGGAGGATGACGAGGACAGCTTGCAAGAAGGTGGTGATATACAGTATTTTTGTTTTGTTTTTTGTGTTGTTGCATCTAGTCTCGTTTGGTTCAGCGCTTGACTGTGCAAGTGACTATATACAATAGTACCAGTGTATAGTGGGCATTTACACGCATGGTTCTCTCCTCGGGAATAGTCCCAGAGTTTGTCCCTTGAACAACGTGAAATACGACCTTCTTTTGTTTTCGTTTGCCCCCACACTCTCATCGTATGGCATTCAGGTGACTCTGACAACGGGAAAGACCCGCTGACTCTGCTGGACGTCGTAGACGACATGTCACCGGAGGATATGGCAATCGGGATGGCGATTCCGGATGGGTTTCGTCTTCAAGAGTCGAGACCAGCTGCTTTAGACAACTCTTTTGTGAAACGTGGTGTGTTCGTGAGACTAAGGATGGGGTGGTTTTGGTGGCCTGATCACTCGCAAGAATCAGGAGCGCACGAAAGAAGTGTACGACTACCATGTGCATCTTGAAGCAGACCAAAGGGTGCCGAGCATAAGTTACCCTTAGGTTCATACATCACGGAAACAACAGCGGCGGTGGGTGCGTGGGTTGTACTATTAATAGAGCGTTCCGACAAAGAGCAGACGGGGGGTACAGTCGGAGGGGGCAGAACAGTCAGCTCGGAGATTCAGAAGCAGGCGGAGAAAGCCGGCAGTCAGTAGCAGGGGGAGAGTATTGACGCCCAACGTGCGCAACGTAAAGCATGTCGATTGGGTAGCTTTAACCCCTATGTACGAGTAGTGCTTAAGCAGAATCGTTGAAGGTGTCGAAGATAATATTTGATGCCTACAGTCCTGAAGAGCACCATCCTGTTTCTACTGAATATCTTGTGAATTACGAGTGATGGATGCCACGTGAAAAAAAAAACTCTGGTTTTCAAGAATTTGGCGTTTTGCGCCTCTTCTCCCAATAAGAAATTGGATTTAAGCATTTCTGCTGAAATCGGAGAGGAAATAAGACGCGAGGCTGAGTTTGAATAGGAAATTCTCAAGTGCTGTCGCGTACTGTATGGCGAATAGGACAAGGGGCCTAAAATATGTTTGATTGCGGCTAGTTATTAAGAAAAGAGGCCCCCAAACAATTTCTAGCCTCCGGCGAGATATAAACGCGCAAAACAAATTTCGCCTGCGGCGAAAAATGTTGCGCGCCCAAAAACGCGCGACCGGCCTCGCGGCGACTGGTGCGCAAAACGATTATTTTTACCAAATAAATGTTGCGCCAGCGCAACAACCCAACACCTAATTAATGCCCTGCTGTACCGTATGAATTAAATCAAGGGCAGAGGCCAAAACAAGGTATACCTGGTCCGTTTGCGGCCAAAAACAGGTACATAGTTAAATCAAGTCAAAAACGCACTCCACGTGCCCTGCCATTGGTCCAAAACTCGTTGTACCGGTTTTTGCATCTTTAAAACCCAGGTATACCTGATTTTGTCTACTGTACTCTGCTTGACTTTCAACGTTTTTTTTTGTCGTTTTTAAGCCAATCAGAGGCCCTTCATAGTTCCACCCTATATGCCCCCTATACAAATGCCGTCGTACGCGGAGACCCCCTTCTCCCTTCGCACCTCGCACTACACGCCACTCGAGCGACACACACACATATCTGCCTGCATACCTCCGCCGAAATAATACGAGATAGAAGGCTTCCCTTCGGGATTGTGGTTGACTTGGAATACCAGGGGTGTCACGAAAGTTGAGAAGGGAGAATACAGCAGCAGGCGTTCGTTCCTCGTACTATTAATAGCAGCTACTCGTATACGTAGCCACCGGGCGAGCACGAAGAGCATGGAAAAAACTCTACTTTGCATTGCAAGGAACGGCAGGTTCGTGGGGTGCGTTTGAAACTTGACTTTAGTATGTACCTGTTTTTGGCCCCGAACGGACCAGGTGTACCTGTTTTTGGCCGCTGCCCTTGAAATTTATTATACATATCATGCGTACTCGTACAACAGCTGTACGAGCTCAATCGCTGCCTGGTGGGGTACGTAAAAGCGCTTAGCTACCTACTGTAAAAAAGCGGAACGTGTTGCATGATGCACTGACGCTGTCTGTATACGTAGCGAGCGCGGTCGAACACGAGGTAAAAAACAAGATGCAACAAACAAGATACAAAAAACAAGATACAAAAAACAAGATACAAAAAACAACGAAAAAAAATAGAACGTTTTTTCCCCCCTATAATGTAGGGTGTCTGGGATTCAGATCCGCGCACACCCTTGGCCTACCCTTTTTTTTTATTTTTTTTCCTTCCCATTCATTATCTTCGCACTTCCGTCTTTCTCCCTCCCTAGTCGTAACTCAGATCCGGAGTCACAAAGTAGGCTCCTCTCCCTCCTCCCCCACTACGGTTCTTGCCTTGATTTTTTATCGCGCAGAGGGTTCAGCCTTCCCAACGCTCGTCGATTTTCATCGAATTTTGCTAACTCACGCTCTCCTCGCGCTTTCAGCTAGTCAAGATTTTTTGCGAGAAAAAGTCCCTACGAGCATGCACACGGGGGGGCTCGAACTCTCGACCTTGACTCAAACAGGGACGAGATTCACCTGTAATTCCACCGGGGACGCCGGCGTATCTGCCACAACGTAGCTTGTACTACATCAGTAGGCAGTACCCATTTTTCTGTCACATCTCCTCCGGGAGAAGCACGATAATACTCTCTTTGTCTTTTGTTATCTTTTTTGTTTGTTTGTTGATCTGTTTTACTATATTGTTTTTATTCTTGCCTTTTTCCGTTTCGCTTTTTCTTTTCTGTTTTCTCTTTCATGCAGCTGGATTGCTAGCAGGGTAGGTCGTGCCTGTCGTACATATCATTCATTTGTCTGCTCTGCTTTCGTACTGCATTGAAGCGTAGTATCTCTGTGCCGTAGTTGTTTTACCACATAGCTGGTATGATATCTCTCTATATAGCATTAAGGCCGCGGTGGGTGTCGACCATCCTCTGGGTCCCGCTTTCAATTTTTCGACCAAAAATATATATATTTTTTTTTACGGTTTCGAAACGGGACTGTCAACTTTCCGCCCAATGAAAGGCTGGCACGTACCTGATATTAAACGAAAATCGACGCAGAGCTATGGGTATCGCTAGGTGGCTTATTTGGGCGGTCAGCACGGCGTGGGCCTGCGGCACCATGGCGACTCCACAAGGTGAGGGGACTACCAACTACCCAAATCAAGGCGCCTGCTGAAATTTGGCTGTTTTTGGTGCGCTATGTGTTGAGAACCGGTGGGCTGTCATTTTTGGGTCCGACCGGCCCTGGTCGGGGCTTGGGGCTCTGCACGATAGAGACACCACTAGGGGCTGGGCGCCCTAGCTAGAGTCCCCCTCACAGCTTAGTGTGTTAAAGGCACCGTTTCCTTGTGGGAAGCTGATCGGCTGCCCGCAAACCTTCATTAGGTCACGTACAAGCACTCTTTGGGTACAGAATGTTGTTATTTGGGTCAAAATAAGCCCCTTACCGCCCGCCGGAGGTACGAGACGCCTCGTGTACATGTCCCGCCCCGCAAACGTCTCTACACATGCCTTTCACCGGCGACTTTGAACAATATCGCAGCGAAGGGCTCTGCAAGGCCACCTGCTGCGAAACTGGGGCGCGATGCGATGCACAGCAGTAGAAGTCCTGATTTTGGTGGTCGATTGTGTTTGAGGCTTTGTTGCGCAGGTTCGGGTAGTCGGACCTCCCCACGCAAAAGGCAGTGTTTTGGAAGGCGTTCTTCTCCGTGAGTTGTACCGCTTCGGCGACGRACCTCGGGGAAGAAAGATAGCTGACGTCTAGACGAATACGGAACATACTAAGCATTGCGTAATTCGTGACGCAGCGGGGTTCATAATTGCAATACCGCAAACCTAGCTTTCACGTAAAATTGACCTTTTCTCGCTCCAGAAACCCGATATAGTGTACTGAGATTTAGTATGCATAGCCTCGTACAAACACCGAAAACAAGATGCCAATGCACTATATTTGGCTCTGCTGTTCTCCCTAGTTTAGTATATTAGGCAACGAAACTCGCTGCAGGAAGATAGCTTACATTTAGACAAATCTGGGGACATGTGGTTTTCTCTAAGTCGCTGACGTTGCGTGTCGGATAATTGCAAAACGGCAAACCTAGCTTTCACGTAAAATTGATAGTTTCCACTCAAGAAATTCGAAATAGTATACTGAAATTAGTATGCATAGCCTGGTACAACACCGAGAAAAGGTGCCTATGCACTATCGTTGGCTCTGCTGTTCTCCCTAGGTTTAGTATGTCAGGCAACGAATCGCTGCAGGAAGATAGCTTACATTCAGACGAATCTGGGGACATGTGGTTTTCTCTAAGTCGCTGACGTTGCGTGTCGGATAATTGCAATACGGCGAACCTAGCTTTCACGTAAAATTGATATTTTCCGCTCAGGAAATCCGAAATAGTATACTGAAATTAGTATGCATAGCCTGGTACGACACCGAAAAAAGGTGCCAATGCACTATCTTTGGCTCTGCTGTTCTCCCTAGGTTTAGTATATTAGGCAACGAATCGCTGCAGGAAGATAGCTTACATTTAGACAAATCTGGCGACATGTGGTTTTCTCTAAGTCGCTGACGTTGCGTGTCGGATAATTGCAATACGGCAAACCTAGCTTTCACGTAAAATTTACCTTTTCCGCTCAATAAACCTAAATAGTGTACTGAAATTAGTATTCTTAGCCTCGTACAACACCGAAAAAGGTGCCAATACACTATCTTTGGCTCTGCTGTTCTCTTGGGTTTTGTATATTAGTGAAAGCAACTCGCTGCAGAAAGATAGCTGACATTTAGGGAATCCACGAACATGCGGCTTGTTTGTACGTACGGACGTTGCGGGACAGAGAATTTCAATACCGGCTTTAGTATGTATAGTCTTGCCCACCCCGACAAAAAACAGGCCATTACACTGTTTCGGCGCTGCTGTTATCCGTAGTTTGACACATTCGGCAAACCACCTTGAAGACGAAATATAGCTGGCGTCTAGGCGAATCTGAACCTATAATGTAGAGTCATTCCAAACCGTGCGAGAAAAAAGTGATTCTGCAAAATTAGATTTGACATAAAAATGTGCTTTCACACGTGAAAAGCGAGAATTCATACCGGCATTAGTATGTATAGTCCTGTCCACCCCGAAAACAACAGGCCGAAACACTATGTTTCGCGTGCGGTCCTCAGTGGGTTCGACACATTCGGCAACCTATCTTGACGACGAAAGATTGCCCACGGCCTGTAAAAAAGCAAGTTCGATCATAGCAAACGAAGTAAATTCCGACAATCTTTGTTTTCTACACTAAAGCAACGCCTTTTGTACAGGCTTGCTTTCGACACAAAGCAAAGCATGCCATGAATCAATATTTGCCGCTGCTATGTCGCTTCACTCAGGAACCGGTTCCGCCCCCCGTACACCCAATCCCCTACGCCGCCTGGTACTGCAGGTTGTTCCGAACCGTGCGCGCAAGAACATAAGCAAGTTATCGCGTCCGTTGATCTTCTCCTTCTGGCGGCCAAGGACCCTGTACGCGGGGACCGGGAAGGATGTCGAGGGAGGATAATTGCGCGGGGTTTAACAAGTTTAGTCGCACTCGTGTGGGGAATGGGGGGCGGGTCCTGCAAGTGTATGCAACACAGCCGCAGGGGGATCTACTCATTTTTGCATCGTAAATTTCCGAAAACCAACTATTCGGAGGACCATAGTAAATAGGACCAAATATTGTGGTAAAACAGGTAAATATGTAGGTTTTGGTCTACCATAGGTCCTTTAATATGGTCCCCAGTAATATTGCGCAGTCAGGATTCTGCCGGGGGAGCCCTTCATACAGCGCTCTGCTGTACATATACATGAACATAGGTAGAGTGCCCACCCCAAAAACAAAATAGATTCACGTACAAGTATAAACTACAGTAGTACTTATAGTGTCAAGAGTTTTTCATCTGTTGTCTGTGATCGACTTTCGTTCCGTTGTTCGTGTGCCTCGTTGTTCTATGAATGGTGAGGGTTCGGGGGTGAGGGGGGTGAGGGGGGAGGGGGTGCACTCGATATTTACGCGGGGGAGACGTTTTTCTTTGAAGGGTTTTTCAATGTATGCATTTTGCAAGAGGGTGTTATTAGTATTCACTGGACGACCTACCTGTCTGTGCATTATTGATCGCAGTATGCCTTTTTAGTTTGTTAGTTTTCCGTGTCTCCCCTACCTGTATTCCCAGCAAGCCTTGTATACCTGGTATATCTATACCTGGTATATACTATTGATAATATGCATACTCATATATACAACTCCTGCTGCTGTACGAGGTATCGTACGAGTATTATATGTATACATAAATCTGGTCGTATACAGAAAAAAACGAAGACACATCATCTATATATATAGCCAGGTACTCGTATGATGTTACAATATATTTGGTACTACTACGTACTAACTTGTACTCTGAACAATAATGTAACTTTTGATGTTCAATGCGTACGAGTATCCGGAAGGATGTGTACGTACGTACGTAGAAAGTACCAAAAGAGCAAAATACAAAGACAAACCAGGCCTCAAAACCGTACGTACAATTTATCTTTTGACGCACTCGGCAGCGGTACCTACCTGGACAGTACACACGCACAAAGAGGGTACCACCGCTCGTACAACACGCTCCGCTGCAACCGTCAGGGCTCTCATCGTCGCTGGACAGGGGCACACCATGCTTTCCATCTTCTCAAAAATGCTTCATGTGTCCCTCGGCTTTCCTTGGGGCTTTTTTGCACAACCTGTCGGGAAGCATCTCGTCTCCTACTCTTCTTCCGGCTGCGGGAGAGGAAGCACCGCCCGAGAGGGAAGCCGACGGACCACCCTCGGCCTTTGAGCGCTTGGCCGCTTGCGACTGACCGTCGGCCATGATCAAGAGGATTGCTGGGGTGACGGCACCGTGTGTGTCGTGCTGCTACGTACTCGTACTGCTGGGAACTGGTGCATAATCACATCGGTCTTTTTTCAAGTTGTTTTTAAAAAATAGTTCGATTTTCACGGTACACCAAATTTCCCCAAAAAATCAGAAGATAATTGCGAATAGACCGGTCGAAATAAGCACGCCGCTACTATACAAAACCGGGAGTCTTCGCTGAGGGAACCACCGCCCCCTTAAGATACACGCCCTTCCGCAAGATACCACCCCACCAAAGGATGCCACCACCAGTAGTGGCAAACGTTTGCTACCACTGGAACCAATTCTATGTCGCCCCCTTTGACGTTGTATGAAATCCCAACAACACTAGCAAAATGGTGTCGGAGGTCCAAACAGAACCAACGAACGAAGGCATACTACAGTATATAGATAGCTGCTCGATAGCACCACAGACATACGGAGAACATAACTAACTGCAGACGGACACAGCCCTTTGTGGCGGGAAGCCAATTATTATCGTGGACATAACGTGTCTGCGGCACCGATACCGCGTGCTACTCCACACTACACTACTACCTGCTGGCGCGCCTCACGCCATAGTGTAGCCACGGCCGTATAAAATTTCTCCCGTCCTCTCGGGAATCAATATGGAATTTCACCGTTGCCGAGATACGGTATGTACGAGTATGCTCGAATATGTATGAGCACACTTGGAGCTCTGCCACACTATGTATTCACTCAAGATAGGGTTTTCTGCCTGCAACATGTTGCTGTTGCTATCACCCTTACCCGGTGTTGCCTTGTGTGGCAGTGTTCTATTCAATAACACTCATCCCACGGTAGGGGTTGATCTTTTTAACTCCTCATCAAGCGAGCAACGGCCGGTTAGTATGATACGAAGTATATATACTGATAGGACATACTGGTATGTATTTTAGGACTAGCTCATAGTTCTGTTGATAGAGTTGCGAGGAGACCAAGAACGTCTTGCAAGTCATGTCCTAACCCTAACCCTAACCCATGTTTGGTGTCACCTCCTGTGAGGAGCTCAGAAAATAAAGCCCACCATCCCTACCGTGGCATTGCTCTTAAAGTTTATAATATCCCAGCTGGCTAGATGGGTATGCCCCCCTCTGCTTCCTAGGTGAGTATGCCAATCGTACCAAACCTCCTCTAGTATACGGATTTTGTTTGTTTTGGCGGTCACCAAGGCTGGCGGTCTTGTTAGATCATTTGTGCGGGGTTGAGAACCTCACCTACGCACAAGGTAAATAAATCGTATCACGTAGTCTGTATACGGTAAGGCACCCACGAGGCAGATGCATAGTACTACCCATTGCTGTCTCTGGAAGTGGCCACACCATAAATTAAATCAATGCATTGGAGGCTGTCGTTCATATGCAAGTCTGCCGCAGAGGCGGTTCTTAGCAGGATGCAGTTCACCCTCCATGCGACTCGCCCAACACCTCACGGCGCTTCGCGCTTGGTGCAAGCAATGTCTGCCTGGTTGGTGAATACCCAACGTGCTCCGTCCCGGCATCGTAGGGATGCGAGGGTCTATGGTCATACGACTACGGCCGTGCACGACACTAGTACACCCCCCCCTCCCCCACCTCATGAGGAATCACCCCCGGTGATACACAATTCAAACCTCGAGAAAATCATCATGCCATTTGCCGCCGGGATTCGTGATGTCTCCCCACCGCATGGTAACACCTCGGGGGATGCAACAGGAACAATCCGAAACCAGTATTACCCGGCGTATCTGTTTAGCCTGAATACGGTACGAAGTCGCTACAATAATTCACGGGGTTATCTGTACGGGAACCGGCCACAGCGCGAATGTTTCCTGCGGGGATTAGCCACCACGGGTATTTACGGGAAAATATTTTCCCACCACGAGATTTGACGGGGTGTGACTCACAGCCGCCGCGGTGTCGTTCTGTTTATAGCAGGTATCATTTGTGTATTTGTAGTACCTTTCCATGCACATGCATGGCGCTTGGTAACATGTCAACAGTGTTTAATCATGTTTGCCATCCAACAACATCCTGCATGCTCGTTTCGAAACGTCGATCACATAAGATCCAGAGCGACGACAATCACAGGGAACCCAAAACACGAAACCTACCTGTATACGTATGTACGTAGCCTAACTCGGTTCTATGCCTACTTCCAGTTCAGGTGAAGTCGCATACAACTTATTATGGCCTTGCCGTCGTCGGTGTACGCCCTTCTTCCTTCACCCGTGCTTAAGCTGGCCACACACAAACACTCTTGAGCAACAACAAACACTTTGTTTCCTAGCGAGGCGTTAGCAGCAACCTCGACTACTTCGGGAGAGTGCCCAAGGTACGCCCCCCATACCACACGGCACCCATCTGCTTCAATCCAGGACAACGTGCGAACAGCATATACGCTGGCACCACCTGTAGGTATGACGAAAACTATCCTAGTAATAATGCAAACTGCAAAGAGCAGAAAAAACAAATCTACAAGCCTTCAAAATATAAAAACAGAAAGCTCAATATATATTAAAAAGCGTACATGCATACGGCAAAAACACAAATACGAATACGAAAATAACTAAAACAAAAGTGCAAGTACAAATACGAAAAAAACCCAACAAAAGTACAAGATTCGCCGAAGACTCGGGGTATATTCGGTTCAACACTCCCCCTCGACGAAACTATGAAGGAGTACATTGTTCGTACCTTCACGTTGGCTATCAGATAATCATATGATTTGATGCGTTAGAACTACAGTAGACTACACACAGTGCACGCGGTGATCCCGTACATGAGGGACACGCGGGCGTAACGCCGGCGGGAATCCGTAACGATTGTAATTTCCGCGGTATTCGGTATTCGAGTTTATTGTATATCTTTCGAATTCTCTTGTCATTATCGTTTCCTGAGTCGTGGGAGAGAGAGATTCTTCCCTTCGGCCAGATACCTGTATCGCAGCCGGCTGCAACCCCCCTGAGTATCTCGACCACCCATTGTTACGCTCTCTCTCTCTCTCCCCACTATAATATTGGCCGGGTTTCTAACTAGTACGGCCTACAGTTGTCTCGGATGACCAAGCCTCCGAAGGGTACCGTACCATTCGACTCCTCCGATCTAACTCAAGTGAAAAACAATATCTCCGAGTCTCGAAGCATTGTCCACCATCGTCATAAAAAGGGGGGCACGAATTCCTGGCTTGGCTGCCCAAACCAGCGACTACCCTACGTGTGCTCACACTTACAGCAGGAGCCTCGTGCTTGCTTGCGCTCGACGTGGGGATGCTGACCTGCACTTGATGCCTTTCTCGAAAGGAGTGGCTACCTGCGGGTCCCTACCAAAAACCAAAACCAACCATTCTCTATCCCAGTCCCCGGTAAGGACAGGCCTCATTCTCTCTACCAATAAACCCTGTTTTGTTCGTTATCCCGTTGCGGAGGCCGTTTCGTCATCTACGTACAAAACTACCCTTTCCCGCTGGAACCTACCGCATGGGACTTGAAATCCACGGGAAACACAAAACATTGACACGTGAACCGTTTGGATGATACTAAAAAACCAGAGCTTACACGGGACGTGTTAAGGGGGGACCCGGGAACGCTTTTTGCACGGGAACGCGAATGTTTCCCATACCTCGTGACATCCTGCACGGATTTCCCCAACAAACTTAACTTGCAAGCCCTCCCCCGCGAATACACGCCACTCCACCTTCAATGCTCGAGGTGCCTGCCAAGCCTCACATATACATACGCAAATTTCCCCCCTCCCCAAGCAATTGTGCCCTAACCCTAACCCTAAGTTGAATTTGTGCCATCAAGAGTTGGAATAACAAAAGTTCTTGAAGGCGCGGGAAGCTTGACGTTGGCGTCGATTTATTCATATTCCACATGCAGCTCCTTAAAGCTCGGAAATAGGCTCGAGACCGAGACCGAAACCCCTCTCGTTTAGTAAACGCAAGCCTCTCGTAGATGCCGAATATGTACGGCGGAGAGGCCTGACATTCACCTTGACTGCACGCTTCATCGCACGCATCTGTTTCGCCAAGAGCACCGCTTGAACCAACACGGTGGCGAACATAAACACGTTCGCCGTGATGAGAACGCCGGAAAAGGTCACGAAATACTCTGCACTGGCAGTATCTTGGTCGACGTCAATCTTCATAAGGAAGGCCACGTACATACTAGCCACGACAATGCCGTTTCCCCAACGGTATAGGCCCGTGTCTATATCCTTTTGGAAGGGAGACAAGACCTCCGAAATGAACACATACATCAGCGCAAACAAAAGAGCGATGGACATCTGTACCGTGGTGTTGGGTAGAACAAACGCCGCAATGACAGTCAAAGCAATTCGACGACCGCATTCGACAACCTCGTAGTAGTATCGAGACGGCTTATATGCGGCCCATACACCATTGAACGGCGTCAGGTGCAACATCGTTCCCCGGTCGGGCTTGACGAGGTCACGCCGGTGCCAAAGTACCAAACCCGCGAACGCAGCAGTTATGCCAATAGGATAGACACCCACCATGATGAACGCATACAACTTGAACCAGCTGTGACGAACTGTCGAGCACGAGAGGCTGTAATCCGCCCGTAGGTATGACTCTCCATCGTCTAGCTCGTCGCAGCCGAATGTTTGGAAGATCCTGTACGATACCGGGGAGTAGACTAAGAAGGCGATAAAAAATACCGCAGCCTGATGCTTGTGCCGCACCTCGCGCATTGCAGACTCAGAACAGCTATGTCTCTTTTTTCCTACGAAGTAACTCCCCGCCAGGACGACAAGCACGACCAGCGGCGTGATCGTGGCGAAGAGAAGATGGTCGTAAAAATCATTGCTAACTAAGCAAGAGTACGAAAATACAAAATCCAAGTCTAAATTGATCGGGTTTAGCTTGGAGACGAAGGCTTGGTAAAGCTCCGGGTATACGTCACCTGCAATGGCGTCAAACTGCCGAGAGGGTAACGCGAGCAACCGAGACAATGTGTGGAGACGCGGGAAGTCAATAACTAGTATATGCATAGTGATTCTGATGAGCTCTCTTAACCGCGCACTAACACCTAAGGCGAGCGTTTCAAATAGCTGCAAGGCACATATATTCAGGATGGACACAACCGAACACAATCACATGTCGTGTGTATAACGATTAATATTCACATTCAACGGCTGCACATTCAACATAACAAGTAACACCTCGGCCACGTGGTTTCTCGCTTTGCGCGGCACATAGCAAGTCGTGGACACCTTACCTAGATGGTTTGGTGTTGGATACGTTTATCATAGTGCATTGAATTATATTGACCTCCGTGGAATGTTCGGCTTCATGCATGCATGCCAGATACGCGTTTGTTGCTGCATGGCGTCGTAATCAGGGGCGTGTCAGGATGCGCCTAACCCTAAGACTGGGAGAGGAAGTACGAATACAATTGTACGTTACCTATTATGGTCTATTTATGGAGTATATCAGGATGTCAGTGCACACACTACTCTCTTCCTATAAATGTGTTTCCGGACATAGCGGGGACATAAAGTAATCTAGCCTCCTGCCCGAGAAGCCCCCTTTTGCCATTCCGACACCAGTATTATGTCTATGTATGCTACTATTCTCAGGGTATAGGGCTAGACAATATACATGCCTGTGTTAACGTATTATATATACGCTACGGAGCTATCTTGTGTAGATGGCAACACTCGTATACCTGAGAAATGATTTGCCAGACGGTCACGACAATTTTTATAGCCCTAAGTGGAAGAATGTTGGCCAGGGACACTCGGCAAGACCGGAATTTGTTCCTCCACAAGCGTTGGTCCATCTCGATGCCCTCTTCGACCCCGTCGTGTACCACACTCCTCATATATGAAAGCAGTAGACCGGCAGATAGTAACATAGCCAGACCCGCGGCCACCGAAAGCCCCACCGCCGATCTCGTGATATCCCCGGAGCATTGACGACAGCTGTACGCAATCCCTGGCGCAAATCCGCTGGCACAAACGGCGCAGTCTGGGGCGCCGAGTTGGGAGAGAAAACAGGTATTCAGGCGCCTTACTTCGAGGTTATGTGAGCCAGATGCCCAAGAGGACGCATCAATCGTACAGTAGTCCCATCATGTCATGTGATCATATCATGTGTAATGAGAATACATTTGCAATTAAAACTCAAAGCACACGGAGCACAGACTTTTTATGTAATTGCGTCAGTAGTAGAGGGACCAAGAGGACTCGTCATTTCTCGAAGCCCAACCCAACAAATGATAGTTCCGGTTAAACAACATGCAAACTGTTTTCTCACATGGCCCAGTGTAGCCAGGTGCGCAGTACTTGTCGGCATCCTTGCCTCCCTGGCAGGCACTCTCGCGATAGCACTGTAGAATGACGTGGCTCTCGTTCGAGGTACGGAAATAACCCTTTTCGAGTGTAATATTCGCTACTGTTGTGCCGCTTGACGAAGCGGTAGAGCCGAGGGGTGGCTTTGTGCAGACAGGTAGTCCGTCAATTCGGACCCCTTCGCGTTTGCTTACTTCCTCGGCAGTGGTAGAACACCGAGAACACGCTTCTTCGAAGCACGAGTCGCAGAAACTGGCCTGGTTTGATTCAAGTGACAGCAGTAACGAGTACGACGAAACGTTGGGTGGACGAAACAACAGCGGAACACTACGTACCACTACGCGAATCGATAAGTTCCAACACAGTCTTCATCGTGTTGAGAAACTTGAACATGCGAACCATCAGCAAAATATTCCAAGCATGTTTGAGGTCTTGAACGCAGTTGAGGAGGTGCTTAGAACGTGTTCCCACCTGCGAATTTCAATACGGTCGGTCCCGCCGGCAGAAACACGTTCAAATCTTGTACCTGATACGAGCTGGTTCGAGCATATCGCCCCAAAATAGGCCAATATATCGTTCTTGCCTCATTCTTGTCGATGTAGCCGTACTTCCCGGCTTGGCAGTAGTACACGTTTCCCGAGAAATCCACATTATCCATCTCTTCCAGGAAGCCAACGCTCATAACAGCGGGGCCTTCAACCCCGGCCTTGTTCGCCACAAAACTGGTGTTAGAAACACGCATAGACCCTGTGTGGAAGATCGCTCCTCCTGACGTCCCTGTGAAATCGTAGGATGCCGTTAAAATCGAGGTAGAACTCGTAAGTTCGAGATCGCGAAACTGTTAGTGTCACGCAATATTTCCATCGCCACACCCATATATAGCTGTAACATGTGCAGCGAGCGAGCAGTAGATATGCCCACCCCTAATAAAAGTGTAAATAGGTTTGTTTGCATTGACGGTCCGCCAGTGAAACAGAGGCCGCCTTGAGTATGGATTGTATCAGGGGTCGCGATGCATGCCCTTAAAATGGCATGGTAGCAGAGGTATAACGGTGGAATTGATTAGCCATGTAGGGCTGGTGCTGATGCACCTTGGTAGTTTGGAGACGAAACGCATCGTTATACAACCACTGGGCCTGGGATGTGTTAGAACAACAGACGTGTTGGAGGGACTGCTACGCGGAAGTATGGCGTGGCGCACTGTCTCCTGCACCGCAACGTCTTGCACTTCTGGGCTGTGGCTGCGTGCCACAAGGTCTACAGCTATGATAATGTGTTCCTGTGGTGCAACATCTTGAAAACCGCTGTGAGCAGGAGCAAGGAAATCGCGCCGCATTGTTCCAGAATGTTTAGGTTTCTTTTCAACTTCCAACTGTCACAACCTACCTGCAGATTGCACAGTTTACACTGAGTACACTTGTATAGGCTATCCATATAGACGACCCTACACACACCAGCTTTACTGCTTACTGCCACCACTACTGTACTGAACGTTGAAAAGGTTTGGCTACCCTGCTTACCCTTGACACGTTATCAGGTATCTGTACTCGACAGTCTCTGGTTGAACCAAGCCTCAAATTCTTTAGCTACAGACTGGTTCGAGCGGAACGTCCTCTTGTTTTAGCCACACCCTGAACGTTTTAACACGTGTTCTATGAGCCCCTGCCATTGCGTGACTGATTAGGTTGTGTTTCCCCCTGACCATTTTGCTGTTTAGGAGATTTGGGGATACTTTGGCCTATTAGAACCCCAAATTCCCGGCGAGTGAAGTGTCGTTTCTGCAGGATTCATACAAAATCAGCACGAAAAAGTAGGGTCTGATCAAAGAAAACGGCAGGGGAATTTGGACTTTTGTGCTGAAAAACACGCACCTCGCGGAATAAAGTAATGCGCTGCCTTGCAGTTTCAGGGCAGTATCGACTTACAGTAGAGCGTAACGTCTAAGTTAATTATGTTCACCGCCCCCAGTCAGTTCTGGGAGTACCCGCGCGAACACAGGGACATGCATGGTTTGAGTTACATGCCGCCGGCTAAGTTTGGCATATTGGCGCAACGTTGGGCCTCGAAATGCCGTTTCAGACTAACAAAAGCAGCTTGCAAAGTTGAGTTTCAACCATTCAATCGGTCCCACTCACAGCTAGCAGCTGACGTATTTTGACATTTTTATAAAAACAATTTAGGATTTTTTGCAATTGTTGCAATATTTGTAGGGCTGAGCCCTGGCTGGCTCAGTCTGTATCGATTTGACTATCGTCAGCATCAAGCAGTATAGTATACTGGATTGCAGCAGTATACTGATGGAGCGAAGCGAGTAGCGCCGAGCGGTGCGAGTAACGTAGAGCGGAACAAGTAACGCCGAGCGTAGCTTGGCCAATCGCCCAACCACAGCTGGCAAGGGGGCCCCGGTGGAGGCACCGCCGGAGAGTTAAAACAACACACGTTTTCGCTTCATTTCCCACCAGAATAGGGGCTCACGATCGCATCGCCTGGGGGCGGTAGCCGCCATCGACGCATAAACGTTCAAGAAACACAAGACAAGTGCATTCAACGTGCAAGGTGTGGCAATGATATGACGGTTTTTATGATATTGGTCTTCGCGCAGGTGTTTTATAGATCACTATGGTATATACTATTAATATGTAATACTACTCAATCGCTTCTACCCTTGAGGGACAGTTCTACCCTTGAGGGATAGAGTAGTAGGCCGTCACCAGCAAACACGACACACTACTGTAAATCATAGACAAATACGAAAACAAAACGAAAACTATCCCTGCAAACAAGAAATGAAAGAACGCGAAGAACCAGATTAGGCATGAAAAAACGACAGAGAGGAGCGGGTCAAAAATATCAACGGCTCGGGGGGGTCAATCCTCTCTCCTCCCTTTTCTCTCCTCTCTCCTCCCAAAATGCATTTGGGGAGGTTTCGTACTACAACATGGCTTGTTTCTTGCACGTACGCAAAATAAAACTACTGACAAATACGAGGTATACGGCCCGAGTCGATTAGTAAATGCGTACTGCCAATACATATTGTGCCCGTGCTTAGCCTAAACAATTTGGGGACTTGTTGTACAATTTAAAACGAGATAACAAGGAGATCACCCACAAGCTTTCATGTATTACGCGTGTACCAATTTGCACTACAGTATGATGTTCGTGGTATGCGGTAGCTTGATACGGTCGGCGGATATATTTGGGGGTTTCATGTATTGTGGGGTTTTGTATTATGTGTCGGGGCATTATTTAGTATGCCTCGTGCCTGGAGGGATGAAGCTGGTCCTACGGGATCAGTCGGCGATAATGATGATGCGACCCGGGCTTTGATGACAATGATACTGATCGTATATATGTGAGGGGTGCAGCCGGTGACAACTCTGGTGCGGCTTACCTCCTGTGTGTGGTGTATGTGGTTGGGTCTCTGACAGAACGGTATTGACCCGCCTGGTGTGTATTTGGTACGTGGTGATACGAGTGTACTTTATCTACTACTCCTCCTTGACGACCCATGGTATAGGCACGCGGGTACAAAGAACGCGTTTGACAGCGGCATACATAACCACGATTATCGAATTGCTTCGGGCCCGGAGGCCGCTGGAGTGCTATACTGTGTGAGAGGGGAAGTGGTATTGGAGGAAAGGCTGAGGAGATGGGTCTCAGCTTGCAGGAATTCTGGAGGGGACGCGTTGGTGACGGACAGCAGCAACGACAGGTCGACGAACTGAGGGTGCAGCTGGCCGCGGCGACCGCTGCTGGAGCAACGTCGAATGCGGTTCTGGGTGCCGTCAGGAACGAAGGGCATGCCCATAGAGCAGCCAGGAGATCCTTGGAGACGAAGGCGGTGCGCCAGGATCATTTGGTTCGTATTTGGGTTGACCTGGAGAATCGGCTGGAGCAGGCGAAAGTGGGCCCTCGCAAGGAGCGATGGGAGTTAGGCCTTCGCATTGAGCACGACGCTTTCTGGACTGTGCTGGATGGTCTACCATTCGCGGAGCGTGAAGCATTCTTCTCAAGGATGGATGTAGAGCATGCGCCGAAAGCAGCCAACGCGGCCGAGCGAGCAGGGGCGCAAGAACGCAAAGTTGGGCCCGTCTTCTTTTTCGAGGGGGTCGAGAAGGCAGCAGGAGGAGTCGGGCCCAGATACGAAGACATGATGGAAGTGGACATGCTTCGTGATGCTGGCGTACTGCCTGCGAGAAGTTTGGAGGCGTCTCTACAGCAGCAGCACGAGGCTGAGGGGGTGGAGCTTGATGTTGCTGAGCCTGCTGTGGAAAAGCTCCCTGAGCCGCTAACCGCGCCCGTGCAGCAGCTTGACGAGGCTGCGGCGGAGGAGCTTGGTGGAGCCGGCGTAACGCCCCCGCCGCTTTCGTCGTTGGTGAAGCCGCAGCAGCTGCGTGGGGATGAGGGGGTGTCGATGCAGCAGCAATGGGATGGGGCTGGTGTGGGCGGCGGAGTGCCGCAGATTGGTTTGGGCCAGAGTGGCTCGTACCCCTTCGACCCAGGAAACCAGAAAACTGGATGGGCGTAGGGGGGGGTACGGTGATGGACGAGGGGTGGAGCTGGTGGGAGAGGAGACAGCAGCAGCAGCAGCACACAGCAGCAGCAGCAGCAGCGCGGCGAGGAGCGCGATCTTTCCCATTTGGATCCGGGAAAGCAGGCATGTTATATTTTCCAACTTTCTTGTTGGTGGATTGAGTGGATTGGATTTTCTTGGTCTGTTGTTTTGTTTTTGGCTTCTTTGTGTCTAGCCGGCTATTTGAGCAAGGACTGCTGTAGTTGTGGTGAGCTTGTCCCTCGTATGGCGGATCGACAGCTATGTGTGTGGTTGAATGGGAACTGGGTAGGAGAGACGGACGTTCCCGTTCGACCCAAGGAAGTCAACAATTCGGCTGGTATGTGTGAGCTGAGGCTGCAGTTGCGTGATTGTACCCTACGGGTACTGATGGGCACAAGCTATAGTTATGTGTCTTGCTGTTGGAATCACGGGGGGGGGGGTTGCGATGCCATGTTCTACAGACAAAGTGCACTGCTGTGTGGAACCAGTTTGTGATGGATCTGATTTCTACAGCAAGCAGCAGTGCAGTGATATTTGTGACGGCTTGATTCTACAGCAGCAGTGCATGATTTGTTAGACTGCTGTGTACTGGTATACCGTATTATATGTATACGTGGATGCATGATACCCGACTACTGCTGTGTGTTGCTTGAAGCACAACATGGGGTGGGTTGCCAGCTTGATTTACAAGTACATGATGTTAATGTGTGGAAAATCTACTGCTGTGTCTGGTTGAATGTTACCAGGCCAGTATTCAGTTATCTTATTCGTAATATTTCCCCCTACACGAATACTAAGATCGGATCACAGAGCCATCGTAATACCTCGTATTGATAGACCTTTGTGAAATTAATTATGCTGGTTATTTTAGGAACTGTGACTTCTGGCATTATTAGCGCATGACTATATAATGTGTGGGAAATTACTGTTAATTTTATCATCGCATATGCATGATCAATTGAATCTGCTTTTGCTCCAGGATGAAATGCGTAATACTGCTGATTTAAGCTTGATTCTACACAGCTTAGTACCTGGTACAGTGATATTGATGTGTGAAAATAAATGCTGATTTCCTCACCAGGCCCTTGCACACGGAATGTTTTTGTCACTACTGTTGTACTGGGAAGAACTACGAGGGGGGGGGTTGATGGCATGATTCTACCCACAGACATAGTGCATGATGATGGGTTCGTTATCTAACGAAACGACTTGGTTCCTGGCGCTGAAACTAACCACCCAATGCACCCTTTGCTCAACGAGTCGAAATGCACCCTAACTCAGCGGATTTATGAGATGTAGTCCATGCCGCGGTGACGTTGAGCCGCGGCGGAAGACAAGCGTCGAGTCCGTGGGGTAGGGAGCAGGAGACGGGAGTTGTGCGCGTGGGGTTTGGGTCGCTTAGTATCAATGGCCCACAGTAGATTAAATGTTTTTGGATCGTTTGTTTCAGTAGGAATTGACGAGCCGAAATATTTATGACGCTTGGATTGTAAAATGCTTGCATTGGATATACGAGTAGAATTATATGCACCTGGTATACTGGTATCTGATATTTGGCATTCTGAATTGCGTACTACGACCTCTGAAGTACGATGTCAGAATACTATAAAATAACAGCATCAACAGCTGTAAATTGTCACCTATCCGGTTATGGCAGTCCATTTATCATGACCTGGGGTATTATTGAAAGACGATGCTTTACCTGGTATACCGAGGGCCTAAATGCTTGTTTTAATAGAAGGATAGTTGAATTTTAACGCTGGACCGAGCAGTCTTGTACGTGAGTGCACGCATACAACGACAACGACGTTCTGTTTGTTTCGTTGTCTGCGGCGCTTATTTGATATAGATCGCTGATGTTTCTGGTTTGTGGGTTTGGACTTGATTTTGGTTTTGATTTTATGGTTGAGGGATTTTAGAGTCACAATGATATCGCAGCATTTTACTATCAACATGCGATGAATGTTTTGTCGTCTACCGAGCAGGGGGGAGATAGTAGCTGTACTCGGTAACACGACGAAAACTTTCCATCGCAGATAGTGGAGTCGGGTTATATCATACGTGCATGCGGACTATGCACGCAAGGCTACTGACCGGAGGTCTGTCTCTGGTGGAGCTGTTATGCGCGCTGGTGTCTGTGTATGGTTTGATTATAGGACGTAGATGTCTGGAACATGTGTCTAACGGGTAGTTTGAGATTCACACGTACGGTCGGCAGAGTAGCATGCCGACTTTCTCATCAAACCGTTGCATGCTGAGACGTTTCGCTTTGGCCGTGACTCTGTGATGAACTTGTTGTGATTTCATCCACTGGTTTGTTTGTTTTATTTGTTTCGGGTATTTTGGGGTATTGGGTGAGATGAGAACGGAAGAGAGTGTTTTTTAGGGAATTGGAGAAAGTATTGGGATGCACTCATGCGTCGAGTAATGTTAACACGCCAATAGGGTATGTCGATGGTCTTGATGAATCGAGCCGTACCCGTTCGCTATTGGTTAATGATGCACAACGTACAGGGGACCCAAAATTTCTAGTATCCATAGTACTTTTAAATTCAGATGCAGTACGTACGTTGTTGATTTTTGCATACTCCTGGGGTGAACACTTTTTGATAGCAGGGGGGCTGCTATGATTCGATTTGAGATGTTTTATACGTATCAGAGATGTTCTGTTGTTGTGCTCTTACAGAGTACAAAACAGGGGGGCCGATGTTATCGGGCGGTACAGTATCTATGTGAAGACGGTGTTATTGATTTTGTTTGAAGGTTTTACCAGCATACTCACGTTTGTTGGATTTTCCCCTTCCCGTAGTTATTGTCTTGATATATTTTAGGAGGTATATACTGGAATCGAGATTGAGGGATTCGGTATCGGGATTGCCGTCCTTGGCAACGATGGAGGATGGAATTTGGGGTTGCCGTTTTACCTTGGCAATGATTATTTTGTGGAATTTGGGACTTGCCGTTTTACCTTGGCAATGATTCATTTGTGGAATTTGGGATTTGCCGTTTTACCTGGCATTTGGTGATAAGATATTCGGGACCTATCGTATCGCACACCGAATAAGGGGGCTGTTCGTGGTATGCGGTAGCTTGATACGGTTGGCGGATATACTTGGGGGTTTCATGTATTGTGGGGTTTTGTATTATGTGTCGGGGCATTATTTAATATGCCTCGTGTCTGGAGGGATGAAGCTCTCCTCAGGCTTGTGGCGTTACTACGAGTATATACTATTGTCCGCTCGTCGAACAATACTGATTGAAAGATTTGGGAGACGTGATCTAGTGTTTGTGGGAAGGGCACCGATTTTTTTTGTTGCATCGGGGCCTTCGTTGGGTTTGCAAGGAGCGAAGCCGAAGTCGAAAGGGGTCACTCGAGGCAGCAGTGCGGCGAGATCAGACCAGCGATCTCGATCTCATGATCTCCGGCCCACAGCTGCCTCGACAAAGGATATGGGTCTGACCCGTTGCCGGTCGAGAAAATGTAAGTGTGCCGTGGGTGGTTGCTGGCACGTCTCGCATCGGCCCCGAAGCATGCCAGAGCAGGCTGTTACATCGGATTTACCGCTACAGCTACGAGATGGACCGCAGACATGGGCGCACGAATAAGCAATCGCACGAGTAAGCGATGGACTCTGCGGGTTTGGAGGGAGCAGGACGCCAACGACGCAGCGAAGCTGTGCCTCACTACCAAGGCGGGTGGCCTGATGGCGTTACTGTGCATCAACGCCCCAGGTGCCCAGGTGAGACCCGAGAGTTGGCCTTCTTTGTGTTGATGTGCAGTACAGACAGTAGTACGCGACAGCAGTTAAGAAAGTGGGTGTTAAGAATTTAAGCCTAATTTGTTTTCTTAAGAAATTACAACGACTGACATATAAGCATTCGTGCTTTACGTACGTACACTCGACGAGGAAATAAGAAACGGAAATCGGGAATGCCGTGCAAGGGGGTAGGCCGCTAAGTACAAATCTTCAAAAATACCTGGTACACTGCAGCCCAGAATTATAAGAAACTGCCCGATCACCTCCCAAGGTCGCACCAGGCACGCAACAAAGTTGCCTCCCCTCCAAAACCGACCTCGCTGCTGACTGTCAAACAGTCGATTTATGAAAACACCAAACAAAACGAACCCCCCGTCTCACAAAGCTCCCCTCTCCCAGCTCCTAGCCAACATATCCATACTGCAATACCCTTTGAACAAAAAATGTCCTTTTGGTGCAGCGGAGGATAGCAGCAATGCCTTGACCTGCACTGCGTGGCGGTCGATTTTTGTTGGTGTGGGTCCGCGGCAAAGGGCTTATTTCAAGGCTTTCGGGACCCGACTGCACCACAGTTGGCCTGAACCCCCCCCTGTATAATGCGGGCGTCAATGAACCCATTCGGAGACATCGAACAACGTACTCGTATTATATCATACATATCATAGTTGAAAGGGTTGTCTGCACCTCGTGGGGTTTGCTACACAGCAGTTCACTGTCTCCACGGGGATTTGTTTACGCCCATACAATGCGGGGGGGGGGGGGTCCCGGCCACCTGTGACTCGTTGCGTTGAAATTTGGTCGCTGGATTCTTCAGCGCCGGTACGAGCTACTGCTCAATAGGCTTGCCATCAAGGGTCGCCCTTTTAGTGCCGGTAGTTTGGAAGACTTTCGCTTGCTTTTGTCGCTCAAGCGCATGGATGATACGGTAGTGAGACCGGCGTGGTTTAGGTTGATCGCTTGCTAGAGTCAGGAGCGGGCTACATATTTGTATCGCTATCATGTGCACCTTCAACAGGACCAAAGCATACGTAGTTTTAATCTCCCACTCGCAGGTGGGTGCGTGGGTTTTGCTTGAGCCTAACGAGGGTGAAGAGAAGACGGAGGGTGCAATTGGAGGAGGCGAGTAGAACAG
>MEHQ01003408.1:0-17915 GCA_008828725.1 Saccharina japonica | reverse complement strand
GACGTGCGCTCGCTGTCCGTATATATGTAGAGCGTTTAATTCACATCGATCGAAGGTTCACGTGCTGTTGGTGTCAAGAATTGCAAGTTTATGGTTGCCTGTACTCGGTTTCAACCTACAACTCGACAGCGATTATCTCCGACTCATCACAGAGAGAGCACAAGTGCCACCCAATTCCACGAGGATGACGATAAACTCAAGACTGCCTGGCCACCAATTCTGTTTAAAATAGTAAGGCTGAAATTATGCAAACAAAAACGAAAAGGGGTGCAAGAAACACAGCTTAAAATGGGCAACACGATAAGAAACAGTCATACAAGTAGCACAAGCAACTGACGCCTACCCAACATAATAAACACGGCCCCGCTCTTGGCACTTACCAAGAAAAGTAAAAAATCACGACTTTTCAGCAATGTTGCAGTCAAGACGACTGCGGTGAAAAGGCTGACGGTCGGTTTAGTGTCATTTCCCCTGCTGCCAAACACCACAAATACACACCCGTGAGCTCGTGCGGTCAACGTCTACGAGAGATGATCTCCGGTTCGTAATTCGCAATGGAAACAATTGAAACAAGAAACGCCGGGAAACATTGAATTTTGGCCGCGAAAATATGAAGTCATAATATATGCGCTGTATCTGATGAGAGCACACAAACTATAACTTCGAGCCTGGACGCCAAACCGACGATTCCTATCGCCACCCCCCCACGGTATGCCATCTCCACCTTAGCAGGACAGACGCCGATGAGTGACTACTTCGGGTAGGACGTCACCCCCTTCCCGAGGGCGTGTCCAAGGGGCGAGGCGTATACATGGACCGGTGCGTTCAGGCCTGACATCGAGCCCGACAAGTGGTGCTCGGTGTGACACGCCAGGGGCCATGTCACGGTGAGTGTGTAGATTACGCATTATGTGGTGCATGTGGGTCGTTCTGTTGGCAGTTGAGAGTTATTGGTTGTGCGTGGAGATCGATGTTGACCCGATAGAGATTGAGGAGTGCTATCACTCTTGTTGTGTCGAGCGACACTGGAATAATACATGTTCTGCGTGGTGTGAACTTGATGGGTCTTCCTCTTGATCGTCCCTGACAGCCGGTATAAAAACTGTCAACGCCACTAGGCAACCTCCAATAGAGGTGCGCAAGCAATGACACGTTTTCGAGGTCTGGTGAAATTGACGGCAACGAGGGGAAGCTACGCCTCCTCGGAGACCTCCGTGATTTAGAACGATGCAAAACAGCAGCTGTGCATGAACAATTGAAAACGTCTAGGCATATACTCCTACAACACATATAATCATACGCCAGTGCCAACGAAACGCTGTGGGGGCACTAGACGCCTGTGAGCATACCAGGTACACACGATCGTTGGGAAGGTTGTTCGGTGATAGTGAAGATGATGGCGATTCAAGTGGTGAGGTCAATGAAGAGTAAGGTGGGTGCTTTCCCGCACCCATCTTTATCCAGGCCGCCGCCGGCAAGGTGCTGTCTGGTCAAGCTGACCGCAGAGTGGCGCTCAGGGGACACACATACTCAGGGTGAAGCGTGCACTTGTTTTGTGTGCTGGGATGCGACCAATACTTACCTTACACACCCACCCCAACGCCGAACGCACAGGTGCAAGCTGGAGAACCCGGGAGGCACCAGTCTACGTCCTTGGTCAGGGCATCCTTTGGGGCGGTGGGATAGTATTTCAATCCTGCTGCCTCTCATTGGCGCAAGTCCCTCGTAGTCAGGAAAGTTCTCCTTCTCAGGTTCCCGCTAGGCTGTCTCCAAAAGGGGGGCACGAGGCTAACCTGGGCCAACAACCGCAGCGTAGTCAATCGTAAGCGCGGCCACGACCTCTATCACCATCACACGACGATCCTCAAAATTGGAAGCCGTAGCGTAGGCTAACGCGGAGCGGTTGAATGACGGGGCTGCTCAGATGCGGAGGTGCCAGTACGTGTGTGCGTCTCTGCGAAACGTCTGGCTTCAAACTACTGATGGAGGCCTTCTCATTCGTTCGTAGATTGAAAGTGGGCAAGTGTAGTGATTTGTTGCTGATGTAAGTTCGATGCCGCGGCACTGGCCTGGCGTTTATTGACCCGTGGTGCTGAGTACACTGGCCCGGCAATGAGTTGTCCAGCTTGGGTGAGCATGAGCTCTTCGGGGGTTATGTTGTCGGAGGAGACAGCGCGGTTGTCGACGTGCCTGCTCTTGTTTGTTGAGTGGAAACTTGCCGTGTGTTGTGGTGAAGCAGCAAGCCGCGCGATCCAGACTTGCACCCATTGAAAACGAGGAAAACGAGGCGATGGGATCATACCGGTCCACCGATCGATACGCGCGCGGGACACCGTATATTAGGAGAGCATTGAGGAGGTCGTTGTGCGGGCAGGAGGAAAAGAGGGGTGTAGGAAGTGGTAACAACGCCTGCTGTTTGATGCCCCGTCCGGCGTGCAGGACCCTGCGGACGATTCAACGTGCCTACTACTATAGAAAGGGGGTGAACGGGATTGACACTCCATACCCCGTACCACTCACTGCACCCTTATCGCATTGTTTAATCTGTTCGACTTGTGCTGGGTTGTCAGTGGAAGTTGTTACTAAATCCTACATAGACACTACCACGGAGGAAGACGACCTGCAAATATGTTGGGTTACATCTATGGTACAGTGCCACACACGGGTCAGGACGACGAATTTAGAGTGAACTTGTCTTGTCCTAAATCCGAAGCAGGGGCCGACATATGAACGCAACCCGAGACGATTAATTCGTGGTTGTGTAGTGGCACCTGCTGGCCACAACAAATAAATAATCATCATGTATGTGTTGTATTATATCACGTTGGGATCCGCTCTTGTTCATTGTTGTCTTGCTTACAGCGTATGCGCACACATATTGGTCTTGACGCTCATAAGCTTGACTGCACGGCATATCGAATAGCTACAGGAAAATAAGATGGCACAAGCGACGACCAGTCTCCGTTCCGCGCCGACGCCCCCCTTTACATATTTGCCACGCTCAATTTCGCCCGAGGGTCGACTATAACGGCACCTCCTCAAACATAGGTTATACGATGTTGCTTTTCCAACAACTGTTCAAGCTTTGTTGCCTGTATATGAATGTCTATCCTTTGGCCACGGTGGCAGGGCTTCCATTGCAAAAATCCGTTTCGAGATCAGCGCCGATCTCGAAGAGAAAAGGGCACTTGTCGAAGAAATAGTTTATTCCTTTGGAAGCCACGTATCTTTCCCAACGCGAAAGAAGGAAAAACGGCAAAATATGCGGGTTTCCTAAATTTTCCGCAGGCTTCGCCTGCGTAATTAAACTCCCCAAAACCTGCCCCGCCATGATCAAAATTCGCCGCAACGATGCACTACTGTTTGATTAATGGTGAAAGTTGGAATACCAAGTGGGTAGTACAGCACGGAACAAACAGTGCTGGCAGACTGGTGGAACACGCGAACAAACAGGGCTGCTGTTTTTGTAGCTGGCCAGCGGTTGCCGGACAACCAGGTATTTCGTTATTTATCAAGGAATTGCAGGTCCGAGCTTGGGAAATGATTGCGTAAGACAAATCATCGAGTCGTACCACACGGTGCGAAGCAGCGTGCGCGCAAACGTCGACATCACGCATTCCAAAGACCGGTATGTTCAAACATCGTTTCGGGTTGAGAAGAAACCTTTTGAGGCAAAAAGAGCTCGTGCACCTATATCGTACCACGCGACAGCACCAATTTTTATTTCCATCGTGGCCTCCCGAAATGGCGTCTCTTAAGTTACATCATTTTTCGTTTTCAAGGAAAGCGATATACCAGACGGTTACACAAAAGTGTTCAGCTACGGGTTTTTGATTTGATTACTGCATACAGTACACGGCACCTACTACGTAAGGGAACTGACAGTGAAGAAAAAGGCAGGCTGAAATTTGCAGGGGGAAGAAAGAAAGAAAGACATTCGGGAGTCGTGGTACCGGTTTTAGTGTAGAACGCACCCATTTTCAAAATAAGAAGTCCAGCCTGGGAATCATATATTCATGTTTCTTATTACTGTAGGTGTCCTGTACTCTATAGGTATGCCCCCCCCCCCCGATATGTTATCGTGGTTTACTAGGGCTGGGCACGGGCACAGTAGGTACTGGCTGTAGTAATCTATTGATTGACCCGACCAGTATGTTCGCCAGTAGTTTTATCATACGCATGTACGTCCAAGAAACACGCCATATTACAAGTACAGAAAGCCACCGAGTGCGTCTCGGGAGGAGAGAGAGGAGAGAGGAGCTCTCCGCCTCTCCCTGGATTTCGGACTTCTTCAACGCATTTTTCATGTTTGGTCGCTTTTTCTGCGTTGAGTACCTGATACCTACGCTCGGCGATACTCGCTTTGCTCGCCAGTATACTGCTACAATCCAATATTCTGATTGAGATGCGTGCTACGATAGAGGTTGCGCTTTTTTTCTGATTTTGTTTTCTGAACGACCGGGCTTCTTAACCCCGTAAGAACTGGTCCCCCGTTTTTGGGGACAAACTACTTGGAATTAGTGTGAGATAAGTTTTTCAGTTCTGAATGGGTAATAACCCAAATTTGTCGGACTTCCATTCTTGTGTTGCAATCGTTTCCATAGTATAACTATTAATAGTAGCTCCGATGGGATATTTTATCGGGTACTGCCTGTAGCACTTTTTTTTCCGTCCAAAATCAGCTTTTGGGTGAGGTAGGGAGCTCGTCGAGTAACCGTAACACCCTTAGAAAAAAAACACGGTGCATCTCTATCGTAGCATTCGTCTTGATTTGAACGGCAGTAGAGGCGCGTGCTACGATAGAGGTCCCAGTGACACTTTTTGGCTGATTTGTTTTTCTGAACGACGGGGCTCCTCAACCCAAAATCGTCGGAACTTCACACTCTTGTTCGCTCTGTTTTTCGTTTTATACTTAAGGCCACGGGATTGATCATCGGGTAGAATTTGTTTCTCTCCCATCTATAAACGGGTTGCGGATGAGTTTTAGAGCTCCTCAAGTGACCACCCACCCTCAGAAAAAACACGGTGCACCTGCATGCAGGCTACCGTAGTAGCATGCGTCTAGAATCGCCACTGACTGAGTCAGCCAGCGGCTCCGTAAAACGTGCACGTACGTGCCAGGCTATTCGAATTTGCACGTACATTCAATACGGTTATATGTATAGCAGGAGTTGTTGTAGATATATATATATGTACCTGGTATGACCTACATGGGTACCAAATGGGATCGAGGTGCCAGGTGGGCCTCGGCGGCTCCGGCTGATTATATTTCTGCACCTTGTGGGTGGGAGCAGGGTGCCAAATGGGATCATATCCGGGTGGGAACAAGGGTAAAAAGATGGTGCAAAAGTACGTGTAGATCCGGACAGCCCAGCACGTACGTGCAACTACACGGCTGGTGGTCAGCCAGTGCCCAGCCCTATGTTTTACTGTATCATATCAACACACTACTGTACCCCGGTACGGTCCCCTACCTCCCAGCCGTTGTTCACAGCGCCGGCCCCGATCTGGTCCCCCATGAGCGCCACCCTCAGCGAACCGCCTCCGTCAACCACCAAAACCTTGCCGGTGCCGTCTTCCCCCGTCAGTCGTTTCCGAACCAGAGGGTTGTTCTCGAAGCACTTGATGGTTTCAACTTGACCGAAGAACCGAGAAACGCCTCCGTAATCTCTGAGGGAGCAAACAAAAGTAAAAAGGTCAGGAGACATATATTTGAAAAACAAAACGATAAAACAAAAAACAGCTGAGCTTGAGGATTTCGTCGAAACTCCATCATATTTCTGCAAGCTGAGTGTGATACTTCGATTGCGCGTACGACCTGTGATACGTACGGGTTTCATATGTCCTCATGAAGGATGTGTATCCCGTTTACGAGGAGAAGATAATGTCCGTCAAGCGAAGAGAAACAAAAGGGAAAACACGGGCCCTTTCGAAAGTCAAGGGTGTAGGGGGCCCCAAGCGCTCATGCGCACTAAATATAACCTGTGTCTACGTATGTTGAAAAATGAAAAAAAAACGACAGCTGCGAGATCGAGGATTTCGTCGAAACTCATCTTCGCAAGCTGCGTGGGATACTTCGATCGCGCGAACTACGGGGTTTGAGGGGGACGAAATCTGACAGCTAGCTGTGGAACTCAAGGGTGGTCACATATCTACGGTGTGTATACCAGATTTGCATATAGCTGTTTGGCGTCCGTTAGAAAGGTGCTGTAGATATTAAGGCGTTTTTTTCGGACTGTCAAATACGGGTGATATTGCTATCTCTTGACCTATTTAGCCGTTAATGGGGGGGCGTGGAGGATGGTGATTTGTGGGAGAGAGGAACGAGGGTGGGAGGGGATGGGAGCGGGGGGGGGTTGGTGTTGGCGGCCGGTGTACTCATTAGCCGCATGCCATGCATGGTCGTAGTCGTACGCCCATAGACCCTTTCGGACCCCTACAGGGTGCCGGGACGGACCACGTCCAAGTTTTCACCGACAAGGAAGACAGTTTTCTTGCACCCAGGCGCGAAGCGCCGCGAAGTGTTGATTGGGCGAGTCGCATGAAGGGGTGGGCTGAAGAACCCTACAAAGAACCGCTTGTGGTGCGGATAATCTTGCATACCGATGACCTTGTCAAAGGCAAGTGGGAGGGGGAGGGGGGGTGTACTTATGTCGTGCATGGCCAAAGTCGTGTGACCATAGCCCTGGGGGACGGGGAGGGGGTGTACTGATGTCGTGCATGACCGTAGCCGTATGGCCATAGACCCTCGCATCACTAAAAGGCCGGAAAGGGGCAAGTTGGGTTTTCACCAACAGCAGACATTGCTTACACCATACGCGAAGCGCCGTGAGGTATTGGGCGAGTCGCATGGAGGGTGAGCTGCATCCTGTCAAGAACCGCCCGTGAGGCGGACTTGAATACGGGCGACAGCCTCCAATGAATTGATTTAATTTCTGGTGTGGTCACTTCCAGAGACAGCCATGGGTATTACTATGTATCTGCCTCGTGGGTGCCTTACCATATACACACTACGTGATACGATAATTCCCCTTGTGCGGAGTTGAAGTTCTCAACCCCGTACAAATGATCTAACAATACCGCCAGCCTTGGTGGCCGCCAAAATCAAAACAAAAACGGTACCCTGATTGTCTAGCTCACGCAGTGAGAGGCGTGTTTTACAGCGTCGTTGCCAACCGACGCCAACCCAACCTATAAATATCGATCTATTATATATAGTTCGTCTGATGCCCAAAAAACAATACTTTAATCAAGTGATCTTTGATGCCCACTTTATCATAGCAATTTAGAGTAGCGCTGATGAAATAAAAAATCTTCGTACAGCAGTTCGCTTTGATGCCCAATTCCCAAATCAACCACAAATAGAACATATATTCTGCATGCGACGATTGACCTTCGATCTCGACATAGACTCAGTCCACGACTAACGACCTTCGTACCAGGCAAGGCCAGCAAGTGTACATAGCGGCCTCGAAGGTATCATTACGATTCGTAGTCTAGGGGGCGAGCGGTTGCTTGCGGCGTCCGACGGTCTTCGTCGAAAAACCTTAAANTGCACCAGGTGTGGTGACAGGCCCACCGTATCGCTTGGATACCGCGAGGGGACAGTATGTCTGGGATGATACGGGAACAGCACCGTTTGGTTCTGGTCAACCCGTACCGCCGATGGGATACGCCCCTGTTCAGCCCCCACCAGGTTCGCTGCCGCCAATGCCGCCGCCGCCAGTGAGGGCCCAGACAGGCTGGGGCCCGCGGCCAGCAGGTCCAGCAGGCCCCCGACTGTGTTTCCGCTGTCATCAACCTGGTCATTTTGCCGCAGCATGCACTGTCGATCCTCGTGCTCATGCGAACATAATCACCCCTTCTGCACCTGCTAACGCCTATTATGCCCCGCCGACACCAGCTGGTGCCGGCCAAGGCTACGGCTACGCTCCTCCCCCGGTTGAATACGGGGGTGGGTGGCAGGCAGCTGCCCCCGCTCCCCAGCATGTCAACCCTGCTTCCGCCTATGTCAACCCTGCTCCCCAGTATGCCCACCCTGCTCCCCAGTATACTAACCTCCCAGACAACACTTTTGATCCGGGACAGCCGTTCAACAGCATCCACGACCCTCACCTTCTCACCGCGCATGGTGTCTATGGTGTTGGTACTGATTCTGGGCCTGGTAGTGGGTCAGGGATTGTCGGGCAAGAAGAGTGGGTGGCCGACTCTGGCGCGACTTATCATGTGACGGGCAATCCCTCGGGTATGGTTGAGTGTGAGCCCCCCCCTGTTGGCAGGAGTAGCCTTGTGATAGGCGACAGGAGGTCGCTACAGATAGAGTGCTTCGGGAAACTTTCCTTGGTGATGCACAGTGCTAAGGGTGACGTGCACGTGAAGCTGGTAAACTTAGCTTACGTACCCGGACTGCAATTCAACCTGTTTTCCTTGCACGCCGTGATGCCCACCTGCGGTGCGATCCTCAACGAGAAAGGAGCACACCTGTTGAATGGCAGCCTGTCGTTCGTCCGTAGGGAATCAGGGTCGTACGTCAGGGCCACAAGGGTCAACGCCGATGCAGCGATCGCTGCGGCTGTGCTGGTCCCGGGAAGAATGCAGCAGATCGATATCAACGACCTGCATGTTTCCCTTGCGCACTCCCACGCTGTGACCTTGCGGGAGACGGCTCGCCAGATGGGGATATAGGTCACGGGGGACTTGGTGTTGTGTGCTGGTTGTTCCCAGGCAAAGGGGAGGAATATGTCTGTTCCGTGGTCGACACGCTGCCGCGCGAAGAAACCCCTAGAACGCCTGTTCGTGGACTTGTCGGGAAAGAAGCAGCCGTCGACTGGTGGTTTTCAATATCTTATGATGATTGTTGACGACTTCTCGCGGTTTGGGTGGACTTATTTTCTGAAGAATAAGTCTGACGTCCCTGCTGTTTTCGGGAAATTCCTGTCTGACATCCGTGCGCTGGGCACCCCGTCTGTTGTGGAGTGCGTGCGCTCGGACAACGGCACGGAGTTCACGAAGGCAGAGTTCGTGACACTGCTCGACAGCCTCCGCATCCGTCGCGAACACACTCCCGTCAACTCTCCGAAGCACGACGGCGTGGTCGAGCGCCGCATTGGTGTGACGCTCGAGCTTGCGATGGCATCCTGTCTGGAGGCCCCTCGCCTGTTCGGTGGTGTGCCGATGCCGCCGACAGGGCCTCTTTGGGCGGAAGCGTGTGCCTTCGCATCCGACGTCCTGAACGTGACAGCGAGGGTGAGGGACAGGCCGGACATGCTCTCCCCGTATCAGAAATTCTACGGCAGGGCACCGTTCCCACGGCTTCTCCCCTTCCTGAAACCTGGCTTTCACCACGTGGCGCTGACGAGCAAAGAAGGCCCGAAGGCGGAAGCTTGCTTTTATTTGAACAGCGGCAGCAACCACGGGTCGGACTGCTGCAAGATCCTGCTCCCGTCCGGCCGCAGATCGTACTCTCGAGATGTTACTTGGGAGCACCCGAGGGAGGCGTTCATTGGGCTGCTGCCTGCGTCACCGGGGGTGCCGGAGTGATGTGTGCGGGTGCAAGTGTATGCTGGTTTTCGAGGACACAGAAATGCGTCACGCTTTCTACCACTGAAGCCGAGTACGTTGCACTCGCGGACACCATAAAGGAAGCAATGTCTTTGAGGTACGTGTGGTGCTTCATCTTTCCAGGTCTTGGTGCACCGTGCATCACGGTTTTCGAGGATAACGAGGGGGCGAGGCACTTGGCACAGAACCCGGTGTGCACGTCGAACTCAAAGCACATCGACGTGCGACACCATTTTCTGAGAGAACTTGTGTTTCGGGGAGAGTTTGCCATTGTGCATGTACCGACTGCGGAACAACACGCGGATTTCTTGACAAAGCCACTCAACAGAGAGCTTTTCGCTTTCACCGGAACTTTCTGATGAATATGTAATCAGTTTTCGAGCTGGACAGAATTATTATTTAGTTTCAGAGTTAATCTCAGTGGTGATACCGTCTCTGGCTGTCTGGCCTGGGCGGCTTTTCTGGTAGTTCGGAAAATACATTGATTGACTGGCTGACTGATTGAACGAGGATTCGAGAATTGAGGATTTTGAATGAGTTTCTGATTGGGCTGGTGGGGTTAAGGTTGGTTTGTGGTTTTTGATTGATGGTTTTCGGGCGTTGAAAATTCCGCCTGTTTACTGATTAAAATAGTGAATACATTGTACGGTATTGAGATTTGTATTGAAGATTTTTCATGTTTCGAGACTCTTGCAACGTGCAGTGCTTCTGAAGTTGGTACTACTGGACAAACCTGTATCGACCTGTTGACACCGAGCTGATGACCGCCTGATTACCGAGGCCTTATGCCCTAGTTGCGGCAGCTGAGTGTCTTGGAAGATTGTTGAAGTTTGAGCCAGTATGGTTTAGATTTTGGTATTTGAGTTTGAATGAAGTTGCTTGAATTTCTGGTATTCAGTACTTTGAATTTGCTTGAGGTTTTGGGAAATTGTGGTCCACTTTCGGTACGTGAATTTGGAATGTGTGATATTGATTCGGGATGATGATTTGTGGTTTTCGGGATAGCTATGAGGTGTGACCATGCTATGCTATTGTGATGCTTTATTGCCATACTGTTCACCATGCAGGGAGGATATTAGTTGATGGGACTGTACACGTGTACGGTATGCATACTGCGCAGGGAGCTGGAGCGCTCCTCATGTAGATGTGTGGTGTCGCGCCGTATCGACTGCAAAGCAGGGAGGATATTGATTATGCTTGTGCTCGATACAGCAGGTTCGGTGGCAGTTTACAGGTATTTGAGAGTTCATATACTTGGTGAGGCGTTACTGAAGTAGAATGCGTGCCAGTTCATCCTCTCGTCTTTCGCGTGCCCTCTGCTCGGCACTTCGAAGTCCTATAATATATATATTTATATGTGGTTTATGTCTACAGCTGGAGAATAACAGCACCTGGAGCTCGTCTGCCTGCGCAAGTACTTGTCTGGCGCCTGAGGTCGAATCAACAGGGTACATCCCCAGTTCTTCTGTCAATACTGTAATACTCGTCGTACTTGAGCATCCTAGTACTTTTTTAGCTGCTGTCATCTGTACTGTCTCCAGCTGTTTTACGAGCTTCGCGTTCCCTTCCCATACTTCCCATACTTCTCCTGCATATGCTAGCTTTGGTACAATCACATTCATCAGTATACATATCTTAATTCTAGTGTCAAGGTGCGAGTCTGTTAGGACTGCTTCCATCTTGCCTACGTGTGCCTTACCCCTGCCTATTAGTTTAGCTGAGCTTTGGTGATTGGCAGTGTTTCGGCCGCTTCCTTGACGGCATCCTTGAAGCTGATATCCTTTACGAGCCGGGACAACTTCTTGATGTAAAGGGGGCACTTGTACAGAGTGCCAAACGCATCGTTCAAGGACGCCCCGATTATCTTGTTGGCCAACACTGTGTCCAAGGTGACGCTGTTGGCAGAAAAAGAGTGAGGCACAAACTCTCGAGCCGCTTGCGCGCGAATCCTAGAGGATTCGCGTGTTGGAGTCGCGGACACGCTCTTGCTGTTGGACGCCGACTTCTTCGCAACAGACGGGGCGGGGGTTGACGGTTGAACGTCACCTATGACAGTCTCATTCACATATGGCGTTTACAGTACAGGAAATAGCAGGGTGGGCGGTACGAGCATACATTAAATGTGAGGATTGGATCTATGAGGTACACGTCGTACAAATAAACACCTTCGCAATACGTCCGAGTAATCTAAACCAAACAATTACAGCGACAACACGGCTGAGAACACTACTGGAATTGGTACTTTATCGGATATGAACTTTTACAAAATGTCTACTGTTATGTATTCCTATGCCATTATGTGTACCAGGTTGCAACTATCACGGGGGACCATAGTGCCGGACCAACGGTACACACAATGAACCGTACAAAGTGCCTGTATTTGGCCCCTTTTGGTCCAGTTTCACTACGAGTATGGCGCCCAGTAATAAGCGCTGCAGTAGATTGTCAAGAACATCGCATATACGTATAATATAACGCAGAGTAAGAGTACTCCAGGTATCAAGGTACTTAGGAAATGTGCACATCGCCATGCATATATTTCAAAAGGATGGATTCGTCTTGTCCCCATGACAGTTTTCAGAGTCGACATTATCGCTTGGGAAACATTATACACATAGAAAAATGTACCGACAACCGTTAAGGATATTTTAGTCTTAAGTACGAGCACTAATGAACGTCGTCTTAAGCCTAGGACGTCATAATTTTTGCATACCGTTTTGCGTTACTCACGTTGGATGACACCGGTGCCGGTGGGGGGGGGGGGCAGAACTGCAACGTCCCCATTGCCGTTGCTAAGTGGAGGCTGACCGTCTTGAGGACCTGAGCACGTAGCGTTTCACGTATCCAGGGGTCAAAAACACAAGGAGGACCAAAAACAGGGCTGCACATGTTCGACCGTTTATTATGCAAGTGGTTTGGAGATTCATAATGGAGCCCTTTTGATCGGGAAAATAAACAGCATCTTATGCGACTCGAAAACGAAGCAGTTCGATCCCAATGTAATATGAACATCAATTTGATGACGCCAACTATTAACAGATCATCCTACCCAGATTAACCAGGGCCAGAGGTTAAAAAAATGGAGTTATTATTTAACCCATAGTATCGTTTTTTATATGAATACTATGTTTGGTATACCAGCAGTACTCGTGTTACACGTTGTGTCATCTACATGGCACACCAGCCAGTTGAACTACTGCATAATATACTGACCGAAGCTGTCGCGAACAAGCCCACGCTCGCCCGACACTCAACCAGGAATAAGCTTGCACTCGCCCGGCCGTATTACATGAACTCTCACTACAGCATCGTAGAGTGACGATGCGGTGGATGCAACAGATCGCCAGGGATTTGTTGTAGACGACGTATGTCTAGCATCTCGTATGATATGTACCACCAGGTATACTCGTATCACTGTTTGCTGCTTCTCTGAGGCTGTGTTTCAGCGTGTCAAACAACTACAGAGCCAACACAATGCTCTCGAAACGCCGAGCACGCTCTGTATCTGGGTGCCGTCGGTGCTATGTACCACGAGACATACTCGTATCACTGTTTGCTGCTGCTGAGAGCCTGGGTTTTATCGTGGCCACAAACTACATAGGTGCCCCCATGATCTCGACTCGCCGAGCACGCTAGGAATCTGGATGCCGTCGATGCTCGCTTGGCGCGCAGAAGCGGCACGTGCTGGGCGATGGTGGGAGTAACTCGATCGTGTTTTTATTTAGTTGGTACGAGTTAATACAATCGGGGTGCGTCGTGCCTTCAGCTGCTATATCTACCCTACTGATGTATGCATGGTACATATCATAATACCCGGGTAATATACATATACATATGTGTGGTATGATACCTTGTCTTTACTAGTGTCCTCATCACATGAAAAGTAACACGTTATTCTTGGTAAACAACTGCGATAAGCTACTACACCCACCTGCCACACTTAAGAAATGTTGTCGCGAACAGACGAAAGGGGTCAACTCATGAACCGAAATAAAACTAGCGCCTTAAAGGCGGCGAAAGAGCCTTGAAACAGGGAAAAAAAATCGGGATGAATCATGCTGGCAAAGGTAGTATTGATAGTACAGCATTACACGTTTGATAAGGTATACGAACATCTATATTACATGACTGCGAACAGCAAGGCAGCAATTCGACATTATTTACTCGTGTACTCACTTATTGTGGCTTTCGTCGACTGCATGGCCGAAGACATGGAAAGCAGCATGCTGGCGTCCTCTTGCTCTTTAGCGAGCGCGCTGCCTGAGGACAGGGAGGGCAGGAAACGACGTGGAGTGCGCAAAGTCATACATCGCGGTGTATCGCATTGAAATAAAATACATGTTTGCCTTTGACAGGCGCTATGTCTGAGATCAACGAAGGCGGGTAGGCGCATGTTGCGGACAAGGTGATGTACACCCTTAACATGCGCCTGCACGGAGGATGGACTGCTGTGTACTTCGTGGTATCGTGGCAGCCGATGCATTACCCACGGCAGTGGGTGGACGTTCACATTTGCCTGTATACTCACTCGAGACATCGGGCGAAGAACGAAGAGCAGATAGCGCGTCGACGTCGATAGCCTCGTCTGCGTGGAAAATATTTGGGTTGCAGAGAAAGGAAGTTGTGATAGAAGATTTCGTATTCAAATATCAATACCCATGTAACAACAGACGGCCAAAACGAACAGCTGCTGCTTTAATTTTTGAATATACAAGGCATATCCGAAAAAAACGGTTACTCGTGCGACGTACAAAAACATATTCCGGGGCCGGGACGGCTTTAGCAATCAACACCCTGGCAGGGGGTGCTGTCAAACCACAATACCTAAGAGAGCATGCCCTGAGCAACGTCCCGGAACGCCCTCATGACACTGGTTAGATACGACAAGGGGGATGTGCTGTACGACCGGGGGGGGCTATCTAGTCTATGGTCTTAGGGCCGTTCTTATCGGAGACATGAAACTTCCAATATTTCCATTATTTCCAATATTTCCAACATTTCCAATATTTTGTCTGGAGATACGGAGGCGTTCTGTCGTTTATTGGGAAATTTTTCAGCTCCGAAAAAACTGGAAAAGTTATCGATCCATAAAATGGACATCCTGTCGTCGATTTCCATTATTTCCGAAGGCGGTGCTCCCACAAGGACCGTCGCTCCATTCTTGGGCCATCGTATAGCTTCAAACCTTGACCAGGAGTGTCCAACATCATGCCCGGTGGAAGTAAGCGGTCTGGGCCTCCGGAGAACCCTTCTTCGAGTCGGACGAGACAACGATTGAACCCTTCCAGTTCTCCAGACACGCGGCTCTCGAACTTCAAAAGTGCGATCGGTAGTCTCCTCGGACTGCTCTGCCTGTTTACTTCAGCAGCTGTCGCACACCATGCTCCGAGGACACGGGCGCCTATCTACGAGCCACACCGTGCCACATGGGCAGAGTTCAGAGAAGATCTACGTCGCCGGAAGGCCTTCCGCATGACCGTTCGAATGTCCGAGGAGAGTTTCGAGAAGCTCGCCGACCTGGTTCGTCCAGCTCTTCAAAAGGACAAGGTCTTTGGAAGTGAGTGCACCTAATTGGTAGATATACGAGTACACATGTGTACTTTCTTTGGGACCTAGCCACGGCACAGTACTGTAGGGCTGTCTGGTAGCGTCCCTCATGTAGCGTGCTCAGCGTATTTGGAGGCCCTACGTCGTTGTGCGTCGACTGGTGTTGCAAGCATCCAGGGGTTTGTACTGCTGCTGCAATCATCCAGGGCTTGGTACTGCTGCTGTTATGTCCGGTATGTATTCATGAGCAAAAACTACTGCTGTATATAATTGTACGTACATACAAGGGCTCCGCATGGGGGCCGGCGATGCCGGCACCCATGCTTCGGATAGGGCAATTTACCTGGCACATCAGTAATTTCGTACCATCCTTATCATTTACGACAATGTGATGGCGCTCGTCGTGTTTCGATATCTGACGTGCAGAATCAAGGTAATGCCAAGTGTTGCAGGAAGAAGGGAATGCTGCGTGTTGAAATATTCAGTTCGCAACCTCATTTCTCAGTCTCAACAGTAGTCAGTCTCAGAAATGTGATCAGTCGCTTTCGGTGTTCCGTGGATAGTCTCAGTTTTCAGGATAGTTTGTGAGATTTACGACAACAATGTGATGGCGATCGCTCGTGTTTTGATATTTGACACATACTACGTACAGAGTTAAGGCAATGCCAAGTGTCGCAGGAATAAGGAAACGCTAACTGTGTTGATAATCAGTTCGCAACTTCATTTCTCAGTTTCTGTCAGAAATACACCAGTCGCGGTCCCGGTGTCGGGCTCAGTTTTGGTCGTGCGGCGAAAACACTTCGTACCGAGCAAGCGGTTGCGCGTGGATATAGTCGAGATGTTTCAAAGCTGGCGGCAACGGGGAGGGGGTCTCAATCCTTCTCTGACTCTCGTGTCGGAGCAGACTACTCGTATCTACTGCACTATACACAGGCAGCAAGCTTATTTCGCGGTTGTTTCTTGCAGGTCCGAAATATAGCGAGGTTCTACGTACGTTCTTCTCAGTGCTACAGACCAGCTGCTCGTTACATCGTACGTACAAAACAGCAGTACTTTGTACCTGGTACTACGCTGTTGTTCTACGTACAAACTCATACATATTTCTACCCTGAAAAGAAGGGAGCTACAGCATCAGTACCAAGGCAGTATGAATCCACCCGAGAAACAATCGGCTAAACTTTTTTTTGTCGTATTATTGTGCTACTACTGTTTTACGGTAGTAAGTACTGACTGTACAAAGAGTGCCGTGCTTGCTGCTGTAGTATCGTACTCGTATCCCGACGGAGCAAGGCCGAAGGAGTGGAAGGGACTAAACCTCGCTCATGGAGGTAGTTGGGAGTAGGTAGTCGCATTTGCGAGACCGAGCTATCGAAGCTCGCGACCGAAAAAAAGCCCAAGATCCTGGAACAAATACAGGTAAAAAGTACGTACGTAGAACCTCGCTATATTTCGGATCTCCAAGAAACAACCACGAAATAAGCTTGCTGCCTCAGAGAAACAGCCTCGGCGTCCCGCACGGAACCTTTCTGCCTCGAAGAAAAAGTCTCGATGTCCCACCGTCTCGTAAGAGCCCACGGATTGAAGGTCGCCGCGCTCGGCGGCGGCGCTTGACTCGAGAGTGCGCGCGGGCGGAAAGTCACGGGCGGAGGCTGAGGGGGGCGACCCTCGAGAAGAGCGGGCGAAAAAGCCAACGCGAGGCCGTCGAAAGGGGTCCCGAGGGTGACTCTGGTCTGAAGCCAAGTGAGCGCCCAAGAGGTCCAAGATCACCACAGCGAGCGTCAAGGAACGTATATATATCTATATTCAAAATACCAGGTTTGCCCGAGGGTAGCAGGTATCTCAGGGAACCAGGTACCAGGTACCGAACCAGGTACCAGGAGTACTAGGTACCATGTATGTGAGTACTTGCGAATATACATGGTATGTCGTGTCGTCGCTCGGACCATGCGTCCAGCACCTGTACACCGAACCGCTGTGCTGTTGTTGTCATTTGCAACATATCACATGTCTTTGCGGATTATTGTTGGCGATGATCGCAAGGTGCGGCACGTACGTACCAGCACGTGGCACCGGTACGAGTACGTACGAATCACCAGACATATGAGTACTTGGCAACATATTTCGTGGGGTCGATTGTACCTCTCGTCGACGATCTGCACCTCGAACAGCGGTGCTCGTATCTTCATGTGCAGTATGCCACTGCTGTGCGCGTCGTTGCTGTTGGTATGATTGATAGTCGAACTTCTGTGGGGTTCGTTTTGTCGCGTATGTTTTGGAGAATCGCACGGTGCTCTTTCACGTAGCACAGCAACGGCGCGAAAGATGCTGCTGCAGTGGATGGGGTTGCAATCTGGTTCAGGGTGTACACCAACATCGTAATGTGTTCCTGTCGTTGTTTCTCTTACTCAGGACTGCGTTGCGCGAAGTACGGAGTTATCGAGGTCGAAATCCGGCTGACGATAGGCCTGCGAATGCTCGCTGGGGGCTTCTACCTGGATGTCGCATCGAGGTTTGGCATTTCACACTCCATGGTATACACCATCATGTGGCAGGTCGTCGACTGTTACAGCGCCGAGAGACTGTTACAGCGCGACGGCGCTGCGAGGAGGATAATACGACGCGAGACGACTGTGTTGATCAGTGTCACGCGTCGGGTCTATTTGTATGAGCAAAGGGTAAGCTTTCACAAGCTCCTGAGGCCATATCTTATAGGGGCAGGAAGGATCCCTGGCATGGGAACGCCTTCGGTTTCGTGTACAAAACCAGTAAAGCGGTATCGCAACCACCCGGTGTTTACTCAACGCCAC